>OY755248.1:3186085-3786085 GCA_963576725.1 Azorinus chamasolen | reverse complement strand
GTAGCAGATTAATCAAAAAGTATAAGAGGTAAATTCAACATGAAACTTCATAGGTTGGTGGACAAGTGTATGCAGTGGACAATCACTCGGCAGATTCTTAAGTGTATCACCATAATTGGTTTAATCAACTGGTTTCAAAATTTTTTACACACTAGATGTATATGCCCAATATACAAAGGCACAAGATTTTTATGTAGTTCGAAGATTATTTTCGTTATATGTTTGCAGGTGGCGGTCGTGGTGGCAGAAGTATGGGGGGTCGTGGAGGTGGGTATTGTCAATATAATCATAAGTTGGTCAACGATAGCAGGCTAAAAGTTACAAATGTCACTAAAAGCTGAAACATCATATATAGTGATTTGACCAGTGACTGAACTTTTGTTTACCATGAGCATGCAAGCTGATCTCCGGAATGGCCTCTGCTGCATGCTCACATGTAAAATACATGTGACTTTATTTCTTACTTTTATACGCCCACCTAATAAAGATGGTCGTATATTGTCGTGGCCCTATCCGTCCGTTCGTTCGTTTAATTTTTTTCAAGGTCAGGGAATTTTGAGAACTGTCGGGGAAAATATAGGCAAATGTCGGGGAATTTTGAAAACATGAGAATGAATGTTATATATTTTATATATTTTAAAACATCCATAACATATTCCAGAAATTATGACAGAAAGACCAAATTTCGCGATGAATTGTGTCGGGGAAATTTGAAATTATGTCGGGGGAATTGTCAGGGAATTTTGTTTCCTCTGGTTTGTGGCAACCCTGTTATGGTCCTTGAACTTTGTGTGTTCGTTGCTTTGTTTGTCGGTCAACTTTCAATTTGTTGTTTTCTGAAAATTATTAAAATTATATAAATGAAACTTAAATGTTTTAAGCAACAAAATCTGAACAGCTTAGATCACAAATTATGCGAGATACTTGGCACATTACTTTGATTCAATCTGTTACCATTTCAGATGATTATCCCCATCGAAGGCAGAGGGATATATAGTCTTATTTTATTTTATAGTTGAAACTAAATGTTAAGTACCTTTAGGAAATCTGGTCCTGCTATTATTTCTCGTATTTACCATGGAACACTCGAGTTATGGCACTTTGTTTGAGAAAATACTTTTTTTGCTCAGCAACTCTGTTAAATACCGTGATCATCACTTGATTGGGCGGGGATATCTATTCGGCGAATTTGCTTGTTTAGCACATGTACCTTCAGGGCACAAATTTTTTCAAAACTTTCACTCGTCCTGCAATATAGACAAGGAAGATGATGCAAAATACTCACTAGTCCTGCAATATAGACAAAGAAGAGAAAATTACATGCAGAATTTTGTCCCCTGGACCTTCATCAGTTGTGATTCATTTATGCCAATATATTCTTTTTAAATTTCAAAATGGTATATGAGCAGTATAAATATTTTTTGTTTTTCAGGTTATGGGGGTTATGGCGATTTTGGAGGTAAGATGAATTCATAAACTTCAATTTTCCAACTTAACCCCCTTCCTGCCTTTTCAAGCATTTGCAAACTGAGAAGACCCAGACACGGGCGACTTCTAGAGGAGCTGTCTGATCAGGGTCTGCTCTGTTTACTAATGGAATTCGATGGATCTGTTTCTAAAATGACTACAATGTTCTACCTTCCGTATTTTGTCCATGAATATACAGTAGGTGTTAAACGGGGAAAGAGAATGAAATTGCTATTCAGCTAAGTTATCACGGAATTTAAATGATCTAGCATTAAGGTATCATCCAAGAGACTGGATCTAGCTCGAACCCGTGTATGTGTCTGAGAAATATAGACATCATGAATATTAACTGATCGTTATGCATCCTGCTGCAGACTGAACATGTGGGTTCACCTTTGATATTCAGAGAGTGCCAAAGACCCAAAACCATGTTTACTGTCATTGGAACAATTGTATTAATCTTGGAACTGATTGAAAATATTTGGGGTGTCTTAATTTTATCTTTCCAAGCACTTTAGAATTATGGCCCTTGGTTGTCCAAAATTAGCTTTGCTCCTCACTGCTGTGGTTTAAATACAAAACTGGGCATTTGGATTTTTTTATGAGGAAGTCTTTCAGCTAGCTTGAGACAGGTTGCTGAATCTACCCGGATGTTCTGTGCATTGAACAGTGCAATTTGTTCCATGTGTGGAAAAACCTGGCATCTTCCTTCCTGTACTAGGCTGGACTTTGTCATTGATCATGTAGGAGAAACCTGATAAGAGGTCTCCTACATGATCCATCTTGATTTGAGGTCGTCTCCATTTGTTAAGGTTTGAAAAAGTATCATGTCCTGAAGATTTTACATGGACAATTTTCACTTTCTCAGGTTATGGTGAGCAGGGTGGTTATGGTGGCGGTGCCATGAGAGGAGGCAGCTACACACAGAGGGGACAAGGACCATATGGTGCAGGTAAAGTTTGCATCTTTCACATTGACACTTTGAGTGAAGGGAAATGGGTACTGCCATTTGCGAACTGTTGACCCAGATTTCTAGGAGCCTTTTAATGACGGTTTTCTCTTTAACCTTTTCCTACATTTAAACATGTATTCACGCATTTGCAACCAGTAGACCCAGACCAGACAGATCCTATAAGAGCTGTCAAATCAGGGTCTGCTTTTGTTAGTAGAATTTGAGATCTTTTTCTTTACTAAAAATCTAAAACGGCTTCAATTTCAAGCTTCAGTATTAAACTATTTGAAAAACTGGACTGGTTATCAGAAATATTTTATCCCATGTCATTTCCTTGGGAAAAATGCCTGAACTGTCGCACAGTCTAAAGTTTAGCCTACCACATTTGTGTAGTCTGGAAAACATGTCTGTCCAAATTAATGTCATGGTTGAGTAAGCCGGACAAATCAAATGGATCCGCGACAAAACGGAATGCCAGTCAGTTGGAGGAATAGAACAAGTAAAATCCGAGTTATTAGTTACTAATAATTATTTTAGTTTTTCTGTGCACCCCCTGAAATTTGCTCTGTTGGTTGGTTTGTCCCAAACTTTAACGTTCGTAATTTTGTCGCCACTGCATGTGCAACTTATGGAGGTGAACATTTTTAGGGATGACTTATGGTCAAGGTCATACATCGAGGTCAAAGGTTATTACCAGGAGCATATTGTTTCACAAACACATCTTGTAATAAAATGGCATGTGCTTGATGAGACGATTATAAATGTTTCCCTACGAACTTGAAATAATGAGAGTTGACTGTAATGACAATATTACTGGTTGGAATTTAAGTGGGTTTTTTTATCATGGGTATTGGAGAGCTTATTCCTATTGAACTCTGTTTACATGCCAATTTTTTTCTAGGGGGCAATATGGCATTAAAATCAAATGGAATAAATTCTGGTGTAGTTGTAAGTTCAGAAGTGAACATTTGTAAAACATTTGTCTTTGACTACTTGCAGGTTACGGAAGAGGTGGTGGCGGCAACAGATACTAAACATGATCGACCCATTTTTCATATCATCTTGCAACATCTCTGGTGAGTATCTTCAAGACCCCAAAAAAGGTTTCCCAACATCTTGAATATTCAAATAAAGGACATTCATAAATCTATGCATTGATAGGATAACCTGTTCTCTCTGAAATAGAATGTACTTCACTCTTAAGAAATTTGAATAAAACTCGATCTGTAGGCTTATGGATTAGTTATTTTGCAAACAAGTTTTAGGTTTGGTGCATTTAATTGTCATGTTTTGATGTTCTAGTTATATGTTAATTGGTTCAGTTTTGCAAATATTTCAAAAGCTACACACAATTTCTACCTTTGCAACTTCAATTTCCTGATGTTCTGTTTTGATTAAGTACTATGTTTGTATTGATTGCTAGGCTATAGTATGCAGAACCCAAATGATAGGCACCAGTCCTTTCATTCATCAGCGGGTAGGACACTCTGGCTTTAAACAAAAGCTAGGTTAGGCAGGCGACCAAAAAGCTAGGACAAATACTAGGTTCCATCTCAACTGAAGGCACTATAGAACCATAGGCAGGAGACTTAACAAGCTAGGCAGCAAGGATTTAATCCTAAATTATTATAGAAGCAGCAGCCATTAAGTGTAGGAAGTTAAGTCTACAGAAAATCTAGGACAAATACAAATTCCCACAGGAATGTAGATGATATCAACTGATGTATGAAAGAACTAGGTAAAACAAAAATGCAGGTGTAAAACTGAAGGGAATATTAAGTGAATTAGACTTCTACCAGTGGATATAGTCATCATCATAGGAAGTAGGCGATTCCTTTAGCAGTGCACCATGAGCTTAATCAGATTCCAAGTGCTGTATGATTAGCATAGTTATAACAACTTGCAGAGATTTGCTAACAGTGGTGAGAAAGGGGGGGGTAGTGTATACTATGGCCAGATATGAATCTCTTTCATTTGTCATCCGAGGAATTTCTTCCTTGAACATTGTCTTTTTATAATTTTGACATTCTACATCGTGTCATTGTCAGATTGTCTTATTCATGTCCTTAAATATTGTGTTGAAAAAAAATGTGCAGAAGTATTATCTTCAATCATGAGAAAAATAAAGTAAGAGCTTGTGAATTAAGTTTGTGTTGAAGTTGTTCATTTATTGATTTATATCTGTCAGATTATTTATGAATGAAATTTATCTTGTGTGAATATGAAAAATTGAAAATATTTAAAAAAAAAAAAATGCCATGAAAGGCTCTTCAATGAATATAAAATATGCTGAATGTCTTGGCATAATTCATTTTCGATTGGAAAAGAATGCATGTTAATTCGGGGCTATTTTTCGGGAAAGATGTGGTTTATTTCATTCATCTAAAGGTGTACTCCTTCATTTATTTCTCAAGTCCTTTAAACCTAACCTGATGAATATTCATGGTATGCTCTACCTATTGTGAATATGAATTACATTGTTCATGTGTGAAACAAAAAAACTCGTTGCTATGACATATAGAATCAAAGTACATTCAATAAGTAAACCGAGCAGACTTTAATCAGGTGGCAGGGGTCATCAGATCTTCTATTTGCAAAAGACATTGCTTTCATATCAAAGTTCAGCCGACTTATTTCTACCAAATACACATAAACCAGAACAATTTGTTGTATCAGACCTCTCCTGTAGAAGTATTCTGACCAACATCTGCTCTTTGCTTATATTGCAGATCTAATTATTTTTTTGTGTCACCTGCCGAGAGGCAGTGTGTCACTTGGGGATCACTTTTCCATCTACTGTCCGTCACTTTTTTTGGGGGCTGTCATTTCTTAACTTATCATTATAGAGATTTCACATGTGTCTTCCTCATTGAGGACCACACTCTGCATGCAACACTTTTTGAGTTGTTCCCCTTTGAGATTTTCATCACTTTCTTTTTTTGGCCGTTATTTCTAAATTAGTCATTATAGAGCTTTCAAATTTCACATGTCTTCCTCTCATGAAGGACCATTCATGTAACTAAGGTCCATCACTGCATGCAATTGCTTTTTCCCCTTTGTTCTGATTTTCGCACTCGAGCATATTAACAGTTTTTATACGCCCGTTTGAAAAAACGGGACGTATTATGGAATGGCGCTGTCTGTGTGTCTGTCCGTCTGTAACATCTCTAACTCAAGTTCCGCTTGGTGGATCCTTCTCAAATTTTAACACAATGTTTATCTAGACATTCTACAGTTGCCTGCCAAGTCTCGTTTTTTTTATCCAAGGTCAAGGTCACACAATTGGACTTAGAATTTGCGTTTAGCAAAAAATTTAACCGGTCTGTCTGTAACATCTCTAACTCAAGTTCCGCTTGGTGGATCCTTCCCAAATTTAATCATAATGTATATCTAGACATGCTACAGTAGCCTGCCAAGTCCCGGCTCGTTTATCCAAGGTCAAGGTCACTTAATTGGACTTAGAATTTGCGTTTAGCATTTGCGTTAAGCAAAAATGTTAACCTCAATTTATGTGGAACAAGTCCACTTATCTACATAACACTTTGAGATAAAGCTTTGAAACTTGGAACACTTGTTCACCGTCACAACCTTCACCTGTAGGCAAGAGTAAATAACTCTGTCAAGCATTTTGACTGAATTATGCCCCTTTTTAACTTAGAATTTTTGGTTGAGGCTTTGTTAAAGTCCATTTATTTACATAACCCTTTGAGATAAACCTTTTAAACTTGGAACACTTGTTCACCATCTCAACCTTCACCTGTAGGCAAGAGTAAATAACTCTGTCAAGCATTTTGACCGAATTATGCCCCTTTTTAACTTAGAATATTTGGTTAAGGCTTTGTTAAAGTCTATTTATTTACATAACCCTTTGAGATAAAGGTTTTAAACTTGGAACACTTGTTCACCCTCACAACCTTCACCTGAAGGCAAGAGAAAATAACTCTGTCAAGCATTTTGACCAAATTATGCCCCTTTTTAACTTAGAATTTTTGGTTAAGGCTTTGTTAAAGTCCATTTATTTACATAACCCTTTGAAATAAAGCTTTTAAACTTGGAACACTTGTGTACCTTCACAACTTGCACCTGCAGGCAAGAGTACATAACTCTGTCAAGCATTTTGACCGAATTATGCCCCTTTTTAACTTAGAATTTTTTGTTAAGGTTTTGGTTAAAGTCCACTTATTTACATAACCCTTTGAGATAACGCTTTTAAACTTGGAGCACTTGTTCACCATCACTAGCTCCACCTGTAGGCAAAAGTACATAACTCTGTCTAACATTTTGACATGATTATGACGCATTTTAGCTTGGAATTTTTGGTTAAGGTTTTGGTTAAAGTCCACTTATTTACATAACCCTTTCAGATAAAGCTTTTAAACTTGAAACATTTGTTCACCATCAGAAGCTTCATCTGTAGGCAAGAGTAAATACAATGCAACTCTGTCAAGCATTTAGACACAATTATGGCACTTTTCAATTTAGAATTTTTGGTTAAGGTTTTTTGTTAAAGTGTGCCTATTTACAACCTTGAAACTTGGTCGCAAAATTGGGCTTAGAATTTGAGTTCAGCAAATACGTTGACCCCAGTTTATGTTGAACAAGACCCCGATGGGCGTATATTGTGTCCACTGGCACTCTTGTTGTTTCATTTGCGAGCAGGTGACTCCGAACACTAGTTTTAATTAAAAATGATATTGATGAAGGGTGTGGTCTAGCATGAGTATTCATCAAGTATAGGGATAACTACATCAGCAATGGTTTCTAGACGATATACAAGAATTGTAATGTAAACATGGTTAATGCAAACTGTTTATGATGAAATTAGGTCAGATTTGATTTTTCATCTCCAATCCTTTTTACACCAAGTTGGGTCTGTTGCAGTTTGGGGGCATAGTGCAAAAAACTCATCAGCAATCTGGTGATGACTTGTGTAAACAGTTTGGATCGAATTTAGAATATTTACATAGCATCTTGTCACATTCAAGACTAAATTGCAGACATTTTTCAGCTCATCCATGGCTGTTCGTGATAAGTGTGTTTCAAGATCCAAAAAGCCTTCTGCATTGCTTTTATTTTGGATTAAATGGCCACCTGTTTTTTTTAATACAAGCATGCAATCATTAAATAGAAGTTCATGAAACTGTAGGATGGTTGATCCTGACATGAAATTCCACACCTAAAGTATGGCTTGATACGCACTAGAGGTCGGATAAGTTTAATAAATCTAAATGTTCCTTAAATTCTGCACCAAACCCTACACTGTGACCACTCTTTAGAATCGTCTCAAGACATTTCTAAAGAGTGGTCACAGTATAGGGTTTGGTGGAGAAATGACTATTTTTAGCTCACCTGGCACAAGGTGAGCTATTGGGATGATCCTATGTCCGTCGTCGTGCGTACGTGCGGGCGTCAACAATTTACTTAAACATCTTCTCTGGAACTACAAAGCCAAGAGCTTTGATATTTGGTATGTAGCATCGTCTAATGGTTTTCTACCAAGATTATTATCCCCCACCGCATAGCGGAGGGGGGTTATAGGAATGGCCTCTGTCTGTCTGTCTGTCCGTCTGTCCGTAACAATTTCGTGTCTGCTCCATATCTCCTATACCCCTTGAAGGATTTTCAAGAAACTTGCCTCAAATGTTAACCAAGTTGAGACGATGTGCAGAACATATGTGGCAGATATGTCGGCTCAAGGTCAAGGGTTTTAACCTTCAATTTCCATTGCATTTTTGTGTCCGCTCCATATCTTCTAAACCCTTTGAAGGATTTTCATAAAACTTTAGTCAAATGTTAACCAAATTAAGACAATGTGCAGAACACATGTGGCAGTCATGTCTGCTCAAGTTCAAGGTCACATTTGAAGGTCAAGTGTTTAAACCTTCAATTGCCATTACAGTTTCGTGTCCGCTCCATATCTTCTAAACCCTTTGAAGGAATCTCATAAAACTTGAATGAAATATTAAATGAATTGAGACGATGTGCAGAACCCATGCTGCAGTCATGTTGGCTCAAGGTCAAGGTCACGTTTGAAGGTCAAGTGTTCTAACCTTTAATTTCCGTTACATTTTCGTGTCCGCTCCATATCTTCTAAAGCCTTTGAAGGATTTTCATAAAAGTTTAGTTGAATGTTAGCTAAATTGAGACGATGTGCAGAACACATGTGCCAGTCATGTCAGCTCAAGGTCAAGGTCACATTTGAAGATCAAGTGTTCTTAGCTTCAAATTCCATTATAGTTTCGTTATCTCCTATACCCCTTGAAGGATTTTCAAGAAACTTGCCTCAAATGTTAACCATGTTGAGACAATGTGCAGAACATATGTGGCAGTCATGTCAGCTCAAGTTCAAGGTCACATTTGAAGGTCAAGTGTTTAAACCTTCAGTTGCCATTACAGTTTCGTGTCCGCTCCATATCTTCTAAACCCTTTGAAGGAATCTCATAAAACTTGAATGAAATATTAAATGAATTGAGACGATGTGCAGAACCCATGCTGCAGTCATGTGGGGTCAAGGTCACGTTTGAAGGTCAAGTGTTCTAACCTTTAATTTCCGTTACATTTTTGAAGGATTTTCATAAAAGTTTAGTTAAATGTTAGTTAAATTGAGACGATGTGCAGAACACATGTGCCAGTCATGTCGGGTCAAGGTCACATTCAATTTTCATTATAGTTTCGTTATCTCCTATACCCCTTGAAGGATTTTCAAGAAACTTGCCTCAAATGTTAACCACGTTGAGACAATGTGCAGAACATATGTGGCAGTCATGTCGGCTCGAGGTCAAGGTCACATTTGAAGGCCAAGTGATTTAATCTTCAATTTCCATACATTTCGTGTCCGCTCCATATCTTCTAAATCATTTGAAGGATTTTCATAAAGCTTGAGTCAAATATTGACCAAATTAAGACCATGTGCAGAACATATGTGGCAGTCATGTCGGCTCAAGTTCAAGGTCACATTTGAAGGTCAAGTGTTTAAACCTTCAGTTGCCATTACGGTTTCGTGTCCGCTCCATATCTTCTAAACCCTTAGAAGGATTTTCATAAAACTTGAGTCAAATACTAACCGAATTGAGATGATGTGCAGAACATATGTGGCAGTCATGTCGGCTCAAGGTCAAGGTCACATTTGAAGGCCAAGTGATTTAATCTTCAATTTCCATTACATTTCGTGTCCGCTCCATATCTTCTAAACCATTCGAAGGATTTTCATAAAACTTGAGTCAAATATTAACCGAATTGAGATGATGTGCAGAACACATGTGGCAGTCATGTCGGGTCAAGGTCACATTTGAAAGTCGTGTTCTTACCTTCAGTTTCCATTATATTTGTTTCCGCATCCTATTTTCTTAACAACTGGAAGGTTGAATGTCAACCACGTTAAAACCCAGGTCAATGTCTTAATTTAGGGTGGCGGCGGTGGGGGATATAGCTGTCCTTTGGACTGCCTTGTTCAAATTATTACCCCTGGGTCAAAAATGGCCCCGCCCTGGGGCTTATCAGTTTTTCATATGAAAAGCTTTAAGAATCATCTTCTCCAAAACTGTAAGGCAGAGACCTTTAATATTTGGTATGTAGCGCTATCTAATAGTTTTCTACCAAGATTGTTCAAATTATGTCCCACCAAGATTGTTCAAATTATGTCCCCAGGGTTGAAAATGGCCCCGCCCAGGGGCATATCAGTTTTTCATAGGAAAGTTTTAAAAAATCATCTTAAAAATCTTTTTGTATGTTGCATTATCTAATAGTCCTCTACCAAGATTTTCAAATTATGAACCCCTGATCAAAAATGGCCCCGCCCTGGGGCTTAACAGTTTTTCATAGGAAGATCTTTAAAATATCTTCTCCTCCAAATCTGTAAGTTCTAGACTCTTTATATTTAGTATGTAGCATCATCTAATGGTTTTCTACCAAGATTTTTCAAATTATGCAATCTGTCATTGAAATCATTAATCTGTTACGAACAGGTGAGCGATTAAGGGCCATCATGGCCCTCTTGTTGTATTATAGCTCTGATGTGCACTATTTGAAATCAATCGTCACAGGCTAAAATCATACCAAACTATGGTAGAGTTGGAACTCGGGTCCATACATGTTTGGCATATCCAATACAAAGTAATTCACATGCAACATCCATTCCCTGCATATTTCAAATTTGTTGAGACCTGTAGACTAAATATGATGTAGTAAACCTGAATTGCAAAATGATGTTGTCTTTGAAGTATTAATTTATTCAAAGCTCTAATTTATTCTTGATTTTAAAAAAAAAACCTTAATATTTTAATAGAAAGGAAAGGAAAGCTCTTTTGGTGTCACCAGCTTTAGGAGGGGACACTAGGGGTTCATATCTTTTACCTGTCTTACTTGTGTAGTTTTTCATAACACTTGGTGACATGTGGTCTTCAAACACTTTATTATTACTGCATTTTGTATATATGTATATGAAGTGTTGATCTGTAGTGTAGGCATTTGTAAGAGAACAAGATTTTCAGGTGTTGAGCTGTGCAGATAATCTTGAGTTAGGCATTGAGATTTACCAAGAGTCAAATCTTGCATCAGTAGGTGATCGAGCTTGTAGGGCGAAGCAACAGATTAGGGCAGGTAGGAACAGTGAATCGTTTAACATTATTAACTGTAAACCAAGTTTTCCATTGGAAAACTGGGTTCTTGGTTGAATGTCGGAATATAGGCTTTAGCATTGGTGAATTTATATGTATGAAATTTGGTTTACGAGCAACTTTAGTATAGCCAATGAGTGGGCTTTTACCATGTAGATCATTTCAGTGGCTTGTTGACTGATCATCCTGGTTTTCATGGAATTTTCTAGTTTGTAGAGTTTCCATAAAATGTATGTTGTACTTCTATGAAGATGTAAAAATGTTACATGGACTTGTTCCATCATGTCGAAATGGCCTTAAAATGTCCAGTAATCTTGCGTTAAAAGATCTTCTGACTGTATGTATAGGAGTTAACCCATTACCTCAAAGGCTATTTTTAAACCCTACCTCTTCAAATGAGTCTACTGAAAAGGAGCATTAACTACTTTTCTAGAGAAAGGGAAAATTTAAGAATTTTGTATTTTGAAACCATTGTGATAAATAGAGCATTTGCTCCTATACAATCAAATGCTTTATCACAATGGTTTCACAAAGTGACTTTTACAGAGGAGTAGATATGAGGGAATGGGTAAATGGGATGATTTCGGATTCTCAAAAAGTGATACTGGTTAAATTTACAGAAATTGCCTGTTCATGTGAAAATTAATGACTATTTATTAGCCGATTTATTTAAAAAAAAAATATGAACGAAAGACTTCTTGGCCGTAACGGAAACTAGAATCGGAACTATACAATTCTGCAAACAGCAGACAACTACAAATGGGTCTACTGTTTGCTAAGAGGTACAGGGTTCTTAATAATAGCAATATTTGTTTGGCCGATTCCGTCTTCAATTGCATATTGTATTTATACAACGCGAAAAAAAAGTTAATGAATTAACATGATCACATCTCAGAGGTTCTATTGTATTGATAATCAGAATTGGTTAAGATACTGTAAGTGGTCTTTTTTTCTTACCAATGTCATTTTCATGATTTGCAATAGTGGCAGCAGACACGTCTTAATCGCTTGATTCTCATGATGAAACACTTTCTTGCCATTACTTCCACTGCCCTTATTGCAAATGATTCAAAAGTCAACCTAATTTTTTCTGTTTTTTTACCATGAGATCCTCCCCTTGAAGCACATAAACCTGTATTGGAACTGAATGAAGCATCCAGGTGACTTTCTTCATGGCATACTGGTACAAGTCTTGCACAGCTGTTTAAAACCCTTTGCCTCATGTTAAAACTCTTTCACTCCTTTGCAAACGGTAGACCCAAATCAGGCTGCTCCTATAGAAGCCGTCTGATCAGGATCTACCGTGTTTGCTTGTGGAGTTGAATAGAATTGTTGCTGCAGTTTTTGTCTTAACTAAAAAATCCTTTGGTGATTTTACTGTATAAAGAATTAAAAGTTAATGAATATTTGTGAAGTGATCAATTCACCCATCAATGTTCATTAGGGAAATGCTTAGTAAGGATTCAACTCCTCATCAATGATGGATTTAACCCTTTCTCTTGTACCAACACATTTTCACACATTTGCGAACAGTAGACCCAGATCAAACGGCTCCTATAGGAGCCGTCTGATCAGGGTCTGCTCTGTTCCATGAATCTTGTTCATAAATATTTTTTGTCCATGAATCTTCAGTAGGTATTGCAATTTGGAATAAATATAGAACGGGGAAAGGGTTCAGTCTGTTCTAACAAACAGAACAAAGTTTGTAATTTGTGACATTTAATAAAGTGAACAGGCTGCATGTGATAAACTTGCAAAATAGTTGAAAACCCGATTCATTCATTTGCTTTAAGGTAGACTAATTTTGTACAGAATTGTGATCTGAATATATTCTGTTTTAGATGCGTGATGGCACAAACATTGCTTGAAAGATGCTCTGGTTTCCTCTACTTTTCATGGTTGAGCAAGCCATGGAATGAAAAGGGCTGCATAGTTTGGAGACTAGGTCTTTTGTAGCCAAAATTCTATCTGGAATTTGCGCATGAGATTGAGGTAACCTTCTTTCATGTCCTAGAAATACTTGACATATACACCCTTTTGCTGTTGAGGGCTATTCCAGGAAAATCTCCCTGGTGGGGTTGGACGACAACCTATTAAAATTACCTTGGTGGGGGGTGCAGAAGAAATTTTAGTTCTGTTGGTGGGTGTGGAAATTTGATTCAAGTTCACCATCAGAAATTAAATTGATCGGGTGGTTTGTCAAATTAAACGCTTCATGCAAGCAGTTTTCTTCAACAATGAAAATTAATGAAAAACTTCTTCTGACACAAATTTTTTAGGCATTTTTTAGTCTTGATTATCTAGACGTTTATCTGATTCCACTTTGATAAAGAGCGACCAATTGATTGAGACTAGACCATGGTAAAAAGTACTTTAGACACCGGTAGACTCGACCAATGACAGCTCTTGCTGTTGGATGTAAAAGTCCGGATGAAGGTCACCTCTGATATTGTCAACAGTACCCAAAAATAAACCGAAAATAGACCTTAGGTAATCCGAGGTCGGTGAAGAGAAAACTTCTTGCAATAACAACCAAGGAAGCATGTATGATGTCAACATGACAGAATGAAAGACCCTGACAAAGCACAAGTGTGGCAATACACTGGGCTGTCATTTGGGTTTGCAAGTCCGCTTGACAAAAAGTAATTGCATAAATGTAAAAATATAGATGATTCACATGACATGCGCTAATAATGTACAGTTAAATGTTGAAATATAAACCCTTGTTACAAATTTGTAAGAATTTAACAGAATCAGTTTCTGTAAAATCTTTATGATTCTCTAAATGCATTTATTACATATTTACAAGTGTTTTAGTTGTTTATCTCTTTTATTATTTTTTTTTTTTTTTGGTGTGTGGGGGGGGGGGTTAATTTTAATTCTCTAGGTGGGGGGTATAGAATGAATTTTTATTCTCTTGGTGGTGGGGTAAAAATTAATTGCAATTCTATTGGTGGTACATGTACCTCTTATTTAGACTGTCGTTCAGACTTAGATTAAGACTTATCCCTCTAGGGAGATTTTCTGGAATAGCCCCGAGCCCTTTTGGCTAAATTTTGCAAAAAATCCAATTTAAGCCAAAAGGGCTCAACAACAAAAAGTCCTTTTATGGTAAAATTTGTATCATTCAGTGTAAAGTTTAAATATATAAAGCAATCTTAAGAGTTACATTAAATACAAAGTGTTGATCTGTCATCTCTATAGCTCTTTTGGCAATCAACCGATAATTTGTTAACCGGGGAGACCCAGATCTGGTTCTGAACTGATTGTCATTAACCCTTCGCTTGCTATTCACGTCAATATACCTACCTGTAAGTAAATAGTGAAGACCCAGATGAGACAGCTCCTGCAGGAGCTGTCTCATCAGAGTCTGCACTATTTACAAGTTAATTGTGCAACCAGTGCACTCCACAGCAGTGAATGCACAGCGAAATACTTGTACACAGTAAAGATATATGTAATTATCAAACAGGACATGGGTAAAGAAGGAGAAATGTATTTTCAAATTCAGCAAGTGAAGGGTTAAACTCCCTCCAGCCAATCTTTCACATTTAATGGATTGTAGATAAACTTTTGGCAATTCCATATGGAGTACTGAGCATTCCAAGTTTGAATAAAGGTTGACTTTTAGCCTGTAGCATTTTAATCCTTTCCCTGTTCTGCATTTAGGCTAAATTCCAGTACCTAATGAATACACATTAACAAAATAGTTATAAACAAATATGGAAGGTTGAACATTATAGACATTTTAGAGAGTAAAGTAATAATTCTATTAGCAAACAGAGCAGACCCTGATCAGACGGCTCCTCTAGGAGCCGTCTGATCTGGGTCTACTCTGTTTGCAAATGCGTGAACACACGTTTATATGAGGGAAAGGGTTAATCTATTCCCTGAAATGTTTTTTTTGTCCAACCGCTTTGAATAAATCTATTGAAAAGAAGCATTTAATAGAAAAAAAGGAAACTTTAAGAAGTGTTGTTCGGAAACCATTGTGATAAATAATGTTCTATTTGTCGCAATGGTTTCAGAAAGTGACTTTTACAGAGGCTTCAAAATGAGGTGTTTTATCTGTAAGCCTTTTCTTTCAGATTACCGGTCTGGGGAAATGGACACTTGTTCTGACAGTCGCTACTGGAAAAAAGATTCATTACAGGTGTTGACTCCCAACAGAGGAATTATAGTATGTCTGCCGTAAATTGACGCTAGTTAAAAACTTTATTTGCAAGGCCTTTCTCTTTATTCACTATTTTCACCATGAAAGGTACATTAACAGGACAGTTTTCAATGATTGCGTGGTACATTTCTTGCTTGTGGTAGGTTATGGACTCGTGATTCTACTGGGGTGTTTTTTAGTGCACAAAAACTGCAATTTGTCCAGTGCACAGAAAAATTTCAACTGTAGATCTAATTCTATAGTTTTTGTCAAAGTAAAACTATATAAGAATTAAGCAAATAAATATTCATGATATCATTTTTACATGAATATTGAAAAGGAAAAAGGTTAACGCCACGTAAAACTCGAACAAATATAAGAATTGTACTCTGTCAAAACTAGATACCTATGCATTTAGATCTGGATCTAGACGAGACATCTAGGCATCCAGACAACACACCTTTGTGTCTCGATATCAAGGTCCGGTAATTTCGTCTTAACAATAGTATCAGTATGAAAAGGTTTTTGTTTTGACGAGAAGTTTCTGGATGCCTACCCAATTACTAAAATAGTAATTTCTCCACCAAACCCTCTTCGTGACGATTCTAAAGAGTGGTCACAGAATGGGGTTTAGTGGAGAAATAAAGGAGCTACAGTAAAACCTCTCTATAACGGTCACTGATTTGTGTTAATTAGTTTGTATTTAGGGCAGGTGACCACCTGCCTCTAACACAAAATACTTGATGTAATTTGGTGGCCGTTCTAGAGAGGTTTTACTGTATTCATGAAAATGTTTGAATGTACAAATCTTGTGTTTCCTCTTCAATTCCAGCTTGTCATATTTTTGTTGCAGGTTTACTGGTGAATAGGACCTTTGAGACATGGACTGAAAACTCGGTGGCCAAAGATTTACTCGGTTGGCTGTTGATTAAAAAATAAAAATAAACTATAACTAAATCTATACAGTGTTGTGATTAATGCTTGCCTTACTGGACACTCCGGTTCAATCAGTTTCTAGTTATGTCTCCCCCCCCATATTTATATGGGGGAGACATATTGTTTTCGTGAGTGTTGTCTGTCCGTCCGTCTGTCCGTCACACTTTTTGTCCGGACGATAACTTCAATATGCCTGATGCCAGTTGATTGAAACTTCATATATGGAAAGAGCATAATGAGAGGAAGTGTCGTGCACAACTCTGGCTTCACTAATATTGGAGTTATTGCCCTTTGTAAAATAAAAACACACTTTTTTGTCCGGACGATAACTCCTATATGGCTCATGCCATTGGATTGAAACTTCATATATGGAAAGATCATGACGAGAGGAAGTGTCATGCACAAGGTCCATAACTCTGGCTTCACTAATATTGGAGTTATTGCCCTTTGTAAAAAATATAATTTTTTTGTCCGGACAATAACTTTAATATGCCTGATGCCAGTTGATTGAAACTTCATATATGGAAAGAGCATAATGAGAGGAAGTGTCATGCAGAAGGTACATAACTCTGGCTTCACTAATATAGGAGTTGTTGCCCTTTGTAAAAAAATTCACACTTTTTTGTCCGGACGATAACTTCTATATGGCTCATGCCATTGGATTGAAACTTCATATATGGAAAGATCATAATGAGAGGAAGTGTCATGCACAAGGTCCATAACTCTGGCTTCACTAATATTGGAGTTATTGCCCTTTGTAAAAAAAACACAATTTTTTGTCCGGATGATTACTCCTATGTGACACATGCCATTGGAATGAAACTTCAAACATGGAACGATCATGATAAGAGATAAATTTTAATAAATTTAGAGTTATTGCCCCTTGTACATTTGTTTAATTCTTTCTTGTCCAGACGATAACTCCTACATGGCTCTTGCCATCGTATTGAAACTTCATACATGGAAAGAGCATGATGAGAGAAAGTGTCATGAACAAGGGCCATAATTCTGGCTTCAATACTTTTGGAGTTATTGCCCTTTGTTACATTTTTTGGCTGAGCAATAACTCCTGTTCAACTGATGCTATTGGAATGACATTTTATTTTTGGAAAGAGCATGATGAAAGTAAGTGTCATGCACAAGGGCCATAAATCTGGTATCAGTATTTTTGGAGTTGTTAGCTGTTATCATTTTCTTCTTGAAAAATGTAGTGTGGAAAACGCATAATGAGGGGAAGTATCATTCATCAAGACCATAACATTTTTAGTGATTTCCCTTTACATATTGTTTTTATTAGAGGGGAGGCATCCGTTTTTGTGACAAAAACCTCTAGTTTGAACTTGTGTGACATTCCATAGTGGGATACAAGTTTTAAAAGTGCAGTATGGCCAGTGTTGTATTCAAAGATACAGTCGAACTTGGATATCTCAATCTTCAAGGGACCATAAAAATTAGTTCATGATGAGAGGTTCCAGTTTAATTAAACCTTTCCCTCATATAAACGTGTTTTCAAGCATTTGCAAACAGATTAGACCCAGATCAGACGGCTCCTAGAGGAGCCGTCTGATCAGGGTCTGCTCTGTTTGCTAATTGAATTTGATAGATCTGTTTCTAAAATGTCTACAATGTTCCACCTTCCATATTTCTTTATAACTATTTTGTTAATGAGTACTCAGTAGGTATTGAAATTTGGTCTAAATACAGAACAGGGAAAGGGTTAATGCAGGTCTGAAATGATGCTGAAAGCTCCTATAGGTACGTTCGACCTGCATTGAGCTGTCACGTGTTTCTAGTGATGCATTCTATATTGCAACACTTGGAAGGACCAAACTTTTAGTAATCAGATTTCGAGATATCACAGTTCAACTGTATTTCTGTTTTCAGTCGTTTGGGTAAAATTCTAAATTTTAACCAGTCTTTGCAGAAAATATTTGAACTAGAATTGCTCACAGTATTTAATTTCAAATAATCAGTTGATTAAACTTGATTTTTTTCCATTTTCTCATCCCTTCATATAAAACAAAAAGAACATAATTATGTAGCCAACATGGAAATTTTTTTAGCTTGTCTATTTTCCAAAGAAAAAAATGAGCTATTGTAACCCCAGCATCTGTGTTGTCGTCTCAGTTTTTGGAAACTTTAACGTTGGCTGTTACTTATTTACTATTGATGCAAATCTTGTGAAACTTCACACACATGTTCACTGTCACAAGAGCTACAGTCGAAGATAAGAGTGTTGGCACCTTCATGCGGTGCTTTTGTTTAAATGTGTTGTGTATTTCATCGAACCTTCAGAAAAAAAGAATTTTACATAGAAAAAACTGATGTTCGAAAAAGCCTGTCATTTTTAGCTCACAAGAGCACAAAGTTCTCAGGGTGAGCTTTTGTGGTCGTCCGTCGGCGTGCGTCGTCCGTCGTCAACAATTTGAACCTTTAAAAATCTTCTCCTCTGAATCTACAGGGTTCTCGACTTTCATCTTTGGCACAAAACGTCATATTCAGGTCCTCAAGTCCTCTCCAAAAGTTATATAAATTATGCCCCTGGGGTCAAAATTGGCCCCGCCCTAGGGGTGCTTTGTTTTCTATAGAAATATATAGTAAAACTTCGAAAATCTTCTCTGAAAATGGAAGGTTCTCAGCTTTCATATTTGGCACATAGCATCATGTTTAGGTCCTATACAAAAGTTATATAAATTATGCCCCTGGAGTCAAAATTGGCCCCGCCCCAGGGATGGTCAGTTTTCAATAGAAACATATAGTGAAAACTTTGAAAATCTCCTGAAACTGGAAGGTTCTCTTTCATATTTGGCACATAGCATCATGTTCAGGTCCTCTACAAAAGTTATATAAATTATGCCCCTGGGGTCAAAATTGGCCCCGTCCCAGGGGTGGTCAGTTTTCAATAGAAACATATAGTGAAAACTTTGAAAATCTCCTGAAACTGGAAGGTTCTCTTTCATATGTGGCACATAGCATCATGTTCAGGTCCTCTACAAAAGTTATATAAATTATGACCCTGGGGTCAAAATTGGCCCCGTCCCAGGGGTGGTCAGTTTTCAATAGAAACAGTGATATCCTCTTCTCCTCTCAAACTTGAAGGTTCTGAGCTTTCATATTTGACACATATCATCATGTTCAGGTCCTCAACAAAAGTTATATAAATTATGCCCCTGGGGTAAAAATTGGCCCCGCCCAGGGGTGCCTTGTTTTCTATAGAAATATATAGTAAAACTGAAAATCTCCTCTGAAACTGGAAGATTCTCAGGTTTCATATTGGCACAGCATCATGTTCAGGTCCTCTACAAAAGTTATATAAATTATGTCCCTGGGTTCAAAAGTTGCCCCGCCCCAGTTTATGGAAATCGGTGGTCAAATAAGCTTTCAAGGACGATCGCAGTGAATGAACCCATCGATATTTAGCTCACCAGAGCACTTTGTGCTCAGGGTGAGCTTTTATGATCAGCTGATGTCCGTCGTCGGGCGTCAACAATTTGAACCTTTAAAAACCTTCTCCTCTGAATCTACAGTGTTCTCAGCTTTCATCTTTGGTACATAGTATCATCTGTAGGTCCTCTACAAAAGATATATAAATTATGCCCCTGGGGTCAAAATTGGCCCTGCCCCAGGGGTGCCTTGTTTTCTATAGAAACATAAAGTAAAACTTTGAAAATCTTCTCCTCTGAAACTGGAAGGTTCTCAGCTTTCATATTTGGCACATAGCATCATGTTCAGGTCCTCTACAAAATTATATAAATTATGCCACTGGGGTCAAAATTTGCCTCGACCCAGGGGTAGCCAGTTTTCAATAGAAACATATAGTGAACACTTTGAAAATCTTCTCTGAATCTACAGGGTTCTCACCTTACATATTTGGCACATAGCATCATGTTCAGGTCCTCTACAAAAGTTATATGAATTATAGAAACATATTAAACTTTAAAAATCTTCTCTGAAACTGGAAGGTTCTTAGCTTTCATATTTGGCACATAGCATCATGCTCAGGTCCTCTACAAAGTTATATAAATTATGCCCCTGGGGTCAAAATTGGCCCTGCCCCAGGGGTGGTCACTTTTCAATAGAAGTTTATATAGTAAAACTTTTAATATCTTCTCCTCTGAAACTGGAAGTTTCTCAGCTTTCATATTTGGCACATAGCATCATGTTCAGGTCCTCTACAAAAGTTATATGAATTGTGCCCTTGGTGTCAAAATTGGCACCGCGCAGGGTTGCCTTGTTTTTAGCTCACCAGAGCACAAAGTGCTCAGGGTGAGCTTTTGTGATTGCCTGATGTCCGTCGTCCGTCGGCGTGTGTCGTCTGTGCGTCGTCAGTCGTCAACAATTTGAACCTTTAAAAATATTCTCCTCTGAATCTACAGGGTTCTCAGCTTTCATCTTTCGCACATAGTATCATCTTTAGGTCCTCTACAAAAGTGATAAATTATGGCCCTGGGGTCAAAATTGGCCCCGCCCCAGGGGTGCCTTGTTTTCAATAGAAACATAGTAAAATTTTGAAAATCTTGTCCTTTGAAACCAGAAGGTTCTCAGCTTTCATATTTGGCACATAGCATCATGTTCAGGTCCTCTACAAAAGTTATATTAATTATGCCCCTGGGGTCAAAATTGGCCCCGCCCCAGGGGTAGCCAGTTCTCAATACAAACATAGTGAAAACTTTGAAAATCTTCTCCTCTGAAACTGGAAGGTTCTCAGCTTTCATAGTTGGCACATAGCATCATGTTCAGGTCCTCTACCAAAGTTATATAAATTATGCCCCTTGGGTCAAAATTGGCCCGCCCTAGGAATGGCCAGTTTTCAATAGAGACATATAGTGAAAACTTTGAAAATCTTCTCCTCTGAATCTACAGGTTTCTCAGCTTTCATATTTGGCACATAGCATCATGTTAAGGTCCTCTACAAATGTTATATAAATTATGCCCCTGGTGTCAAAATTGGCCCCGCCCCAGGGGTGATCAGTTTTCAATAGAAACATAGTGAAACTTTGAAAATCTTCTCCTCTGAAACTGGAAGGTCTAGCTTTCATATTTGACACATAGCATCATGTTCATGTCCTCTACAAAAGTTATGTAAATTATGCCCCATGGGGTCAAAATTGGCCCTGCCTCAGGGGTGGCCAGTCTTCAATATAAACATGTAGTGAAAACTTCGAAAATCTTCTCCTCTGAATCTACAGGGTTCTCAGCTTTCATATTTGGCACAAAGCATCATGTTCAGGTCCTCTACCAAAGTTATATAAATTATGCCCCTGGGGTCAAAATTGGCCCCGCCCACGGGGTAGCCAGTTCTCAATAGAAACATATAGTGAAAATTTTGAAAATCTTTTCTGAAACTGGAAGGTTCTCAGCTTTCATATTTGACACTTAGCATCATGTTCAGGTTCTCTACAAGAATTTTTATAAATTATGACCCTGGGGTCAAAATTGGCCCCGTCCCAGGGGTAGCCAGTTCTCAATAGAAACATATAGTGACAACTTTGAAAATATTCTCCTCTGAAACTGGAAGGATCTCAGCTTTCATATTTGGCACATAGTATCATGTTCAGGTTCTCTACAAAAATTGTATAAATTATGCCCCATGGGTCAAAATTTGCCCCGCCCCAGGGGTGGCTAGTTTTCTATAGAAACATATAGTGAAAACTTTGAAAATCCTCTCCTCTGATTGCCTGGTGAGCGATGTCAGGGCCATTCTGGCCCTCTTGTTAACTTGGAATTTTTGGTTAAGGTTTTTGTTAAAGTCCACTTATTTATATAACCCTTTGAGATAAAGCTTTGAAACTTTGAACACTTGTTCACCATCACAACCTTCACCTATAGGCAAAAGAATATAACTCTGTCCGGCATTGTGACATAATTATGACCCTTTTAACTTAGAATTTTTGGTTACGGTTTTTGTTAAAGTCCATTTATTTACATAACCCTTTGAGATAAAGCTTTTAAACTTGAAACATTTGTTCACCATCAGAAGCTTCATCTGTAGGCAAGAGTAAATACAATGTAACTCTGTCAAGCATTTAGACACAATTATGGCCCTTTTTAATTTAGATTTTTGGTTAAGTTTTTTTGTTAAAGTATGCCTATTTACAACCTTGAAACTTGGTCGCAAAATTGGACTTAGAATTTGAGTTTAGCAAATACGTCAACCCCAGTTTATGTTGAACAATACCTCGACGGGCGTATATTGTGCCCACCGGCACTCGTGTTACAAATACCATTCAGGTTGGTCATGTATATACCATGGTCAACTACGCCTTGGGTGGGTGGGTCAGAGTTTTTTTTTATTTAATCCGGTGGGGGACTCCTGTATTGCATAGTAATACAACATTAACTTGTTTTTTACATGAATAATGAACAAAACAAGCATGAGCCATACAATGCACATCAATACCTAGGGTAGCACAAACAAAAGGCCATGATAGCTCTCGTATAGCGCACTACCTAGGGTAGCACAAACAAAAGGCCATGATGGCTCTCGTATAGCGCACTAAACAATCGGGGGAGAAGGACTTTCAGTCTTCACAGTATGTTTCTATAGAAAACTGGCCACCCCTAGCGCGGGACCAATTTTGACCCCAGGGGCATATTACTTTTGTAGAGGGCATGAATATGATGCTATGTGCCAAATATGAAAGCTGAGAACCTTCCAGTTTCAGAGGAGATTTTAAAGGTTCAAGTTGTTGACAACTGACGACGCATGCCGGCTGACACCAGGCTATCACAAAACCTTCCAGTTTCAGAGAAGACGATTTTCAAAAGTTTTCTCTATACGTTTCTATAGAAAACTTGCCACCCATAGGGCGGGGCCAATTTTGACCCCAGGGCCATAATTTATATAACTTTTGTAGAGGACTTGAACATGATGCTATGTGCCAAATATGAAAGCTGAGAACCTTCCAGGTTCAGAGGAGAAGATGTTTAAAGGTTCAAATTGTTGACGACTGACGACGCACGCCGACGGACATCAGGCTATAAATATCTTTTTAGGAAGCTTAACCCTTTCCTTCATACATACACCTTTGAAAACAGTAGACCCAGGTCCTATAGGAGCTGTCTGATCAGGGTCAGCTCTCGTTGCTTATGATATAATATAAATATGATTATAGTTTCTGCCATGGTCAATAATTCCCGTGTCCATGTAATATTACAACAAATAATCTAATTAATATTCATGACATCATTATTTCTTACATGAATATTCATGGAGTAAAGGGTTAACGCTTTCAACCCTCAATTATCAAAGAGTAATGGCCCATCTGTAGAGTCCATTAAGTATGAAAGACGTAAACTTGCTAAAGGAATTTGCATGACAAAAAGTGCAGACCCTGGTCAGAGGGTTCCTCTAGGATCCCTCTGATCTTTGTCTACACTTTTTGCAAATAAATGTGGATGTATCTCCCAGGTTGAAAGGGTTAAAATATACATGCCCTTGAAGCTCATATTGTTTTTCGAAAATCTCTACATTTCAAAATTCCTTGACCTTGAAAAAAACAACCCCACTCCCAGCAACCCTGATAAATGCATATGCAACCGAAACGGGAATAAGATATGCATAACAAGGCATGGTGTTGATCAATCCTATGAAGTTTCATTAAAATCTTATCAAAGGTGTTGGAGAAACCGCGCGGACAAATTAAAATCGGACAGACGGACGCCGTGCAGAAAAACGAAATGTATCCCCAGTATAATGAGGGCGACATAATAATCATCAGGTAAGGCCATACACCTTACACTTATGAAATGAAATAGATCGGACTTCAATTTCTACTATTATCAATAATTCATGTGCATATACATTGTATTGAGTTACAAGAGTGCCGAAAAAGTCACAAAATACGCCCGCCAAATATCTTTAATTGAAAGGCCATTACTCCATGGAAAAGTGATCTTTACCTTGTTTGGGCAAATCCCATATTCAATAGTGTTCCTGTCCTCATTGATATCAACGCACATGACGTGAAGTTTCATGAAAACCGGACATATACAGAACTAAAGTTATCGTCCGGAAACAGGAAAATTCTATAGAAAAACAACATATTTTTTTATAAACAAATTACCTTGACCTTGGTCAGGCAAAGCCCATATTCAAAAGGGTTCCTCCCCTCTGATATCAATGCACATGTGGAGTTTCATGAAGAGCAGGCATACAGGACTAAAGTTATCGTCCGGAAACGGAAAAATTATACTGAAAGAAAATCTTATTTTTAGGAAGTGACCTTGACCTTGGCCAGGAAAAGCCCATATTCAATAAGGTTTCTGCTCTCATTGATATCAATACACATGTGAAGTTTCAGAACACCTATCCACACAACATATTTTTCTCATATTTTAAGTACATGTGTAATAAGTAACGGGAGCATTGAAACCAATGCCATAGTCAGTCCCTAACCGGTTGTCACAATTTAACGAAAAGCACTTATGTGCTGCTCATTCATACAAGAACCTGTATATCATACTTATTGATTCAAATATATCACTTCTAACATGTAACACATAATATTCAATCCAAGATCAATCACAAACATAAATAAAGCGACTTTTACCAAATACTGTCAAGTCCAAGGGAGATAAGTCTGTTAAAATTCATAGAAGTGTTATGGCTGCTGCCAGACAATGTCATCTAATAAGTTGAAGCAGCTTTGTTTATTTTTGTAAGTGTCAACTCCAAAGTTCTAAATCTAGGTACCTTTTCAGAAAAATATTAACTTCAAGGACCATAACTCTTGACAAAAAATATCCAACCAGACCGATATTCGAACCCAAGCTGTAACTCATCTATATTTAGCTTTATGTCAAATATAAAGTTAATATCTCCAATCACTTCCAAGGAAAGCCTGGACAATTAAAAATTTGACACAAAATCAAAGTTCAAGGGCAATAACTCTGGCAAAAATTATTCAACCAGACTGAGATTAGAAATTAAGCTGTAAGTCATCTAGATTTAGCTTTATGCCAAATATAAACTTAATATCTCCAACCACTTCCAACAACTTCAAAATTAGAAGGAAAAAAAATAAAGTTCAAGGACCATAACTCTGGAAATAATTATTCAACCGGACTGAGATTGGAATATAAGCTGTAACTTATCTAGATTTAGCTTTGTACTAAATGTAGAATTGATATCTCCAGTCACTTCCATAAAAAGTCCAGAAAACAGGAAAACATTGTTAGGGGGCTGAAAGCGGGAGATAACTCCTGAAGCAGTGGTCTGATCATAATGTGCGGTGCACATGTTTATATGTCTTTACATGAACTTTCAACAAAATTGAAGCAAAACTGTAGAAGGCCGAACAAAATTGTGTCCATGGACGGACGGACAACCTGATTCCAGTATACCCCTCCCCCACAAACTTCGTTGTGGGGGGTATAATAATTACAGTAAAACCATCTAAAAGGAATAACTCTGGATGCAGCATGAAAGTAATGCAGAAAGCTCCTCTTGTAGCTTTCTGCATTAAGCAACCACCTGCTTATAAAGACACCCATGTTTATTCATAAGTGGTCGCATTAAAGGTGTTTTACTGTATGTCTATATGTTACACCGATATTCATTGGGTAAAAGGCACATAAACTCTCAGTAATTGATGGATATTTTTTGCACAGCATTTCCCATAAATATTCAAAGTTTCAATTAAATCTGTCCTAACATTATGTAGATTTGGTTTTGCATGAACGTAACGAGGACATCTAAACAATTAAATATCCTTCCATCTTTGGTGAGGGAAAATATATTCAAATCTCAAAGTACAGTAAAAACCTGTCTTAAGCGGCCATTCATTTACTAAACATAGGAGTCTTAAAAAGCATGTGGTTGCTTAATGCAGGGCAAAATTAACTTTTGACCTGCATTTAGCAAGCAACCACCTACCTTACACATCATTTTGATAGCCGCTTAAGGCAAGCTGTACTGTATAAGACCGGGTGATGCACAACTGAAGTCTGTCTATTTAGAAAAGTTTTATTTTATTATGACATTCAGACAATCGTACAATGTTTAAGCACAGAATATTAACATAACTTGAAAGTAAACCCATGATCAAAATTAGTACTAAATGAAAGGAATACAATTACATGAAACTTGAAATGATCACACTTATTTCCAAATTATGATATCAGTGAATGCAAACAACTTTGCAGTAACTAGTACATGTAATTGATCAAAGTTGAATGAATATTCAACAGGGCAGGGGTTGAGGGCATTCAGATTTACAATAACCCAGACGGGTCACTTGCCTCTGCTGGTTTACAGCCAATTCATGATAACCTACATCATGCAAGCAGTTTGGATCTGAATCGGAGACGAAGTAACCCAGTATTATCAAGATACAAAATGTCCGACAGAGTAAAAACCCTCTTAAACCGACGCTCAAATTAGTATCAATGCCGGTCTATAAGACAGCTGGCAACTTAGTGCAGGAAAAGAGCGTTTGTACTGTCCCCGCTTCAAGACTGTATTCAAATGAGACACTCTGGGTCCACGGTAATACAGTGCCCAAACCATTTTATATTTAAAAACGATTTCCTCACCAGTAAGAACAATATGAACCTTTAATCTGCTAGTTTTATTTTGAAGACATAACCCTTTCCTCTATAGGCTATTTTTAGACCCCAACGTCTTTGAATAAATCTACAGAAAAGGAGCATTAACTAGAGAAAAGATTATTTTTTTTAGAATTTTGTAGTTCTGAAACCATTGTGATAAATAGAACATTTGCTCCTTAGGAGCAAAAGCTCTATTTATCGAAATGGTTTCAAAAAGTGTCTATTACTGAGGCGTAGAAAGGCGTATTTATGGAGAGTAGTAAATAGTGTATAAACTGATCAAACCGATTCTTAACCCTTTACTTCATGAAAATGCATGCAAGAAATGATGTAGGGTTTTCCCTAGGCCTTTCCATGCACTATGAACAAGATGTTTTTATACTGAAAGAAGCTAAAGGATCAAGATTTTTATTATTTCCTAAGCAAACAGAGCAGACATTGATCAGATGTCTCCTATAGGAGCAGTCTGATCTAGGTCTACTTTTGCAAAGGCGTAGAAATGGAGTAAATGCTTGCGAAAAGTTTGCATTTGTTCTGCACTATTTGCAAAACTCTATCCGAATGGATTATTTATGGTAGTCAACAGTTTTCAACTCCGATGACTTGTGACAGTTGCAAGTGTTTGCTTATGGACACCGACATTCTCTACTACAATAGCACTGAAGAGTCATCCATGCTTTCATACCTGTACACATCATTTACACTTTATGATATTAACAATGAAATGACAAAACAAAATGTGATTTTCCATGATCATGAAGTGATTTTGATTATTATGATTCTCAAAATGTGATCTTTGATAAAAATTTGTCTCTTTACCTGCCAAACCCTGACACAATAAGCAATTAGGCAGAGAAATAGATTTGGATAGATTTCCCCTTATCTACAGCTAAAAAGTCTCATTCATCTTGCATCCAGAAAAAACAAAAAACAAAAAAACAACAGTGCATTACATTCCATTGCAGAATACCAGGCATAATAGTTCCATAGAATTCAGACAAGACATTAAAAACAGAATTATTACTTACTTGCAAATAAAATGCGAGACACATGACAAATACACATTTAATCTCTATCAATAGAATAGCATCAATAAAGTGCCATGCTTCAAGGTGATGCAACCCTTCACTCGTAAATTTAATTTGTGAACTGAAATTCATCAGGCAATGGATAAATTCTTTGTCTATTTCCTTTGATTTCAGATTACAGATGCATAAATAAACATTTTCAAAAACAACTCATTTACTTCTCTGAAAAAAAAAAACCCAACTATTTTTTTGACAATTCTTGTGGTTACAACATGGGGTTTGGTAGAAAAATGACCATTTTAGTATTTGAACACACATTTTTATCTGTTGCTCTGAGATTATTGCTATTAATGTTTTTTATAAATACTACAGACAGGTAAACAATTGAAACACCACAAAATAAAACCCTTTTCTATTGTCTGCTTCAATTGTAAATTTCATTAGATAGTATCACTGGTCAAATAGTTTGGAAACAAAGGAGAATCTTAAGAACTTGTTCCCTCATCCATTTCCAATTATTTACTACTACATGTATAATTATAAATACAAGAAATGTTGACACGACATCAAACTGGGTTTTCCTTCACTACTAACTGATGCTTTCTAAGTTCAAAGGGGCATAACTCCAAGAAAATTGGACATCTACAAATTGCTACATGCAAGGTTTTATGAAAATCCGTTAAACAGTTTCAGAGAGTTGCGCTTACAAGATTGGCCCGCCATACATCACCATTTCAATAACCAGATTTTCCATGGAAAACCCGGTTCAAAACCTCTCTTAACTGGAATTTCTAGTTGAGAATTTAGATACTACTAGGCAGGTAGTTGCTTGATGCAGGGCGAGTCATACAGAAAGCTCCTCGAGGAATTTTCTGCAAGACTGTCTCGCCCTACATTAAGCTGCCACCTGTCTCAAAGACTGATATCTATACTAAATTTTAACGTCTGATTTTACTGTATCGGGTATCAAGAATTCATCCAATGATGGGAATTGCATTAAATTCCTTTCCATGTTTCAATACAAAATGTAGACAGTAGTAATACACACAACCAGCTACAATTAGACCTCTCTACAACCAACTGGGAAAAGTCTGAACCCTGGGAATATACTATAGTTATGCCTTAATCCCTTCACTCCATGAATATTCATGCAAAAAATGACATGAATATTAGATGGTTATAATAGCACACGGACACAGGATTTTTTAGCCATGGCAGCAATTTTATATCATAAGCCAACAGAGCAGACCTACAGGAGCTGTCTCTACTGTTTGCAAAGGCATGTTTATGGAGTAAAGGATTAATGCAGGATGAACATAATGCAGAAAGCTCTCGTAACTTTCTGCATTACGTAATCACATATTTTTTATTGGGTCAATATAGAGAGATTGTACTTTATTCCAGTAAAATATCAACTACTGTTGATTGCCATCCCATCTTCCCAAAAATTGTTAATGGAATAATTCATTCAATCCTTTCCCTATGAAATATTTATGTAAGAAATTATTAGCTAAATCTTTATAAATACACCTTTGCAAACAGGAGAACCAGATCAGCTGGCTCCTATAGGAGTTGTCTGCAGTTTGCTTATGATACAATGTCATTTTCTGCCGTGACCAATATTCCCTGTGCCCATGCGTTATTGTAACAATGTTATTAATATTCATGATGTCATTTTTTTCTTGCATGAATATTCATGGGGTAAAGGAATAGTTTATTAATACTTCTTCCCTTTCAAAGCAACGTTAGATAAAAGCATTTTACAAAAAAAAATTGTCACATTAAGCCTTTTACTCATATTGACGACTTTTTGCACATTTACAGAGTAGCCACAAATCAGACAGCTCCTATATCTGTCTGATCAGTCTCCCGTTTGCTAATGGAATTATAGATTTGATTCTACCATTTCTGAAATGGCAAATAAATCCATTTTTCATAAACCAATATACAAATTCAGGTAATAAATATTCCTGAAGTCACAAATTCTTCTAAAGTTATTCATGATGGAAAGGGTTAAAACTAAGTTTTGGTCATGAAAGAAACTAGAATGGGTGCTATAAAATTCCATCAGCAAACAGAGCAGACCCTGATCTGGCAACTTCTACAGGAGCCAACTAATCTGGTTCTGTTTGCAAAGGTGTTTGAAGTCTCTCTGCTCCATGAATATTCGGGGTTATTGGCAGAATTTTCATTATAAGCATGGGAATATTTACATTGGCCCAAACTGTAGAAATATACATATAGTAGAACCTCTCTATAACGACCACTGAATTGTGTTAGTTTGTATTTAGGGCAGGTGGCTGCATAAAGCAAGGTGAAAGTATAACAATGCTCCTCTGGGAGCTTTCTGTTTTACTTTCACCTTGCAGCCACCTGCTTTTAACAAAAAACAAGAGATGTCACAGTCACGTGACAAATGCCCCCAAAAATTGTACCATGTGACCTTGACATTTGAACCATGGACCAGGGAGTTGACACATCGTCTTTGTAAGGTGAACATTTGTGCCAGGTTCCTTTGAAATCCATTCACAGATAAACAACTAATTGTACCCTGTGACCTTGACCTTTGACATATGGACCAGGGAGCTGAACACGACACATCGTCTTTGTCTGGTGAACATCTGTGCCAAGTTATATTGAAATCCATTGATAGATAAAAATGTTACAGACCGGACACGAAATTTGTGACAAAGTAATTGTATTCTGTGACCTTGACCTTTGACCCATGGACCAGGGAGTTGAAAGCGACACATCGTCTCTGTGTGGTGAACATTTGTGCAAAATCATATTGAAATCCATTGATATATTAAGAAGTTACAGACCGAACACGAAATTTGTGACAAAGTAATTGTACCCTGTGACCTTGACCTTTGACCCATGGACCTGGGAGCTGAATGCGACACATCGTCTTTGTGTGGTGAACATTTGTGGCAAGTTATATTGAAATCCATTGATAGATAAAGTTACAGACCGGACACGAAATTTGTGACAAAGTAATTGTACCCTGTGACCTTGACCTTTGAACCTGGGAGTTGAAAGCGACACATCGTCTCTGTGTGGTGAACATTTGTGCCAAGTTATATTGAAATCCATTGATAGATAAAGAAGTTACAGACCGGACACGAAATTTGTTACGAAGTTATTTTACCCTGTGACCTTGACCTTTGACCTGGGAGTTGGAAGCGACACATCGTCTTTGTGTGGTGAACATTTGTGGCAAGTTATATTGTAATCCATTGATAGATCCATTGATAGATAAAGAAGTTACAGACCGGACACGAAATTTGTGACAAAGTAATTGTACCCTGTGACCTTGACCTTTGACCAGGGAGTTAAACGCGACACATCGTCTCTGTCTGGTGAACATTTGTGGCAAGTTATATTGAAATCCATTGATAGATAAAGAAGTTACAGACCGGACACGACTTTGGGACGGATGGAAGGACAGACGGACGGACGGACAGACGGACAATGCGATTACTATATGCCCACCTTTGGGGGCATAAAAAAAACTTCAGTGGCTGTTATAGAGAGGTTTTACTGTATGTTAGTTCATAAGCAAACAAAGCAGCCTAGATGAGGCCACTCCTAAAGAAGTGACCTGATCAGGGTCTAACTCTGTTTGCAAAGGTTTCTTTGAAGTAAAGGGTTAAAAAAAACAAATGGAAGCAAAAAGGAAAACATCACTACAGGAAAAACATATTTCCTTCTGCAGAAAGCTACTACCTGTCTTAAATACATCGAAATCATGACCCCTTTCAGGTGGCTGCTGAAGTGTACTCCCTGCATCCTACAAAGGATCGTAATATGCCTTCAATTTTTAATACATGCTTGTGGTACAAATGGAGCCCTTCCAAAGATCATGGATGCCCAAACTTTCTCATTTGTCACAAACTAGCCATATACAATGCCTTAATTTTAACAAATTCCAGGACTACAACTCTGGAATTAATAGTGCCACTTAAAAAATTAAATCCAGGTGCACAAGTGCCATATCTCTGTCACTGGTCCCAAACAATAAAAACAAAGTGCACTATTTCTAACCCAGATTAACATAAATTTGTATTTTCCTGTAAAAATTGGTATGGAGCAGCGTGCACCACAAGGATGTATATAATGACGGATGGACAAGAGCTTATCTATATGCCCCATCTCAACAGTTGGGGGACATAAAAATTGACACTATAACCTTAAGCTTCGTAATATAATGTAAAACATTTACAATGTTTAGAATGTATTTGGCTTAAGAACAATATACCGTTATCAATTTCTTGTATAAACTTTGAAATCTCTTGTTTTTCATATATGGCTTTTTATGACATGATGCTCCGGCCTATGGCATATCCATTTGCAGATACACATGTGAACCCTTTTCCTCTGTTGGATATCACGATGCATGGTGCCGGTGGGAAAGTGTCAGCTTCCTTCACTACTCTGAATACCAACTCCCTAACGTCCATACTGGTAAAAATGAAAGTCACTGATAGATGCAGTTTTTAAGATCCTTCCTTTTCCTCATCTTCATTGTCATTGTGTGTATGCCAGGTGAGTCTCTCCTCATAAAACGCTATCACTATCTGTGGACACTTTACATTAGCTTGACGAGCAGGTACCAAGTCAGCCTCATCACTATCCTTCCTGAAAACAAAGACAGACCAGAGCTGTAGATAGAATACCGATCAACCCAAATCTCCCAGCAAAATCCTATCTTTGCTGGTATTTGTTTGAATCACCTTTCAGGCAATTCTAATGTGTACCAACCAAATAGCTCGTGATTTCTTCAACACAGATGAGCTGAAAATGATAACCTGTTAGCTGCTGAAGTGGATTGCTCTATTTAACTTTACTTTCCTTCATATATATAAACGCATTTTCACGCAAACAGAGTAAGGGTGAAATGGTATGTTTCGGTACACATGTACCGCTGTTTCTTCACATACGGTTCGGTTTTTGGTATTAATTTCCACTTTACGGTACGTAACGAAGTTTGTAATGTCTAGGGACGAATCTGCCGTAATAATATAAAAGCCGTTCTCCAATTGGTTCATTCTATAAATAATATCCCATTAGATTACACGATAAGTACATTACTCATAGTTTACATGTCGAAAGTTTGGAAGTCTTTTGGCTTTCGGGAAGGCCAGTCTGAGAGCAGAATGGCAACATGTAAGCGTTGTTTCGTGGGCGTGCCGTATAAAGCACGTTGATCGCAAACTGACTATTGTAGAAATTACTACATACATGATAGACAAGTGAGTTATTGTTATTAACCCTTACTGGGCTGGGTATTATTATATAATAGACTTATTCTGCTCTGAGATTTTCAACCAGTCAATGCAAACTGTATGGACCCAGATAAGCTGCCTTGTTAAAATGTGTCATATGAATGTGATAGCTGCTCTGGTTTTACACTGTTTGCAATGCACTTTGGTGGGAAATCTTATAGTGAGGCTCAATTTCAATTACCATCCTACATATCAGTGTTTAAACTTGTATAATATTTATTGAGACAAACAGTGCAGTCCAAAATTTGAAAACTTCTGTCAGTGTCTAATCATATCTACACCGTTTGCAATGCTTTGTTTACATGTTTCCAGCACACTGTTGGTTATTTTAAATTCCAGTTGAAGAGATTAGTAGAAAGTGATATTTTCCATATAAAGGAGATTTGTATTTTAAGAAATATAAATTAAAAGTCTATGACATGGTGTTCAGTATTACATTATTTTAAGTGTATTTCCCTTACATATTTGATTGTTTTTAATTTAAGAGATTAATCATCATCACTGCTAGCCGATTCTACTCAAAAAGAAGTTGATTCAGGAGGGTTTTTTGTAGGTAAGCTTCATCCAACATTATGTTTGCAAGATAAAAAGTTGTGTACTGAAATTGTACCGGACCGTGGCTTATGTACCGTGAACCGAACCGAACCGAGGGGTTAGTGTACCGTTTCATCCCTAAAACAGAGCAGACCCAGATCAGGGTCTGCTCCGTTTGCTAATGAAATTTGGAAGATAAAATTCTTTAGTTTGTAAAATGGCTACAATGCCCCACTTTCCATTCTTCCTAATGTAATTTTTACATGCTAGTTAGTTTTCCTTGCGGGTATTAATATGTTTTGCTTTGCAATTTTTGCAGGGAATTAGTATCATCTTTGATCTTCAACTATATGAATGGTTGTACCATTTTGTTGCGTCACCTGCCGAGAGGCAGTGTGTCACTTGGGGATCACTTTTCCGCCGTCTGTCTGTCCGTCCCACTTTCTTTTTTTTGGCTATCATTTCTAAACTAATAATTATAAGAGCTTTCAAATTTCATGGGTCTTCCTCTCATTGAGGACCATTCATGTACAGGGTTGGGCGGTAAATACTCCCAAAATGGCCAATACTCCAGAGAAGGTGTAATATATATTATTTCTTTGAAATTTATTGTTTTTATAATGGCTGTTTTAAATTGCTGGTTAGTGGAATATTGATAAGTTTATTTGATTTCTGACCATAATTTTACTGAGGGTTTAAACTGTTTCATGCCTGCCAAGGGTACTCATCAGATGGCTTATATCTTATATTGGAGTTTCATCCAGTTTACAGGAAAGTCCTGTATAGCTCTAACTTTAAACAAGAGATGTTTGTAAAACATGTATACCCCCCAGACCCCCTGACCTTTGATCTAGTGACCTCAACTACAGAGGTCATCTAGAGGTCATGACTAATCACCACAGCAACTTTGAAGATCCTAAGCCAAATCACTGACCATTTATTGATTTGAAAACATTTCACAAGTTAAGGTCATGGTGACCTTGACCTTTGACCTAGTGACCTCAACAACTATAGGGGTCATCTAGTGGTCACGACCAACTACCACAGCAAGTTTGAAGGTCCCGAACCAAACCATTGAGCAGTTATTAATTGGAAACCATTTCATTAGTTAAGGTCATGATGACCTTGACCTTTGACCTAGTGACCTCAAAACCAATAGGGGTCATCCAATTGTCAAGGCAAACTACCGCAGCAAGTTTGAAGATTCTAAGTCAAACCCTTGAGCAGTTATTGATCAGAAAACATTTTATCAGTTAAGGTCATGGTGACCTTGACCTTTGACCTAGTGACCTCAAAAACAATAGGGGTCATCCAGTGGTCATGGCCAACCATCACAGCCAGTTTGAAGATTCTAAGCCAAACTCTTGAGCAGTTATTGATCACAATCCATTTCACCAGTTAAGGTCATGGTGACCTTGACCTTTGACCTAGTGACCTCAAAAACAACAGGGCTCATCTAGTTGTCATGACCATCAACCTAAGCAAATTTGAAGATCCTAAGCCAAACCCTTGAGCAGTTATTGATCAGAAACCATTTTATCAGTTAAGGTCATGGTGACCTTGACCTTTGACCTAGTGACCTCAAAAACATTAGGGGTCATCCAGTGGTCATGGCCAACTACCACAGCAAGTTTGAAGATTCTAAGCTAAACCCTTGAGCAGTTATTGATCAGAAACCATTTAACCAATTAAGGTCAGTGACCTTGACCTTTGACCTAGTGACCTCAAAAACAATAGGGGTCATCCAGTGGTCATGGCCAACTACCACAGCAAGTTTGAAGATTCTAAGCTAAACCCTTGAGCAGTTATTGATCGGAAACCATTTAACCAGTTAAGGTCATGGTGACCTTGACCTAGTGACCTCAAAAACAATAGGGGTCATCTAGTGGTCATGACCAACCACCACAGCAAGTTTGAAGATCCCAAGCAAAACCCTTGAGCAGTTATTGATCGGAAACTATTTCAACATTTTAGGTCATGGTGACCTTGACCTTTGACCTAGTGACCTCAAAAACAATAGGGGTCATCTACTTGTCATGACCAACCACCACAGCAAGTTTGAAGTTTCTATGCTAAGTCGTTTATTAGTTATCATTCGGAAACCATCGATCTACCGACCGACCGACCGACATGTGCAAAGCAATATACCCCCATTTTTTCAAAAGGGGGGTATAATAATGGCCCGATTCTGCTGGTATAACATGTTAAAATCTTCAGTACAACAAACCAACTCTTTTGTCTGATACTGCAATTTGATTGGTTTAATCTGAATCATTTTCCCCTCAAAATTGTCCATATTGTGTTAAGACACTTCATGGTTCATTATAGGTATCTCTTAAATGAAAAGTGTGTGTGTTTTATAACAATTACCACAGTGGCCAGTAGAGGTGTCAAAACTGTTGTTTTGAGAGCTGACCTGACAGTAATTTGCAGTGGGTTAGGGGGCCAGTATTGTTTCTCTTGACTTATCTGTTACTCAGTTTTCTACAATTGACTGCCAGTCTTTTTGATTTTCATGCAACTTGGTACATTCAAAATTCAGCTTAAACTAGAAAACTGACTCAGTCAGTCCGAGTCAGAGAGAGTCCTGTAACCAAGGGCAGACAACTCTAGACATAGTGATCTGATTCAACCCAAAACTATAGGTATCTTCCTCTGATGATACTAAGCATATGCCTTAGTATGAAACCAATATATGAAGTATTGTTCGAGTTAGCATATCACATCAAAAGTGTTGACTGATAAGACAGAATATGTGATTCCTAGGGCTCCTGCAGGGCCCTAATTACGTCTTTTATTTTATTTTTGTTGTTGTTTACACTGCAAATACAAAAGGCAAAACTTGAATATATGATTAGGGAACTAATAAGCACATTAGGATATGTGCTAAGCCCCTGGACAATTCAAAATACCAATAAGTGCCTGTAACTGTCAGTATTTAGCCAACCCTGTTCATGTAAGTTTTAACTAAGGTCCATCACTCAGCATGCAAAACTTTTGAGTTAATCCCCTTTGTTCACTTTTCTTTTTTTTTGGCCGTCATTTCTAAACAAGTCATTATAGAGCTTTAAAATTTCACATGTGTCTTCCTCTCATTGAGGACTATTCATGTAACTAAGGTCCATTACTCTGCATGCAATACTTCTTGAGTTATCCCCTTTTGTTCTAATTTCACTCAAGCATATTAACAGTTTTTGTGTCAGCTGCGAGCAGGTGGATGGGCTACTGTAGGATGTCTAGATAAAAATTGTGGTTTAATTTGAGAACGATCGACCTAGCCAAACTTGAGATAGAGATGTTATAGACTGACAGCGCCATTCCATAATACGTCCCATTTTTTCAAATGGGCATATAAAAATTGGTCAAGAAACGTATGTGCTAGATGAGAATGCACGGACAGATTGACCCAAACCTATATACCCTGTACAGTGTTTTTTCGGGCCCTTTGGGGGCTGAAATTAGGCCCCATTCCCTTCCTGAAAAAGTACCCCCCCCCCCCCCCCCCCAAAAAAAAATTGAACAAGAGGGCCATGATGGCCCTGATATCGCTCACCAGACAATCAGGGGAGAAGATTTTCATTTAGTTTTCACTATGTTCTATAGAAAACTGGCCACCCCTGGGGCGGGGCTTCATTTGAACTCGAGGGCATAATTCATATATATTTTGTAGAGGACTTCAAGATGATGCTACGTGTCAAATATGAAAGCTGAGAAACTTCCAGTTTCAGGAGAAAATTTCTAAAGGTTTCACAATATGTTTCTATATTAAATAAGAGGGCCATTGACGGTGTTAATATTTTAGCAGACATTTCTAACAGATGACAACCCTATCACTGCTTAGCACGTCTCGACTGAAATTAGCACACAGTTTGGATTCTGATCCAACGCATACCGGTATGTAACTTCATATGTGGTTTGTACACGAGTTAATTGCAAGATTGATATGCATTAACCCTTTCCTCTATAAAAATGCCTTTCTACACTTCTGTTTTTGTGAGTTTTTGCGGTTTGGAGTCTAAAATGGTAGAATTTATTTTTGCGATTTTAAGTTTTGTGGATTTTTTGTCTCGGATATTGTTCTACCATTTAAGCCCGAGAAGCTATTTATTTGCATTTCACACTAATTACTCGGAACACAAAAGGATGGCAAACACAACTGAACCCTACCTGTTAGATTGTCGGCCTCCCGGTGCCGCGTTTTTTTTCACACTTCCTAAGAGGGTACATATCAATAGAATTCATTGTTCAATAATATGACTTGTGTTAACACAGGCATGTATATTATCAGCGAATTAATTTCTTTTTCAAATAATGAGCTAATAAAATATTAATGACTATTTCAAAAGTGAATGTTACGTGTAATAACTTTTTTTTTAAAACAAGAGCATCCGCAAATAATAAGTTGCCGCAGAAAAAAAGTTATACGGTATTTATATACATTATTTTATCTAATTTTCCCCTATTTTGCTCTCAAGATGCATGTTTCTCATATCAAAGGGCCCACCACCATTCCCCCAAAAGTGGAAAAAAACACTGCCATGCACATTCATTGCATGGAGTATAATTACCCATCAGCCATTACTGGATCTTACCAGGCCAATGATGTGCTTCAGCCTGAGAACCAAGTTTGCTAAAAGTGCATCATTGGCTTGACAATAGTCGGTAATCTGTGCTGTGTTGTATGTTGGTAATGTATTTATAACGTTGCTGCATTGAATGTTAATGCATTTTCTCTTATTTTTAAACAAAGAGTAGTTGACAGTTTCATACAAAGATGGCATGTTACTGTTGAAAATAGTCCAGTATTGGAATTGTTTAAATGGTTTAAAACACATTTTGAATACGAGTCTTATTTGGATATTTTACCTTAAGGTGTAACCTATCTATCTTCACATTCTTTGAGAGTACATACTGGTAGATACAAGAATAATAGATTACCTAGAAATGAGAGAAAGTGTTTACGAATTGCGAGTCTGATGACCTTGAAAACGAGTTTCACTTCATTTGTGTCTGTAGTCTGTTTAATGATTTACGGAAACAATATATTAAAACATATTACACAAATAGACCTTCTATGATGAAATTTGTTGAGTTGATTGGTTCTACAAATAAAACAATTATGCGTAATTTAAGTAAATATATAAAATCTGCTTTGAATATTAGACAAACCCTAAATATACGTTAGCAAATGTATTCATCCTCTATTGTTGTAGTAGTATATGTCACGTGACTTTTGTATGTATATATGTGCGATATCAGACGAGGTACTTTGTACAAATCTGAATAAAATTATGTTCTGTTCTGTATTGATGGCAGCATACACAGGTCGATAGTCGACAGTTTGTCACACATCTTTGGGTGGCTTCAGATAGAGGATTGGAAATTTTGTTGTTTTGTTTGGGGACTGGTGTTTTTAAAATGATTAACTGATTGGTTAGTAAATGAAGCTTTCTAGATTATTTGCCTATTTGATATTTCAAGCTCAATTTTTATTTTTTGCAAAAACGATCACGATCACTTGTGCTGTTTGTATTTTCTTCTTTTCCTATACAATAAAGGTAAACAAAATATGCATGGTCTCTTTATAAGGTTTTCTTCCAATCATTTCTTATAAATGACATCCTTTGTTATTTCATCGATCAAGATTTCCATCAGCCTTCTATTAGCAAGTATTTCCCTCTCTACCAGAAACCATTTGTGTGTTGCTAGCAGATGTAGCTTGAGCTTGACAGAGGGAACACTATAAGGGTTCAGGAGATGTCATTTAAGAAATTAAGGATAATTAATTGGTTAAATAAAAGACAGCAAGTCCATTTGAGATTTTTTCCCACACTTACCACTTCATTAAAAACATGAGTTCCCCAGAGCTGTCTGTTGCACCAATAATTCTTTCTGGTTGTAAACCTCTATCAAAACCTCTTGGTTTGTTGTCGTCATCCTTCAACAGGAAATACAAGTTGTATGAGTGATCAAGAATATAATTGTCAAATCAAAATAGAACTATCACTAAAAGGTTTCAAATCCAAGCTTGTGACACCACCAACTACCCATGTAACAAGACCAAAACACAAGATGTGTTTCTGAAACACTATGCCCCCACCCAATTTGACCTTTGACCCTGACAGATGACCTTGACATGTCACCCCTCAAAATATGTGGCTTCATGAGAGTCTGAGAGACTTGATATTTGGCACATACATGCCAAATATCAAGTCTCTATCTCTACTGCAAAAGTTATGGCCAATGTTAAGTTCGTGATTTGAACTATATATTTGACCTGTACTAGCTGAAAAGTTATGACCAAGCTGTAACATGCTGACAAACTGTTAACAGACAGGGCAAAAACAATATGCCCCCCCCCCCCCTTATCATAAAAATAATTCAAGGGCAGATAATACTGCAATGCCAAGCGCTAAACACATGAAAATTGCGTCTTGCACATTTACCATTCATGGCTATATATACCACATATAAATTCAATATTTTTAAAACTGAAGGAGTTCATGACACCAACTACCCATGTTCAAATGCAGACGGGCCGACCAACCGCCAGACAGTGCGATTCAAGTATACCCCCTCAGACAAGTAGTTTGCAGGGGTATAAAAAATTCGAATCAGTTCCTCAAAATGACAGCAAAATTCGAACGAGTGTTGTGGTCTCGACACATTTACTACTATGCAATATTTTTTTTATAACAAGAGTGTGTTTGTGAAACTTTTGAAACACTTATGCCCCCGACATTTGATCCTGAAGGATGACCTTGACCCATGAACCTGGGAGTTGAACGCGATACATCATCTTTGTGTGGTGAACATTTGTGCCAGGTTATTTTGAAATCCATTCACAGATAAAAGTTACAGAAGGGACACGAAATTTGGGACCGACGGAAGGACAGACCGATGGACAGACAGACAATGTGATTACTATATGCCTGCCGTTGGGGGGCATAACAAGAGCTGTCTGCAGACAGTGCGCTCCACTTTCTTCAGTGCTGGGTAGTGTAGTGGAAGTCTAAGTCAGAAAGGGCAGATAACTATAGCAACATTGATTTTAGGGTTACCTGCCCTTGTGGAATGGGCCCCCCTTGTAATAGTTAACATGCATACCAAATTTGAACCAAATATCTTGGACAGTTTCTGAGACATGGACCTTGACATAAAACTTAACCAACAATGAAAATTCTAAGTCGAAAAAGGGGCATAACTATGGCAAAATGAATTTTAGGGTTACCTACCCTTGTGAAATGGGTTGCCCTTGTGATAGTTAACATACATACCAAATATGAACCAAATATCTTTGATAGTTTCTGAGAAATGGACTTTAACAAAAAGGTTAACCAAAGCCGACGCCGACAAGAGGGTCATGACAATAGCTCCACTTTTTGAAAAAGTGGAGCTAAAAATGATCGGTCAGAAAACATGGAATCTAACCATCAACCAGTTGTGAAAAGCATTGCTGACTAGGACTCTTGCCAGCTGTATTTCATCTTTACAGTTTAAACTGGAATCTTGGTGCTATTGAGCAAAATGCATATATCTGGGATTCTCATAATGATATGGAGAAACTGGGTATCTCTATTGCTGTTTACAAACTTCTGTCCAGTTATATTCTTCTATGAACTGCGAAATGTTTCATTACATTCACTGTTACATCTAGATTTTTGACAGTTCAGGTCAGTTCACCAAAAGCTGTAACATGTTACAATTGTTCCAATATATATATACAGGATTTTCTGTCGATTACATATATATTGGAAGGAAAGTTGCAAGGCAGACCCTGACCTATAGGACCATCTAATCTGATTTATGGAGTAAAGGGTCAAGTACAACAGGTATTTTTTTCTGCATAAAATCTGGGACCAAATAAAAAATCTAATTGAGGTCACAGTGCTCTAGGTAAGAGGCATACCTTGTAAACAAAAGATTTATCACTTAGTGTGATTAACCCTTTCTGTGTTCAATATTCATGCAAGAATGACATGAATATTTATTAGATTAATTTTTTATGATAAATATTTGCTTCAGCAACTGTAGAATTAGATCTAGATATAATATCAAACGCAAACGAAACAGACCCTGATCAGACCACTCCTATAGGAGGCGTCTGATATTGGGTCTACTGTTTGCAAATGCGTGGAAAGGTGTTTATGAGGAAACCCCAGGCAAGCGCTTGTTAGAAAAATGTGAAATTTTGAATAATCAAAGAACCACAACTCTGTGAACAGTGTTCAAAGACATGTGTCACTTGTTGGCAGAAGTCTGACAAGAGAAGTGATCCATAATTTTAAACCAAAGTCTGCCTTGTTGGTATTCATTAACTCTTTCCTTGTTTAATTTTCATGTAAGAAATAATGAAGAAGCTGTCTGATCTGGGTTTACTCTATTTGCAAAGGGGTTTCAATGAAGGAAAGGGTTTATTGCCTATTCAAGAAGACCGAGATATAAGAGATTTGGACATTCAGTATGCCTCTCATCTATAGCCCCAACATAGCAGCTGTAAATTCATCAGCCACAAAGACATGGCACTGAATTATACTCACTGCACTTGATCTTACTTCTGCCACTTTCTTCTTTTTCTTTTGGCTTCCTTCTACTTCACCATTTGCTTGTTTCCTTTTCTTTTCTTGATCTTTTTTCTTCTTTTCTGCACGATCTTTTTCAAATTCTGCTATAAGATCAGGACAATCTAAATTGGCTTCAGGTTCCCAGGTGTTTTCAGAGCTTAAAAAAAACACACCAAAACCACTTAACTGTTGTAAAAGTGTCCACATTATGACTGAAATCAAATGTAGAATATTATCTTGGCAGGACATGCATAATTATTTTTGCTTAAACTCCTCCCTCATATACTTTTTATGCCTTTGCAATCAGAGTAGACCCAGAATCAATTCAGACAGCTCCTTTATCAAGATCAGCTGTTTGCTTACGAATTTATAATGTACCCAATTCCAGTTTCCAAACACTCACATAAAAATTCAGCTAATAACTAGAATGTTTTGGATACAAAAACTGACAACTGAACTCCCCCCTCCCCTTGCACAAACATTTTGAAGTCCCATAACTGCAGAAAATCATCAAACAGAAACAAGACATGCACAACTAGGCATGGTGCTGATCAATCCCATGAGGTTTCATGAAAATCTGACCAACCGCGCAGTCAAATTAAATCAGACAGACGGATGGACGCCGCTCACAAAAACAATATCTCCTCAGTATACTGGGGATGACATAAATATTCATGTCATTATTTCTGACAAGACGGAAAGGGTTATCACACACGGAAAGTTATCACACACGGAAAGGGTTAAGTAAAATCTATCAAGTAAACGCTACACTTAAAGAAGCACCTGCTTCTATCAACATATATATAAGTCTATGTATTGACCCAATCCCTCATCATTAAGTTTGTCAAACTTAGTATTGTACCTAGGACGAGGCCTACCCTGGCCACAAGGGAAACTAGAACCATCACTAAAGGTGATTAATACCCCCCACTAGCACATTTGACACAGATGGATTCAATGCAGGACAACTTCAATCCGTAGTACTACCCATCAACTGAGATATTATTATTATATATATCTCATGGTCTAAACTGCGACAAAATTCCGTCTACAGACGGACGGACGGAGCGATTCCAGTATACCCCCCCCCATCACTTCGTTGTCTGGGGTTCAACTAGAAATGTGTCCATAGGACACTGATGCCCCCACTTCAGACTTTTGTCAAAGGGTCATTTTTGCAAATAAAGGGCCACAACTCCTAAACGACTGAAGCGATTTACACGGCTATTGAACTTGATCAAGATATAATGGCCACAAACGTGTGTAAAGTTTGGATAAATACTTTCCTAGAAGTCCGGACAAATTCTAGATGTACGTACAGAAAAGGGCAACCCTATATGCAACCGCTATGTGGGGGCATAAAAAAATGCCAAATAAGACCCACACACCCCACACATGGGTATGTAGGCGTGAAAATTAAGTCATTTTTTCGGTCAGTTTCCATGTCATGTTCATGAAATTTCTAGTTTGTTAAATCAAACTGATAAAGCATGATTAACTTTTATTTATTGTCCATTAACCTATACATTATGTATTTCATCATATTTGAAACTTGTTACAGTTAACCTTTCACGTTTCAAGTAAATGTAAGAAAACAAGAGTCAGAAATGGGCATTCATCATTCCCTAGTTGGGCAAATCTGGATTTTCAATCACTGAAAAACATGATTAATATTGTAAGTAGCTGAAGGCAAGCATTCCTGTTCTTAAAACAGTCATTGGCATATATCTGTCTCAAACTTTGTGCAAACAATCTAATCCCTTTAACCCTTACCCTGTTTAATATTCATGGAAGAATTAATGACATCATGGATATTAATTAGCTGGATGGTTGTAATAACATGTACATCCTGCTCAAGACACTCAAATTTGTTTGGTATTGGTAGTGAGTGAGTTGGGTTTTACGTCCGACCAACAGTATTTCAGTTATTTGCAGGCGGCACCCGCATGAGACAAGTTATAGTGCTGCCTCACTGGAATACCCCTGCCGCAGGTACATGGCAAGGGCACCCCACCCAGTCACATTATCCTGACACCGGGTCGACCAGTCCTAGAACTACACCTTTAATGTCGAGCGTAGACAAGGGAGCTACTAGTACCAACTTTTAACGACTTTTTGTCGGTCGCGGCCGGGGATCGAACCCACGACCTTCTGTACCGCAGGCGGACGCTCTACCACTGAGCCAAGCGGCCGGTGGTATTGGTAGAAACCGTAAAATCATATCTTTATTACTCAATAAGCACACAAAGCATATCCTGGTCATATGGCTCTTACAGCAGCAGTCTGATCTAGGTCTTTTGTTTGCAAAGGCTTGAAAATGTGTTTATATGAAGAAAAGGGTTAATCCAATCAACACTGATTATCAAAACAAGAGATGTTTGTAAAACATGTATACCCCCCAAGACCTTTGATCTAGTGACCTCAACTATAGAGGTCATCCAGTGGTCATGACTAATCACCACAGCGTCTTTGAAGATCCTAAGCCAAACCACTGATCATTTATTGATCTGAAAACATTTCACAAGTTACGGTCATGGTGACCTTGACCTTTGACCTCAACAACTATAGGGGTCATCTAGTGGTCAGGACCAACTACCACAGCAAGTTTGAAGATCCCGAACCAAACCATTGAGCAGTTATTAATTGGAAACCATTTCATCATGATGACCTTGACCTTTGACCTAGTGACCTCAAAATAAATAGGGTTCATCTAGTTGTCATGACCAACCACCACAGGAAGATCCTAAGCTAAACCCTTGAGCAGTTATTGATTGGAAACCATTTCACCAGTTAAGGTCATGGTGACCTTGACCTTTGACCTAGTAACCTAAACAAGAGGGCCTGAAAGGCCCTGACATCGCTCACCAGACAATCAGAGGAGAAGATTTTCAAAGTTTTCACTATGTGTTTCTATAGAAAACTACCCGGCACTGGGGCGGGCAAATTTTGACCCAAGGGGCATCATTTATGTAACTTTTGTAGAGGACCTCACATGAAATTTTTTTAAGAAAATGAAAACATATTACAATGTCAATCTAAAGAAGGGCATGCACAAAAGTATGTAAACCCTCTCCCTGGGCAAATTGGCTGAATTTCAGAAAGAATAAATTAATCTATACATGTACTTATGATATTCAAAATTTCAGATATTTTCATTACACCTTCATGAGTTATTATTATTCATATCTTAATTTATTTTCAACCCTTCCCCTGTTCTATGTTTATTCAAAATTTAAATATCTACTGAATATTCATGGACAAAATAGTTATAATGAAATATGGAAGGTGGGACAGTGTAGCCATTTTAGAAAGTAAAGAAACATCTTTAATATTCCATTAACAAACAGAGCGGACTCTGATCAGACAGCTGCTATAGGAGCCATCTGATCTGGGTCTGCTCTGTTTGCAAATGTGTGAAAAGGTGTTAACATGAGGGAAAGGGTCAGTAAACATATTATAAGTATAAATAAAAGTACACAAAATGAAAATAATGTAATGCAATTTGCACTATATCATATCATAAGCAAACAGCAGATTGAACAGATGGCTACTACATAAGCCATCTAATCAGGGTCTACTCTGTTTGCGAAGGTGTAGAAAGGCCTATTAATGGAGTAAAGGGTTAATTGTCCTAATTAATGTGCAACAGGCGACATCTAACTATAACAACTTTCTTTGTTTGGGTCTGCAATATTACTGCAGATCTAATAACAACAAAGGAGGCAATCCAGTTGTTATCAAAAAGGGAGATAACCTACCTTTAAATGTATGCTAAAAATAGACACCAGTAAATGTTTAACTAGAGATATGCCTGTCTGCAAGCTTGTTGCAAACTTAATCCTAGCCAAAAATTTTTTAATGAGCTTGCGATTTAGGTTTGGATTAGCTAGCATTTAGCCCTGGTTATATACAAGTTTAGTGAACCAAGAAAACCCATCTATATGCATAAATGATCTGCAATTATCCCTAGTCAATATGCTTATGGCTGATCACTCACTCTTCAAAGGTCCTATACCTTAAGCCTGCTAATATTACACAAGCTACTTGCTTTGGGTTTTTTTAGCATTTATAATAACCTTTGCAAACAGTCTGGATCAAGTCTGGATCAAGATGAGATACAAAGTAACTTGGCATCTCATCAGGGTCCAAACTGTCTTTCACTATGACATTTGTTTTTTAAAAGATATGGAAGGAAACAACTTTTGCAGCTCTATTTACCACAATGGCTTCAAATCTACACAATTCTGAAATTTTCAAAGAAACAGGATCTAAAAATAGTCTATGAGGGAATGGGTTAAAAACAGTGTGAACAAACAGACACTAATTCTGAAGCAGACAACTTCATAGAGTTTTGACCAGGAACTTGCCCTCTCAAGTGATTGCATAACAGAATCTGATGGAGTGCTAGCTCAGAGGAACCTTTATAGTGTAAGTCAATTTTAAAGTATAACCAACAGGGCAGGGCCAATTTTAACCTCAGAACTATGATATTAACCACTGTCAATAAGGTCTACTAAGTTAATCTATACACCAAATATTTAAGCTCTGTGACATGTAGTTTTTGACAAGAATTTTTTTGAAGTTTTCCCCATGCATAACCTAAGTGAGCCCAGCATTCTGCTACTTGTACAGAAAACAACAGTCAGCTAGAGAAAACTGGCCACCCCTGGGACCGTAGCGGGGCCAATTTTGACTCCAGGGAGATAATTTATATAACTTTTGTAGAGGACCTATAGGTGATGCTATGTGCCAAAGATGAAAGCTGAGAACCCTGTAGATTCAGAGGAGAAGACTTTTAAAGGTTCAAATTGTTGACGACTGACGACGCACACCGCACGACGGACGACGCACGCCGACGGACATCAGGCGATCACAAAAGCTCACCCTGAGCACTTTGTGCTCTGGTGAGCTAAAAACAACAGGGATCATCTGGTTGTCATGACCAACCACCTAAGCAAATTTGAAGATCCTAAGCCAAACCCATGAGCAGTTATTGATCAGAAACCATTTTACAAGTTTAGGTCATGGTGACCTTTACCTTTGACCTAGTGAGCTCAAAAACGATAGGGGTCATCCAGTGGTCATGACCAACTACCGCAGCAAGTTTGAAGATTCTAAGCCAAACCCTTGAGCAGTTATTGATCGGAAACCATTTAACCAGTTAAGAGCATGCTGACCTTGACCTTTGACCTAGTGACCTCAAAATCAATAGGGGTCCTCTAGCGGTCATTACCAACCACCACAGCAAATTTGAAGATCCTAAGCCAAACCATAGAGCAGTTATTGATCGCTAACCATTTCACCAGTTAAAGTCATGGTGACCTTGACCTTTGACCTAGTGACCTAAAAAACAATTAGACTCATCTAGTTGTCATGACCAACCATCTAAGCAAATTTGAAGATCCTAAGCCAAACCCTCGAGCAGTTATTGATCAGAAACCATTTTACCAGTTAAGGTCATGGTGACCTTGACCTTTGACCAAGTGACCTAAAAAACAATAGGGGTCATCCAGTGGTCATGACCAACTACCACAGTAATATTGAAGATTCTAAGCTAAACCCTTAAAGAGTTGTTGATCAGAAACCATAACCTGTTAATGTCATGGTGACCTTGACCTTTGACCTAAAAATCGATAGGGGTCATCAAGTGGTCATGACAAAATACCACAGCAAGTTTGAAGATTCTAAGCTAAAACCTTGAGCAGTTATTGATCGGAAACCATTTAACCAGTTAAGGTCATGGTGACCTTGACCTTTGACCTAGTGACCTCAAAATCAATAGGGGTCATCCAGTGGTCATGACCAACCACCACAGCAAGTTTGAAGATCCCAAACCAAACTCTTGAGCAGTTATTGATCGGAAACTATTTCACCATTTTAGGTCATGGTGACCTTGACCTTTGACCTAGTGACCTCAAAATCGATAGGGGTGATCAAGTGGTCATGACAAACTACCACAGCAAGTTTGAAGATTCTAAGCTAAAACCTTGAGCAGTTATTGATCGGAAACCATTTAACCAGTTATGGTCATGGTGACCTTGACCTTTGACCTAGTGACCTCAAAATCAATAGGGGTCACCCAGTGGTCATGACCAACTACAACAGCAAGTTTGAAGATTCTAAGCTAAACCCTTGAGCAGTTATTGATCAGAAACCATTTAACCAGTTAAGGTCATGGTGACCTTGACCTTTGACCCAGTGACCTCAAAATCAATAGGGGTCATCTAGTTGTCATGACCAACCAACACAGCAAGTTTGAAGATCCCAAACCAAACCCTTGAGCAGTTATTGATCGGAAACTATTTCACCATTTTAGGTCATGGTGACCTTGACCTTTGACCTAGTGACCTCAAAAACAATAGGGGTCATCTACTTGTCATGACCAACCACCACAGCAAGTTTGAAGATTCTAGGCCAAGGCGTTTATTAGTTATCGTTCGGAAACCATCGATCTACCGACCGACCGACAGACATGTGCAAAGCAATATACCCCCATTTTTTCAAAAGGGGGGTATAATAAGCTTTCTCAACAAACAGGGGACTTCCTGTTCCTCATATCATTGATAAAAGATAATAGGTTTTCCCCAAGACAAACACGTAAATTTATTATCACCACAAAAGTTGAAAGGGTTTTGTTTTTTTGCCATTCGCCAGCTACTCTCAAAAACTAAGGTCTGGCCAATCACTCATAATGGAAAGGGCTAAAATAAATCTATATGTTAACCCTTTCCTCCATAGGCTATTTTTAGATCCAACCTCTTTGGATGCATATACCGAAAAGGACTTGAAACCATTGTGATAAATAGAGCATTTGCTCCTATAGGAGCAAATGCTCTATTTATCACAATGGTTTCAAAAAGTGATTTAGACAGAGGCGTATTTATGGAGGAAAGGGTTAACCTTCTGCACCCTGAGCAACTGTCACCTGCTCCCCATATAATTATATGCTCCATATTTCCCTTCAAGGGTGAATAAAAAATTTTTTCTTACTCTGGATATCCTTTCCATTTTAACAGGTATTCTTTGCGACCATTCCTCAATCGACTGTCAACCACCTTTTCGACAGTAAACTCTTCCTCAACATCTTCCTCTTCTTCCATTCCAGGTTCCTCATCAGCTCTCTTAGCCATAGTAATCCTGAACAGCAGAATGCAATATTATTTTAAACTGATCCACGGACATTGAAGGCATGTCAGCAAGGTTGACACAAACCACAGAAAACAAAATTCCCTGACAATTCCCCGACATAATTTCAAATTTCCCTGACACATTATATCGCAAAATTTGGTCTTTGTCATAATTTCTGTAATAATTTCTGATTTTTTTTTTAAAAATATATGGCCTTCATTCTCATGTTTTCAAATTTCCCCGACATTTGCCTATATTTTCAAATTTCCCCGACAATCCCCTGACCTTGAAAAAATTCCAATTTCCCTGACTTTTCCTAGACGCGTGGCAACCCTGGCCAGTGGCACTGTGGGATACAACTGACCAAACATTGTTTGATTTGAGTCGATCTTAGCAACGGTTTTCGGTAGCAGCATCTTGGGTTACCCGGGCTCTTATCGGTGCTGCCATTTAAAAGTAACATTTTCATTGGCTCATTACGAGCATCCTGCTGATTACTAGCCAATCAAAATCATTATTGTAAAATACTTACAACAGCAGGATGTGGATATTGTAACAGTGTTCTAGATAGTAAAACTTGGTGAAATTAATTTCGACGGCTACACCCAACCATATTTTGATGCGTCCTTTAGGACACTTACACTTCAGGATGATGCGTTTTTTGCAGACCTAGATTAATCACTGGGTCACTAAAAAAAATGTCTGGATAAAACTTCAAAATGGTACTCGTCTACTGTCAGGTAGATCGGTTAACCACTTCTGAAAGCGGTATAATTCAACTACCGTTGGTAGTTATCACATTAATTTAGGCTACTGATGCAGTTTGAAATGAACTTTTTTCCATGGTGGCAAGTACTTGCTACCTGATCTGAAAGTTGGGGGCAAAATGCTCTTACCTGGTGACAAAATAGGAAAATATCGTTTTAAAAAGACTCATTTAATAAATCCAATAATCATGAACACGAATGCAAGATTCTATTTATAACATAACAAACACAGATGGTTTTTGCAGCCAATATTTCAGCAGTAACGTGGATTGTTATAAATTCTCCTTACATATAGAAATGATGAATTAAAGGTGTTGTTAGGTTCGCTAGGTAACTGGGACAAAGTAGGTCCAAAATTTCCAACTGTTTTTTTTACTTACTGTCATATCAACCAGGATCTAATTTAGACCCGTCTCCTATTCAATTTAACTGTGATAGTTTATGATACAAAAATCTACAGAAACATGTCAAAATAAATTTTGAGTTAGTTTTGACAAAAGTTACAAACGCGTCACATTATGACGTCATTGTACACAACTTGTGTATGTGTAAAGCGCGCCATTTAAATGAAGACCCGCATACAGTTCGCCTACACTCACTGTCAATGGGATTCAAAATGCGCCTTCGTTTTGGTATATTAAGCCCTTCATCAGTGTTGTATACACATGGACATTTCGACCGAGAAAACAATCTCGATTCAAGTTCAGTGAAAAAGTTTATTGAAATGGACAAAAGATTTAGTACGAACTGCTGCATAAAATGTGTTGGAACAGGAGGAAGAGTTTCGTGATCAGCTGAGTATAGCATATTTGAAGTATGTTTGGGCTGGATTCAGATGACTATAGTTGTTGATTGACAAGATATTTTTACGAGTAGAAATCTGCATAAACAAAAGGACATGCGGTGAAGAAAATGTAAAGTTGTGGAGGCATTTTTTATGTAGAATGGATGGTTTGGGTCAGAGTAGCTGGTAGGTCTTTTTTGGCATACATTTTGTAGATATTTACTGACAGCGATTACAATTTGTATTATTTTATCGAAATTATGGCGAAAGTGCCAACAGTCCTTTGCCATCTATCGTGACTCAATCGTCAGCAGGCATAGGTCACTGTCCGCCAGTTTGTTTGTTTTGACAGCGCGTATGAATACAGGTCGTTCGAATGTTATTCATTAGTGAATATATGCCTGTGAATATCAAAATATATATGATAGTGTTACGTCATGCTGAAGCCACAAGTTATGTTATAATTCTAAATAAAGCACTGTGACAAATCAATAAAACCATGATCAACGACAATTTTCTCAACAAAATCATCATATATCATCACAAAGCTTACATTAAAAATGTTACAGTATCGGCAAAAGTTGAACCACCTTCCATTTGATTTCAACCTCGGGGTCACGACCTATATTCGATCAGGGGAAGCTACTTCGATAAAAATGTCTTTTTTCATTTATACTGCTCAAAATAAAAAGCGCACTCGGAAAATGTTTCTGAACTATTTACCTAGTATTAACATTAAAAGTTTCTAACTTTAATAGTATTTTAACAGTTTTTAAGAGACTTGCATAGTGTTTTGATTACTGTTTATTGTTAATTTTCAGTATTCTGACAAACTGGGCATTGGACTGTAGCCCTGCACCTAAATAGCCTTATATGTGTGCAGAAAGCAAAATGTATCCAACGGTTGAACCATTACATCTGTCACAGCATCCCCACCTTACAGTTATTATATATGGGAATTGAGAAGTGTCTGGGGAGAATGTTTTGCAAACAATGCATTTTTCCTCTTCAGCTATTTCTTCATCACTTTCACTGTAAGGACGGTTGTATTTGTGTGCCTAATGTTTTTTGTTCATAAGGTATACATTTGATCAGGCTACGATGGCTGATGGGCCCTGGAAATTATCCATTTCATCAGCGGGGCATGTAAACATTGTACCTTTTTAAGTACATTTAGTTAAAATTATTTGATTTTGAATAGAATATTTAGGGAACAGTGAAATGACGCCATTTTGTACAGTTCATCATACCTTTCTTATCTCCATTTCGGCGGCAACAAGTTTTTGCGACAACTAGAGTTGTCACTGCAGTCCATGGGCGCGCAACCAGCATTTTGGTCAAATAAGGTAAAAACTGAAATATTGCGGGTCCGATCGAATATTGGCAGTGGGAGGATACATACATTTATGTAACCAGGGTTTCATATTGCTAAAGTGCAGTCTGCTTTAGTTTTATGGATCCATGACTCCATATAATCAGAATGATTCGAATGTCATGTTTTCATGTATATCTCATTATATCACGTATACATTAGTGTATGAGAGCATGATTGAGAGAGAGATAGTCGAGATGCACGAAATTACATTTACACATGCTTTGCACGGACTTTCTATCTTCTTCCTATGCATTCCCGCTGTCTAAGCTCAGTGCGTTCCAGTCCATCTTGATGGTAACATCTCGATAATTATATATATATTTCATAGTTTACTTTTACTTTGTTGTCTCACGACAACAGCTTTACGAACAAGTCAACTATATCCCATGTGTCTGGTAAGTACTGAGCGAAGTCTGTATTGAATGTATTTAGTAAGTTTATTCTGTTTCGGTATCTCGCGGCTATGTACTGTTGAAATCTCTAAATTGTTATAGACACCAATAGTTAGTTAGTATATTGTTTCTCATTTATATTACAGGCTTTTCTATTACCGCCTTGAATAAACTACATAGAACTCATACATGTGATAATTTTTTCGAGGCAAAGAGGGAGATTAGCTTTTCAAATGAGGGAGATAGGGTGTCAAAGAGGGAGATTTATGCGGATGGTTATTTGATGGTATAATAGGCCAGAGACCTATATTTATATTACATAAATATCTGCAAGAAAAGAACCCCCCCCCCCCCCCCCCCCCCACACACACACCTGGTTTGAAAGGAGGAGGTATGATAAAAGCACTTTTATGCGCGACAAACCATCTTAATTACTAGGGCATTTTTTTTGCCTATCTAGCAAATTACATCTGTGTAATTTAGTTTGTATTAATTCTATTTTATATCCTATTCCTTATTCTATTCTGTACTATTCTATGTTCTACATCTACTCTATTTCCCATTCCTTTCTATTCCATTCCATCCCATTCTCTTATCTATTCTAATTCCTTTGTGTTTCATTCCATTCTATTCCATTATCTATTCTGTGCTCATATAATCTATTCTAATTACTATTCATTTTTATTCTATTTTTGTGTGTGTGTGCTATTATCTATTTCCATATACTCTCTTCTAATTACCATTTCTTTCTATTCCATTCCATTCTGGCCAATGGATAGACTTGTGTTTATTATTTTAACTGGCCAATTGATAGACATGTGTTTATTATTATTATTTTTACTATCATTATTTACATTATTCTCATTCTTATATTATTATTATTGACATTATTGTTTTTATTATTTTAATTCATTTTTGTAATGAAATATATCCAGAAATTTATATTCTGAAATAAACATAATACATTTGCCACTTTCTGTCCGAAATATGGTAAAAGGTTGCCGGTTCTGGCCTCCAGGAGGGGGGATGATCGAGCGCCTATTAAAGGTGCTTTTTCGTCCTCCCTTCCTGGACTGAGGGGCTGCTGCGGGGGATTTTGAAACAGGTTGTTTAAAAACTCCGCCCGAGCGTTGGTTAATGCTACCCCGTGCCAACGAAGCGTGCAGCTGGTCGTCCTTGTCGGCAGCTAACGCAGCGTTGATGCGCCCCCCAAACAGCGTGTCAGCTGTAAAGGGGGCCGTCCTGAGAGATGTCATACCCGGTTCCAGCATGAAACCGGGTGTGATCGTATCGAGAACCATGTCTCGGCGGAAACGTAACATTTCCGCCATCGACGACGCAGAGTTGTAGGACAACATCTGCGTCGTGCGAGAGAGGTGGATGAGAAGTGCCCGAAGTTCTTCGGGCACTGCATCCGTAAGTTCACAGGACATCTCAAAAGCAGAGGCTGCCATCAGGTCCAATTGATTGGCCAGCCCTAATGCCTTCCTCTCGCGTAATTCCCACGACTCCAGCATGGAGTATGGAATACTAGCGACTGATGAAGCTGTGGGGACTGAAATCTGCTTCAGTTTCCCCGCGTCATTGTCTAGGTGGGGGATCTTGGACAGATCTAACCCTGTCTTGGGATCAGGCACAGGAGGTTTATAACTCTTGCCACCCTCCACCGGTTTAGGATCCGAAGAGTCCTTTGGGGCTTTCCAGACCTGATTGGCATTGACTTTGTTTGCCAGCTCCAAGGCCTGGAAAACCGCCGTGGTGGTAGAACCGATCGGTAGACGTAAGTCTGCCCGCGCGGAGCGGCCGACTCTGTCGGGCTCACGCTTGCGGGCCCTCCTCTCGGTGACAGTTACCGGTTCCCCGATAACTGTCTGAGGAGGTTGAGGGCAACTCTCCTCATCTAGTGAACTAAACATGGCCTCATACACCTGGTTGATTGGGGCCAGGTAGTATTGATCTAGCTCCTGTCCCGCTTCTGAGCCATCTGGTTCAGAGGGGGGGGGGGGGGGGGGGGGATCAGGGCGATCGCCATTACTCATGGACAAGTCCGGATGTAGTTCCGGGGGGGCCATAGTGTCTCTATTGCTGGGTACCACAGTGACATTGTCACCTTCCAGCATAAGAGAGTCGTCAACCGGTGCCCTTATAGAAAGGGGGGGCGACGGTGGCCTGTTAGGAAGAAACGCAGGGAGGCTCGAACTAGAGACCGGATTGTGTATCAACGGCCCAATGTTCGCCATCTCCAGAATGCCAGATTCGTTTCTTATCCAAATAGTATTTGGATTTGAAGGTGTGGCGTTTGACGGGAGGCTCTGTGTGACTCTATTAGAAGTCATATGAGGCCTCAAACCGTGTGCCGAAGTCAATTGGGTTGACTGATTTTGCTCAATTTGGTTTGCCACTACCCTATGTGGGTGTGCAAACTGATTGCCGGTGTGCAGGGCCGCCAGCGGTTGTCCTATTGATACAATAGGAATGACCGGGGGGCAGATGACCGGGGTGGCAAAATTTGTATGTCCGGGGGGGGCAGTTGACCGGGGGGGCGTACATCCGGGGGGCATTTCTCTTTCCGGTGTCACCGGAAGAGTTGCCTGGCGACCGCTCTGTTTATGCACAGGAGTAGGACGTGTAGAGCGTTTAGACTCATGTCTACTCTTGGATGGAGAGAGGTGTCGGCGAGATGATTTCGTGTGAGATACTCGCCTAGACCAATGCCTCCTATGAGAGCGCGATCGACTTCTAGATGTACGCCGTCTAGAATCACTTCTAAAACGTGAGCGCCGACGTCTCGAGGGGCTCCTCGAACGTGAACGGCGTCTAGAATGGCTTCTAGAATGCGAGCGCCGACGCTTGGAAGAACTCCGAGTGCGCATGCACCGCCGGGAGTGTCTCGAATGCGAGCGCCGACGCCTGGAAGGACTCCTAGTGCGTTTGCGCCGCCGAGAATTACTCCGATGGCCTCTCCTATAATGGTGAGGGCTTGTGGAGGATCCACTTCCGGAAGAGCTTGAACTACTTCCGGTTCGGGATGAACCTCGGGAGCTCACTGAATGTCTCCGTGAATCACCGCGGCTTTCTCGCTTCTGGGGCGTTTCATGCCCTGAAGGTTTAGCCGGAGATCCGCGAGTGCTATTGTGCAGAGCCGACATGGTAGTGTCTACATTCGGTTGATGCACTGTGCGGCACAATTGCGGGAAAAGAAAGTCCGATGGCCGGCGAGTGTCTGCGTAAAACGCAGTCTCATTATCGCCGGGCAAATTAATCTGCCCGGGATGACCGGAGTGTAAACCCGGGCCGGGTAATTTATTCCCGGAGCCGGGACCCGGCGAGTCATGGCCGGAGCCGGGACCAGGTAAGACCGGGCCGGGTAATTCACCCGGTAAGTTTTGGCCAGGGCCGGGGTTAGGTAAACCCGGGCCGGGCAAACTTTGCCCGGAGCCGGGACCCGGCGAGGCATGGCCGGAGCCGGGCCCAGTCAAGTTATACCCGGCGCCGGGTCCGGGCAATTTTTGCCCGGAGCCGGGACCCGGCGAGGCATGGCCGGAGCCGGGCCCAGTCAATTTATACCCGGAGCCAGGTCCGGGCAATTGTTGCCCGGTGCCTGGTGAGGTAAAGGCCGGGCCTATGACGTCACCGGGCAATTCCTGCCCGGTGCCACGTGCGAATAGGTCGGCACCTTTCCCAAGTGATTTGGGAGGGTTGGCAGCCGATAATTCGGCTGCCGAGTCGCTCAGCAGTGGCGAGCGATCCCTTGATCGGGCCCCCGCCACGCTGCGACTGGAAGCAGACGAGTCGGACCGCTGCGAGCGTGCATCTGTCGATGCACGCTTTTTAGCAGCCCGGCTCGCATGCGTCCGTCTGGAAGCTGCTTGCTTCCATTTCTCCTGTGACCACTTAATAGAAGTGTCGCACGGAGATGATGCTCTGCAACCACAGCAAGAGAGACAGGTCTTGTGAGAATCCCAGTCTCCTTTCCTGTGGTTGCACGCGCCTCGTATTTGGGGCATTGCAATTTACGAGAGCTTTTGGAGTAAAATCAATTATCAAGTATCGAATACGATATGATTAATTCCAATAATTTGGAGCGTATCCAATAGTATTCGAATTAGTCTTCGAATTTCCAGAGTGTGGTGTTTGTTCTGACTGACCTTATCTGTCGATACACGTCTGTACAGTAAGCCTTCCGGAAATAGAATGAGGATTATTGTGATTAAGTCTAAATCGCGGACCGCATGTGTCCGGGTCATGACAAAATCAGGGCATAGGCAGGTGGTGCACCAAAAAATTCCGGAAGGTGTTAAAAGCATACTGGTATAGTAGCTAAGCATAGCAGGTAAGGTATTTTTTATAATAAAATGGTACTATCCAAACACTAGTACACTATCTTTGCATTTTGTAGTTTCATTTTTGGTTTGAAAGGTGCTTCCTATCTCACCAAATTTTGTGTATTTGACATCCATACATTCTATACTCAATACAAACACAATTTCTTTTGAATATGTTACCAAATGTCTGTGGAAAACAATGTGTTTGCCTCTATGAAATGACACATTTCACCGTTCGAAAAATCTGTGGTTTGAGGCAACCAATTTTTTTTATTTTATTTTTTCTGATAAAAGCACATTTTCATTACAGTTATGCCATGTGGACATCTATTAATAAACTTAGAACCTAAATTAATTTAATAAAGTAACTATCTAGATGTTTAGTCTCAGAAAATAAGATCGTCTTCAACAGAAATTTAGTAGAACCTGACCGTGAAGAAAAAAGCATGTAATGACGACAGTGTAATACACCAGAGACATATATGCATACACAAATGTTTATGTTACGGAATACACACATGCCAAGGTAAATAACACACCATGCTGAGTTTGCTGACCATTTAATCCCTTTTACTGGGGCCACAATTACACAGCATGGTATTTAGGGCATGCTGCGGTGGTCTTTGATAAGGGGCAACATGGCGACGTACTACAAAAGGGACACGGCGCTGTGCCTGCCATGATAAACAGGGCAGTAAATAAGTCAACAACACTGGTTCTTTGAGGCGTCTGGCTAGCGCTTATTGACAAAAAATGATAGAAAATGGGGTGGGAAAAAAATAAAAATCATTTTTATTCAGAAATCGGGAGATTTCGTCTCTCGGCCGGGACTTGCGGGAGTTGGGCTCAAATCCGGTAGTCTCCCGCAGAATCCGGTAGTTATCACATGTATGAGAACTTGCTCGGGCGTTTATATTTATACTACTGCATGTTTTTTATTTAAGAATTGTCATATTTTGGAACAAAATCCAATCCGACAGGAATCATTAAGTGTGCACTGAGGAACGCCCTAACCTTAATCAGTTTTTAACGCTTGTGTACTCTGCCGGGATATGGCTAAAACTGAAAGTAGCTCGATATCACCATTTAGTACACATGTGAACTAATGTATGCATATACACTGAAGCAGAGTAGAATACAACTGGCAATGTTGATCCAAGGCCAGTGTACACCGTTTTAAAAGTTTGGATCATACACAGATCTTGTCGCTTCAACAGATAAACTGTATATTATCAACTACAGCTACGTTTCAACTTTCTCCTACGCTGAAGTCAAAGCCAAGCCGGCTGCCCCATTTAAATTGCCCGACAAGTCATTTGAACCAACAACAGATTAGGGGTGATTTACAAAAATCACTTTTCAAAATATCAAAATGATTCAATGGCATGAATCAGCAAATCTAATCCTAACTAAAGTCATGTATTCATTTTTTGTTTAATCGGTTAATTCAGTTTCATTCAATTGGCTAGAATTTGCGGCCATGATGGTTGTTATTGCTGGCTTTGTTCACCAATTTTGGGAACTGAACTGAAACTATCCAGTATTTATACGGGAAAGATAGTTCGTGACATTGAAAATGAACAATATTACAACACCAAATCAATATTGTCAGCAACACTTACTCTGTCTTTGTAGTTGTTACGTTTCTTCCTAAATTTTTTTTACCCGCTCTCTTTCAGTTGACAGTGCGCATGTACACATAAATATCCGGGAACTTACTGACCTTGGCGGGAAAATAGTTCGGCAATTTTCGCCAAGAAGTATTAGAAATCATTTCCTTATCTCATTTTTTATCAATTATTTGGTATAAGATCTGCATCTATTTTTCAATATTTCAATGAATTATTCAAAGTTTTTGTGATAATACGACATTTTGAAAAGCAGACTGTGGACGGTTATTAATTTATTCATATCACGTGATTCTTCCTCTTGAATTCTTCACTGATTCACAGACACAATGAGTGACTACGGGGTATGTAAAACATTTTATAAGTTCCTAAACCTAAGGAATTCAGCTGTATCATATAAAAACAAATCAACAACAGTACGTGTTAGTGTTGCTACTATATATGTGAAAGTCTAAGGGTTTTTCGAAATTGTAAACATGAAAATGTCTGCCGGTTTTGAAGCCACGCGGGTCCGCCATTTTTTTAAGGCAACACGTGATTTCGCGATTCCTGCGGTAGTTTTTTCTTCATTTTACCTAACAAATAATTCAAACTCTGTAATAAATCAAGTGCAAAAACAGAGTACGAAAACAGAGCTGCCAATTACAAAGGTATGCTTTGCTGGAACTACATTACAAAAGCTGACCTGTCTATGTTCATTTATTTTTTGGATTGAGAACAAAGGAACAGATATTTTATAGGGTTTAATTTACATAATATATTGCTAGAAATAATCAGATTGTACATAGTGTTGCACATGTGCATTGTAGTATGTCACTCTTCTTTACTTAATTTCAAAGTTTACAAAGAGTTGCACATGTGCATTTGTCAGTGTGTAGGTTTATCATCTACGGCCATGCTGTACAAGCACGCTTTTATGGCGACGTGGTAGAGTGCTTGACTGCAAACCTGGCGACCCGGGTCTGAGTGGGTATGTTTCTTTATAAGAACACCCGGTTACACATTGTATGTATGTCAAGCTCTTTTGTAGAGCCTCTATAGTTCATCATGGTTCTCTGCAGGGCATAATTTTTTCAAATTTTCACTCGTCCAGCAATGTAAACGAAGAAGGCAATGCAAAATACTAGTCCTGCAATAAAAACAAACGAGAAAATAACATGCAGGATGAGTGTATTTTTTGTCCCAAGCTTTGTAATCTATGTCAACGGTCTTGAAAAGTAATTAAAAACAGTTTAATGATGTAATAGGTGTGCGGTAAAAATGCCACAGGTAAATATGCTATAGGCAAATATGCCACAGGACTATAAAAAAAAGAAAGAAAAAGCAGCAAATATTTTAAATTTATCAAAGGAAAACTGTATAATTTGAAAAAAATGTTATAATATCATTTCATAATAAAATTTGTGGTGTCTGGGTCTACTGTTTAAATAATTGTATGGATTATTTTGGACTGACCAAATTTCAAAATAATTGTAATTAAATAAAAAAATATATATATATACCTCTGGCATTTGAGGGAAGGTGTCTGGGTCAACTGTTTAAATAATTGTAGGAAAAATCATAAACAGATAGGCAAGATTTCAATATCTGTCAAATTCCAGTAATAAACAGCAGATCCTGATCAGACGGCTCCTATATAATCTGGGTCTACTCTTTTTTTGCATTACTTGATTTGCATTAATTTTTTATCTTTAGTATGTAGCAATACATAATACTATCTTTTGAAACAATAATGAAACATCTATCAAATTCCAGTAACAAACAGAGCAGATCCTGAGCAGATGGCTCCTATAGGAACCTTCTAATCTGGATCTACTCTGTTTTGCATTACTTGTGAGTTGTATTTTATCTTTAGTATGTTGCAATACATAATACTATCTTTTGAAACAATAATGAAACAGATCTATATAGATCTAATTCCAGATCCTGATCAGACAGCTCCTATATAATCTGGGTATACTCTGTTTTTGCATTACTTGAGATTTGCAACAATAATGAAACATATCTATCAAATTCCAGTAACAAACAGAGCAGATCCTGATCAGACGGCTCCTACAGGAGCCTTCTAATCTGGGTCTACTCTTATAGGAATGGAATTTGATAGATCTGTTTCATTATTGCAACATACTAAAGAATTAATGCAAATCACAGGTACAGTAAAACCTCTATAACGACCACTATTATTATACAGATATTATTTGTGTTAAAGGCAGGGAGATGCTTAAAGCAAGGTGAAAGTAAAACAACGCTCTTATAGGAGCGTTCTGTTTTACCTTCACCTTGCTTTAAGCAACCACCTGCCCAAAATGCCAACTAATTAACGCAATTTAGTGGTCATTATAGAGAAGTTTTACTGTAATACAAAAACACAGTAGACCCAGATTATATAGGAGCTGTCTGATCAGGGTCTGCTCTGTTACTGAAATTTGATAAATATTTAATATATATATTCATGGAGAAAAGGGTTAAACCGTTGGATTATATGATATGCTGCATTATCAATAGTAATGCTAATCACAACTACATGCAGGGTTACAGATAAGGTTTTGATGCAATTGGGTATTTACTCCTTGATTTTTTACAGAATTGGGTATTTGCAATTTTTATTGGGTATTGGCAATTTTCGTAATTGGGTATTATTCATATTCTCATTAGAGATTCTAATTTTTTTTTGCTTTTTGCTATATTTATTTGCTTTGTGTTACTCATTGTTTTGAAAAACAATTGCTTTTTCCACAAATTTAATTGGGTAAATACCCCAATACCCCCCTTATCTGTAACCCTGTACATGTACTATATAGATACTGCTCATTAAAACATAGATATTGAAATCTTACCTACCTGTTTCTTATGATTTTTCCTACAATTATTTAAACAGTTGACCCAAACACCTTCCCTCAAATGCCGGAGGTATAAAAAAAAAATCCAAAATAAAAAAGATTTTTCCTACAATTATTTAAACAGTAGACCCAGACACCACCCGTCAAACGCAAGAAAATAATGACAAATATTTTTTAATTTTGAACATATTTAAATGGTTTTAGTATACCAAATTTTATTGTGAAATGATATTATAACATATTTTTCAAATTATACAGTTTTCCTTTTATAAATTCACAAATATTTGTTTAAAAAAAAATTATACTGAGGCATTTTTACCACCTTACCTGTGGCATTTTTTACCTATGGCATATTTACCTGTGGCATATTTTACCTACATTCATGTAATACTGTAACATGCATTTAATTTGTTTAAACTAAGCTGATAGCAAAGGTATGAGTATAAGACTATTGAAATTCAAATTTCAGGGTGGATACCAACAAAGAGGATATGGTGGTGGATTCGGAGGTGGTAGAGGAAGAGGTGGTGGTCGTGGTGGTGGTGGTGGTGGTGGCGGCTTTGGCGGGGGCCGTGGTGGAATGGGAGGAGGAGGTGGAGGAATGGGAGGAGGAGGAGGAGGAGGTGGTTTCATGAAGAAGAATGAAGGAGAAAAAGACTTCTACTCAGATCCTAATGCAGAAAATTTCTGCAAGTTGTTTCTTGGTGGTCTAGCACCAGAAACTACTGAAGACACTATCAGGAAGCACTTTGAATCATATGGTGACATCAAAGACTGTGTTGTTATGAGAGACCCAGAGAAAAAGTACATAAAGCTTCATTCATAAGAGATGTTAACATTATTAAAGATATTAAATATTATATGATCAAGAATTTGTTTACAAGGAATTTTTGTTACCATCAAGGTATTTGTGACCCAATTTCTCAAAGTGATTATCTTAATTGCAACCCTTTCCCTGTTAATCGAGATTTCTTCACCTCGTGATGAAAATGGGAATTTTTCACCATTGAAACATCATTATCGAATCTGATTTCCATAATCAAACAGAGCCGATTCTGATCAAACAGCTACTATATAGGAGCTGTCTGATCTTGGTCAACTCTGCTCGCAAATGCTTAAAAAGGTGTTTATACGAAGGAGAGGGTTACAGTGCAATTCAATTTTGCCAAACGTTTACAGAATAAAATTCATTTTCTCAGGATGTAACATGGTGATTCACTGAAAAATCGCATTTACTGAACATTATCTAATGATTTAAAATACAGTATTTTAAATCATTAGAGAATGTTCAGTAAATGCGATTTATTTAGATGTAACTGAAATTCCTTGATGAACTCTTGTTCATATCACAGCTCATTGGTGTTAAATAAAAGATAATTAGATTTAATAAAACCTGCCTTTTAGAATGCAATGAAATGTGTGATACACTTTAAAACATAACCAACTTGTAGCTTATTTGCACATGCTTTATGCAAATTTATTGGATGAACATTTAAACCTATACTTGTTAAAAGACAACTTTTGATATCAGCTCAAAGAAGTCACAGACCAGATTGCTCAGGTAGGAGCCATCTGAGCAGGATCTTCTGTTTGCTTATGAAATGGTAACTGAACCTGGTTTCTGCCATGGCCAAAAAGTCTTGTGTTCCTGTGCCAATATTAAATTCATCTAATTAATATTCATGCTACCATTATTTCGTACAGGAATATTCAACAGGTAAAGGTTGAAAGAAAGCATTCTGTACTGTAATTTGTTCCTTTTGCAGCCGATCCAGAGGATTTGGATTTGTTACATTCACAGAATCGGGACCTGTAAATGATGTTCAGGCCCAAAGACCACACACAATAGATGGTAAAAAGATTGAAACAAAAAGAGCTACACCAAAATATGTAAGTGGATCAAATACACTTTCTTTAACCTTGTCCCTGTGGATTATTTGTTAGAAATAGCGAATGACACCATTGATATTTATTTGGTGCAGTTTTATTATGACAGTGTTGCAGTTCAGTCTAGTACTGGTTGTCACAGTGAACTAATATACCGATCTACCAAAAATGTGTACTTGTAATTTACTAGTAGCAGGGGATGAGTCAACCTCATTTGACAGGACAAGTAGCTTTTCTGTAATGAAATTAAAAAAATCCCATGAATTAAATCTGAATTACCACCTATGTTTCAGTCATCACCTCATTAAATGAAAGCAGAATTGTCTTTTTTGTCTCCATGGGCATGGAATAAAATTAAAATACATTGTACATGCATAGAAATCAAGTTCTCTGCTCCAGTTTAAATTGAGTATACAAAAAAACTGAGTAAATACCAAGAGCCAAAATGATTCCGTAGATATTTGAAACGGCATAGTTTATAGCATGTTAATTCCAGGATTTTACCGGACGCAATATTCTGCGTCCTATATGCATTAATTGACACCTGGGACCCCTAAATCTTGCAAGTCTTCATCCATTGTGACGCACAGATGCCAGTTTCTAAACAGTACAAATTTGAATGAACAGGCTGATGTTTATTAAGCTTGAAGGGCCCAACATTGAAACATTTGATTTTATGCAAGCAGTATACAACAGATTATGCAGTGATAATTTAAATTGAAGGTACAGATATTCATTGATTAAAATGAAGCATTTTATAAATGGACCTTTTTTTTTAGACGGGGACCCCCAAAGTTTGGAAATAGGAGTCCCAAGGACTCCCAAAATGTTAGTTTGATGTAAAACCCTGACTTTTACAATCAATGTTTGGAAGTCCAAGAATAAGAGAAATGAGAGTGCCCAAAAATGACTTAATTTTGCAGTGTCTAAAGGGCTAAACATTTGTTTTCTCCTAACAGAAACAAGCAGAAGGAGCTGACCCAAAAGAGTCGGTGGACACTTTATTTGTTGGTGGCATTAAAGATGATATGACAGAAGACATGTTGAGGGATGAATTCTCAAAGTATGGCAATATTGTGAATATCAAAATTATGCTGGGGAAAGGTTTTGCATTTATCAAATTTGACGATACAGATCCTGTGGATTGGTGCAGTTGTAAGTTATATATTTTGCTTAACCCTTTACATCATAATGATCATACATTGTATATAGGGGTGAAACGATTCAAAAAAATTCGATTCGATTCGATTTCGATTTTTTACAACACGATTCGATTATTTTCGATTCGATTCGATTTAAGATTTTAATAAAGAGAATGCACTATGTAGAATAAATCCTGTGTATTAACAACTCTGAAAACAGACTGCTTGGACATATACAGGTGGTAAAAATCATAATAGCCTAGTCACAGATAGATCTGACTTTAACAGCCAAACTTTTCTGCAGTTTGGTTTTGGAAGTTCTTTTTTATAACTGGTCACTAAAACCAAGCAAAATGGTAACACTAACGTAATCAGTCTTGGCTTATTGTCTAATTGACTAAACAGCCTAACTCTGTAGAACATGTAAGTTTTTCTGAAAAAAGAATTTGAGCACTTGGAGATGTTATGTCTCTCTTCATCTGATACAGATAGCTATCAGTTGAAGAGAGATATGACATCTCCCCGTCTCAGAGCAAAACGCACTACACATTGCTGCGAGTATATTTTAGCCAGTTATCAATACACAGCTTCATAAATTTTCAGCATACACAAATTTGCAACCAAGTTTACTGGAAGAAGACGAAATGTAAATTGCAATACCGTGTTTCCGTTCCATATGATTTGACAGATTTGTCGTATTTCCTGTGTTGCAGAGAATATTTGTAAAATAATCTTACATGTTGGTTTATTTGTGTTGTTTCTCTCGCGAAATCTGAAATCTCCACATTTTGGAGCGATAGTTTTTCGGGGTAGCACGTAGATTGACAGCTTCAGCACCCGACATTTTGAGAGAACACAAAGACGCTTGAATAAAGCGCCCAGACGATCTGACTAAGTGCAACGATTGCAACGTGTTATTTGATTGGCTAAAACAGTTGGCCTTCATCCAATCGATTTGGGTCTATCAGAATTCGATGAGTATGTTTGTTTTGACAGCTCTAATGCCTGAAAACAAGTATTTCGACTTTCACGGCGAATTTTCATAGGTTAGTTTCATTTCGCTACCAATCATTAAGAAACAAGCCTTTTATAATAAAAATCGAATCGAAAATGAGATCTATTGAACCGAACCGAATCGAGGGCAAAAGATCGCGGTTCAATTCACATCGCGATTAATCGTTTCACCCTTAATTGTATATAATAAAAACTTTTTATGCCTTTTTAGCCATGTCCACTCCCTATAAGTCAAAACTTCTCGTCCAAACTTCACCAAACCTTGTGAAAATGTTTATGGCTCTAATATCTTGGTCAAGTTAATATCCAGCTATATTGTTTCAGGAACTTGTGAGTTGTGGCCCTTGATTTGGCATTTTAGCCTTGGTCACTCAGTCAAAAGCATCCATTCAATCTTCACCAAACCTTCTAAATATGTTTATGGCCATAATATCTAGGCCAAAACAATAACCAGCAAGATTGAACTAGGCACTTTAGAGTTATGGCCCATGAATAATACAAAATTGGCCTTTTTAAGCCTCATCAACTCTTTGTCATAAAGTTCTCATCTAATCATTACCGAACCTTGTGAAAAGGTTTATAGTTGTCCAAGCCAATTTGAATAAGTAGCAATATTGGGACAGGTACTTCAGAGTTACGGCTTAAAATTTAAACTTTGGCTTTTGGAAAACGGCAATCATTTGAGACAGGAGCAGGTGGGAGACAAGTTAGTAAGGTTGCCTTGATAACCAAATGATTGACCCTGATTTGTTGAAATTTAGTTGTTTGGCCAAATATAAATTTATATTTATATTGTTTGATTTAGCGGAAATTGCGTATTGCGGAATATTTCTGTTAGATCTCTGAAATGATGACTTGGGTGTTTCGAAGGTATTGGTTGCCATGGTAACCAAATGGTGAGCTTTGGTTGAAATTTAGATATTTGATTTTTTGTGTAACAAAATTTAGTTACTGATCATGCTCATCTATACCTGTTGTCTGTCTCGTTTGGGGGACATTCTGAAATAGATTGTTACAATTAGATCTTGTTCCAGTTATTACATTATCCTACTGCAATAACTCCCTTATTCTTGCAATTTTGGGAAAATGCATTTCAATAATTGGGCTTCATTGTTGAGCACTGGTTCAGAATATGAAGTAATCATTTATTTCCTCACTCAATCTTTAGTGGTTGGCCGTTACAAGATTGCAGACAAATGGGTCAGCACCAGGAAGGGTCGTTCACAAAGCCAGAGAGGAGGCATGGGACAGAGAGGAGGTAGATATAATGTTTTTATTAATGTTGTATTTCAGGGGTGAGAATTTTCCGCGGAATTCTGCTGATTTTGTATCAGTCGGGCCATTTTTGAGATCAATGAGAGGGGGGGGGGGGGGGGGGGGTCATGCGGGAAATTACTATTCAGAGTTATATTCTTTAACTCTTCCAAGTAAATTTGCGTTAATAACGTTTATCAAGTGAACGGCTAATTGTATAACGAGACTCTTGTCCTACAGTTACTGTAAAACAGGTTATATTTCGCGTAAATGTGATTTTGTTTTATTATCAAAAATACCTTACCTGCTATGCTTAGCTACTATACCAGTATGCTTTTAACACCTTCCGGAATTTTTTGGTGCACCACCTGCCTATGCCCTGATTTTGTCATGACCCGGACACATGCGGTCCGCGACTTAATCACAATAATCCTCATTCTATTTCCGGAAGGCTTACTGTACAGACGTGTATCGACAGATAAGGTCAGTCAGAACAAACACCACACTCTGGAAATTCGAAGACTAATTCGAATACTATTGGATACGCTCCAAATTATTGGAATTAATCATATCGTATTCGATACTTGATAATTGATTTTACTCCAAAAGCTCTCGTAAATTGCAATGCCCCAAATACGAGGCGCGTGCAACCACAGGAAAGGAGACTGGGATTCTCACAAGACCTGTCTCTCTTGCTGTGGTTGCAGAGCATCATCTCCGTGCGACACTTCTATTAAGTGGTCACAGGAGAAATGGAAGCAAGCAGCTTCCAGACGGACGCATGCGAGCCGGGCTGCTAAAAAGCGTGCATCGACAGATGCACGCTCGCAGCGGTCCGACTCGTCTGCTTCCAGTCGCAGCGTGGCGGGGGCCCGATCAAGGGATCGCTCGCCACTGCTGAGCGACTCGGCAGCCGAATTATCGGCTGCCAACCCTCCCAAATCACTTGGGAAAGGTGCCGACCTATTCGCACGTGGCACCGGGCAGGAATTGCCCGGTGACGTCATAGGCCCGGCCTTTACCTCACCAGGCACCGGGCAACAATTGCCCGGACCCGGCTTTGGGTATAAATTGACTGGGCCCGGCTCCGGCCATGTCTCGCCGGGTCCCGGCTCCGGGCAAAGTTTGCCCGGCCCGGGTTCACCTAACCCCGGCCCCGGCCAAAACTTACCGGGTGAATTACCCGGCCCGGTCTTGCCTGGTCCCGGCTCCGGCCATGACTCGCCGGGTCCCGGCTCCGGGAATAAATTACCCGGCCCGGGTTTACACTCCGGTCATCCCGGGCAGATTAATTTGCCCGGCGATAATGAGACTGCGTTTTACGCAGACACTCGCCGGCCATCGGACTTTCTTTTCCCGCAATTGTGCCGCACAGTGCATCAACCGAATGTAGACACTACCATGTCGGCTCTGCACAATAGCACTCGCGGATCTCCGGCTAAACCTTCAGGGCATGAAACGCCCCAGAAGCGAGAAAGCCGCGGTGATTCACGGAGACATTCAGTGAGCTCCCGAGGTTCATCCCGAACCGGAAGTAGTTCAAGCTCTTCCGGAAGTGGATCCTCCACAAGCCCTCACCATTATAGGAGAGGCCATCGGAGTAATTCTCGGCGGCGCAAACGCACTAGGAGTCCTTCCAGGCGTCGGCGCTCGCATTCGAGACACTCCCGGCGGCGCATGCGCACTCGGAGTTCTTCCAAGCGTCGGCGCTCGCATTCTAGAAGCCATTCTAGACGCCGTTCACGTTCGAGGAGCCCCTCGAGACGTCGGTGCTCACGTTTTAGAAGTGATTCTAGACGGCGTACATCTAGAAGTCGATCGCGCTCTCATAGGAGGCATTGGTCTAGGCGAGTATCTCACACGAAATCATCTCGCCGACACCTCTCTCCATCCAAGAGTAGACATGAGTCTAAACGCTCTACACGTCCTACTCCTGTGCATAAACAGAGCGGTCGCCAGGCAACTCTTCCGGTGACACCGGAAAGAGAAATGCCCCCCCGGACATGCAATTGCCCCCCCGGACATACAAATTTTGCCACCCCGGTCATTCCTATTGTATCAATAGGACAACCGCTGGCGGCCCTGCACACCGGCAATCAGTTTGCACACCCACATAGGGTAGTGGCAAACCAAATTGAGCAAAATCAGTCAACCCAATTGACTTCGGCACACAGTTTGAGGCCTCATATGACTTCTAATAGAGTCACACAGAGCCTCCCGTCAAACGCCACACCTTCAAATCCAAATACTATTTGGATAAGAAACGAATCTGGCATTCTGGAGATGGCGAACATTGGGCCGTTGATACACAATCCGGTCTCTAGTTCGAGCCTCCCTGCGTTTCTTCCTAACAGGCCACCGTCGCCCCCCCTTTCTATAAGGGCACCGGTTGACGACTCTCTTATGCTGGAAGGTGACAATGTCACTGTGGTACCCAGCAATAGAGACACTATGGCCCCCCCGGAACTACATCCGGACTTGTCCATGAGTAATGGCGATCGCCCTGATCCCCCCCCCTCTGAACCAGATGGCTCAGAAGCGGGACAGGAGCTAGATCAATACTACCTGGCCCCAATCAACCAGGTGTATGAGGCCATGTTTAGTTCACTAGATGAGGAGAGTTGCCCTCGACCTCTTCAGACAGTTATCGGGGAACCGGTAACTGTCACCGAGAGGAGGGCCCGCAAGCGTGAGCCCGACAGAGTCGGCCGCTCCGCGCGGGCAGACTTACGTCTACCGATCGGTTCTACCACCACGGCGGTTTTCCAGGCCTTGGAGCTGGCAAACAAAGTCAATGCCAATCAGGTCTGGAAAGCCCCAAAGGACTCTTCGGATCCTAAACCGGTGGAGGGTGGCAAGAGTTATAAACCTCCTGTGCCTGATCCCAAGACAGGGTTAGATCTGTCCAAGATCCCCCACCTAGACAATGACGCGGGGAAACTGAAGCAGATTTCAGTCCCCACAGCTTCATCAGTCGCTAGTATTCCATACTCCATGCTGGAGTCGTGGGAATTACGCGAGAGGAAGGCATTAGGGCTGGCCAATCAATTGGACCTGATGGCAGCCTCTGCTTTTGAGATGTCCTGTGAACTTACGGATGCAGTGCCCGAAGCCGTTCTTCGGGCACTTCTCATCCACCTGTCTCGCACGACGCAGATGTTGTCCTACAACTCTGCGTCGTCGATGGCGGAAATGTTACGTTTCTGCCGAGACATGGTTCTCGATACGATCACACCCGGTTTCATGCTGGAACCGGGTATGACATCTCTCAGGACGGCCCCCTTTACAGCTGACACGCTGTTTGGGGGGCGCATCAACGCTGCGTTAGCTGCCGACAAGGACGACCAGCTGCACGCTTCGTTGGCACGGGGTAGCATTAACCAACGCTCGGGCGGAGTTTTTAAACAACCTGTTTCAAAATCCCCCGCAGCAGCCCCTCAGTCCAGGAAGGGAGGACGAAAAAGCACCTTTAATAGGCGCTCGATCATCCCCCCTCCTGGAGGCCAGAACCGGCAACCTTCATTTAAGAAGGGCCCCGGTAAAGGCCGTTTCTCGAAGGCCGAGTCTAAGGACTCCAAGCCTTCTCCCTACAAGGGCGGCCCTCCAAAGGGCCAGCGCTAGGGACTCGCCCTTTCTGCCGCCTCCGATGCCGGAGATACCAGTTGGAGCCAGGTTGGTGTTCTTCACCGAACGCTGGCTCCAAATAACAACAGACGCGTGGGTCCACTCCCTTGTGTCAAGCGGCCTCACCTTCCAATTCAAGGAAAGGCCGCCTCTCTCACGCGTTCCAATCGAACTGGTATCTTCGCATCCACATATCCCAGACGCCATTCTCGGTCTTCTGGGAAAACAGGCGGTGGAAAGGGTTCAAGACGTCCGGTCTCCGGGCTTTTACAGCCGTCTCTTTCTTGTACAAAAGAAAAACGGCTCATGGAGACCCGTCATAGACCTGAAAGTGCTAAACAACTTCCTAGTGAAGCCCACTTTCAAAATGGAGACTCGGGCCCTCATCCGGAAATCCATCAGACCCATGCATTGGGGTGTGTCTCTGGACCTGGAAGATGCATTCTTTCATGTCCCAATCCACACCAGCTACCGGAAGTACCTACGGTTCGCATATCGCGGCCAGGTGTACCAGTTCCGTGCTATGCCGTTTGGGTTGGCAATAGCACCTCGAGTTTTCACAAAACTCATGGCTGCTGTAGGTGCACACCTACGTCTGCGAGGTGCCCTACTCCTTCAGTACTTCGACGATTGGTTACTACACCAACTGAACCGCGAAGTACTGTTGTCCAACCTACAATTCGCATGGAACGAGCTCCTTTCTTTAGGGCTCCTCCTCAACGCGAAGAAATCGGAACTAGTTCCAACTCAAGACTTTACGTTTGTGGGAATGAATTTCCTCACACAAACGAACAGAGTCAGAGTTTCTCGGCAGAGAATCGCAGACCTTCTGACGCGGGTCAGATGGGTCCTGTCTCAACCTTTTCTCACTGCCAAACAGTTCCAATCTCTCAACGGTATCCTGAGCTCTGTCTCAGACTTCGTAGTTCTAGGGCGGCTTTACCTCCGCCCTCTACAGATCTACCTGTCAGATCGTTGGAAGTGGACAAGAGAAAATCAGCTAGCTCTGATTCCTATTCTCCCTTCCCTGGTTCCACACCTTCACTGGTGGCTCAACGAGCAAGTGTTGCTGGAGGGAGTTCCACTACTCCCTCCACAACCGTCCCTGCATCTCATCACGGATGCAAGCATGGTGGGCTGGGAGCCCACCTGGAACCACTCAGCGTGACGGTGTCGGGCACATGGTCTCCACAGGAAACCAAGCTCCACATCAACAATCTGGAAATGAGGGCAGCTCATCTGTCTGTCCTCCACTTCCAAGAGCACATTCGAAACGAGTGCGTTTTACTGTCGACAGACAACACCTCGGTGGTGTCTTACATACAGTGCCAGGGGGGAACACACTCCCGCTCTCTGTTTCAAGAGACGAAGGTCCTCCTGGACTTGTGCAGGGCCCTCAACGTCTCAATATCAGCCAAACACATTCCGGGTCGCCTCAATGCATTGGCGGACGGTTTGTCTCGCAAACACCAGCTTCTTCCTTCGGAGTGGACACTCCATCAGGAAGTAGCGAATCTGATATTCTATCAGCTGGGAGAGCCAATGGTCGATCCGTTCGCAACAAGGAACAATCACCGCCTCCCCCTGTACGTAAGCCCAGTTTACGACCCAGCGGCTTGGGCAGTAGACGCGCTTTCGTTCGATTGGGACCGGCTGGACGCTTACGCCTATCCCCCGCCAATCCTGATCCCTCAGATCCTAGCCAAGATCAGAGTGAGCAATTGCCAGATCCTCCTGGTGGCCCAGGAGATCATGGTTCAACGACCTCCTAGGTCTGCTCAGAGCCCTCCCCAGGAGTCTGCCCAGCAGGCCAGACCTCCTGTCACAGAGAGGCAACCGACACGCGGACCCAGACATGTTCCACCTACACGTCTGGCCGTTATCCAGCAATCTCTCCGTAAGAAACGCTTTTCTTCGAGAGCAGCAGCCCTCATTGCATCTGCAAGACGGCAATCCACCAGATCGGTATATGACTCCAGATGGAACATATTCACCGATTGGTGTGTTCGAAGGCAAATTGATCCACTCAATCCCTCTACTAGACGGATAGCGGATTTTCTTATCTACCTGTTCGATGAGAAAAAGCTGTCGCTTAGTTCCATCAAAGGTTATAGATCCATGCTTTCTCAAACCCTGGCCTTTCACAAATCTTCTAAGGTTTGTTCGGACCCTACGATTTCCGAGCTCATACGAGCAATGGAACTCAAACGTCCAGTTACCAGATCACTTGCTCCCAAGTGGGATCTAGCTTGTGTACTTTGGTCTCTGACTAAGGCCCCTATGAGCCATTGCTCAAGCGACCCTACAGTTGTTAACTTGGAAAACAGTGTTCCTTCTAGCCATGGCTTCAGCCAAGCGCAGAAGTGAGCTTCATGCTTTCTCTGTAGAGGATCGCCATCTTCGTTTTGATTCTTCAGACGGCTCGGTTACGTTGTGTCAACCCGGCTTTTTAGCCAAAACCCAGCTTCCGTCTACGGCTCCTAAGCCGATTAAGATTCCCAGTCTTTCCCGCACCTGCGGCGAAAACGACGAGGATAGACTATTGTGCCCGGTGCGGGCTCTCAAATTCTATCTGAAAAGAGTGAAACCTTTTCGCGGCACACGCAAAAGGCTTTTTCTCCCTTTAAAAGGGGGGGGGGGGACGTGTCTGCGGCCTCCATCTCTTTTTGGGTTTCTTCGACAATTAAGAAAGCTTACTCATCACTCTCTTCTAGAGATCTATCTCTATTCAAGATTAGAGCGCATGAAGTCAGAGCTTTGTCGACATCCTGGGCTTTTGTAAATCACACACCCCTAGCGGATGTGTTACAAGCGGCTTTTTGGAGGAATTCCACCACCTTTTCAACGTTCTATCTGCGTTCGTTCGAAAGTCAACATGATAATCTATACATGTTAGGCCCTTTAGTGGTGGCACAAACTGTGGTGACTGCGACGGAACATACTGACTAGTACACTATTCCGTGAAAGTTCATACCATAACTAACGAAGACTAGCTGAGAACCTTGGTTAATGGGTTTTGCTGTGATGGGGAGCAACACGCTAACCTTCCCGCCTCAGCTGCAAACTCAGCTAAGCATAGCAGGTAAGGTATTTTTGATAATAAAACAATTTTTAAGTAAAATTCATTTTAATTATAAAATACTTACCTGCTATAGGTAACGCCCACCTCCCACCCCGCTCTGCGTTCTGTTATATTTTTGCGGAACTAGAATGAGGATTATTGTGATTAAGTCTAAATCGCGGACCGCATGTGTCCGGGTCATGACAAAATCAGGGCATAGGCAGGTGGTGCACCAAAAAATTCCGGAAGGTGTTAAAAGCATACTGGTATAGTAGCTAAGCATAGCAGGTAAGTATTTTATAATTAAAATGAATTTTACTTAAAAAATTTGTATTAATTCGCGTCATGATGATTTCGCTACGGCGTCCATCTCGCTAAATTAACTTAACGGAAATAGACTCGTATAAAACTCTGCCGAACGCTGTAAAAAGGGCAAAGAATAAATTTCTGCCGAATGTATGTAACTGCCGTCGGCGATTTAGGGGTTATCAATCGATAATTTATAGCATGCGTTAAGGCCTGTATTTACCAGTATTCAATTTTGTATTTGTTTTGAGAACTTTACCCAAAACACGGATGTATGGCACAGCGTGACACACCGGTCTACTGATGAAATGGTAGAAATGTAAGCAACAAAGTTACTACTCATTTATTACTTCGGGGTCTTATTTGGATCAAAACTGTCTGCAAAAGAAATGGTTATCACGATTTGTCCATTATGAGGCTAAAGGTTAAATCAGTGCCCCTATTGAGACTTGGACGGTAAACGTGTGAAAACAAATTGACAAGTTTGTGTATGTATACGTGTTGATCTGTTAAACGCTGCTTGGCATAAGCCGGTATTCAATAGTCAAAATGAGTGAATTGTTTTTCACAAACACAGAGTCGAACCTGTTTCAAAATTCCGTAATTGTACAAAAACAACCAGATGTTATCTACGACAATTTACCACTTGCCGTACATGTATACATGTATGTATTTAAGAGTTCCTTCCCTTTTCACGGAGAACAATGAAGAAGAGAAACATTCTTCCATTGTTCGATCTGTATTTTTTATTTAAACACTTTTTTGTTTACTAAACAAATATATGGAAGCATTACACTTCATCCAACATTTGTGTTGAACGAAGAATGTTATTAATCAGGGCTTTCCCCAGGATTTCAGGAAGGCATGTCGTTTTTTAGTCCGAGGGGGTGGGTGCGGGAGGGGTTTCCCCTCGTGCCTAGCGCCGCGGCGAAAATTTTGAAATAAAATGAGGTTATCATGGAGAATATTTTGCATTTTCTGATATAAAGTAAAAGCTATAGTAGGGCTCTTGAAAGTTTTTTATTGCACATGTTTGTTAAAAAAAACAACAGAATATACATTAAACATATCTACAACCACAGCACCACCTTCCTTGCACGAGGAAATTTTTGCAAATTCACAAAGATAAAAAAAATTGCAAGTAGATCAGACACTGTATACTTAAGTCTTAATTGCTTAAACTTTTGTTCTGAACTACATGTAGTTTCAATATTTGGAAAATTCACTCATCACACTGAAAGGCCTGTGCTTGGTTGCTGTCCACATTGTCACAGCCTCATGGTATGGAAATTCCAATGTTAGAGGACCTTGTGTGAAAGTCGTCAGAAGGGATTGGAGGTCGATGTATGTGACACTGGTCCTTTAAACGTTTCAGTTCAGAGAATCATCTCTCAAAGTCTGAAAAAAAGTGAAACTTGTGAAAAGAGTCTGACTATGTACCATGGAAGTAACATGAGACTACCATCAAAACCGATATTAGATAAAGATCTATGAACCCCCCCCCCCCCCACCCCCCACCCCCCCCCCCCCCCCCCCCCACCCCAATTCTAGAAATTTTTGCAAAATATATGGTCAGAAGCTATAAACCAGGATCTAAACTACTGTTTGGTAGAAAGAGTGTAGATCCTTATCAGTCAGTTCCTATAGAATTCGTCTAATCTGGGTCTACTCTTGTTTGCAAAGATGTATTTATGGAGATTTATACTGAATAGTCAATATTCACTCAGTATGCGCATTACATCGTGTATTTATGGAGATTTATACTGAATAGTCAATATTCACTCTGTATGCTCATTACATCGTGTAACAAATTTAATTGACATTGAAATCGGCCGGGACGACGTGTCCCTGGGACGCTCGCATCGAACTTCAGTTCCAACAGTCATTATTAAATATTCAAGTATTTTTATCAATATTATTTGACAAATTAAACAGATGGTGAAATGTTTTCTAAATATTGATGAATCTTGTCAAATTATCGGTAGTTTTGCCAGCCCAGGACATAGTTGTTTCAAACGTCATGCCTACGTACATTCAGCCTTTACAAATCAAGAAGAAACTTGATTTAATCATACATGTACAAGGAATGAAGTTCTTTGTTCCGATATAAATCGAGTATGCAGAACAAATTCAAGTGGAGTCCACGTAAATAGTCCAATTACAGTTATTAAAATCGGTAGCCTATAAGACAAACTTACTCTTTGAAATTTCAGTGAGCCAGCGAATTTTTTTCCCGATTTCGTGTCCGCTCCCGACATTCGTTGTTTTTGTTGGTTTGACTTTCTGGAACCTTCTTCTCAATGGCTGAATTATGTCTCCCCCATTTATGGGGAGATATATTGTTTTTGCCAGAGCTGTCTGTCCGTCCGTCTGTCTGTCTGTCCGTCACAAACTTATGTCGCGCGTATCTCTGAAACCAGTTGGGATAGAGTCACCAAACTTCACAGGAATGTTCACCAGCATGAGTTGTTGTGCACCTATGGTTTTTGAATTGTCTCCCCTTGATAATTTTGGAGTTATTGCCCCTGATGACTTAAAATTAGAAAAACTTCGTGTCGCGCGTATCTCTTAAACCGCTGGTACTAGTCACCAAACTTCACAGGAATGTTCACCAGCATGAGTTGTTGTGCACCTATGGTTTTTGAATTGTCTCCCCCTGATAATTCTTGAGTTATTGCCCCTAATATGAATTCTTAAATTTATACAAACTTTGTGTCACGCGTATCTCTGAAACCAGTAGGGCTAGAGTCACCAAACTTCACAGGATTGTTCACAAGCATGAGTTGTTTTGCTTTAGGTTTTTTGAATTATCTCCCCTGTTAACTTTGGAGTTACTGCCCCTGATGACTTAAAATTAGACAAACTTTACTTAGTGTCGTGCATATCTCTGAAACCACTAGGGCTAGAGTCACCAAACTTCACAGGAATGTCGACCAGCATGAGTTGTTGTACAACTTGGGTTTTTGAATTGTCTTCCCTTGATAACTTTGGAGTTATTGCCCCTGATATGATTACATTAAATTAGAGAAATTTTTTGTCATGCATATCTTTAAAACCACTAGGGCTAGAGTCACCAAACTTCACAGGAATGTTCACCAGCATGAGTTGTTGTGCACCTGGGTTTTTAATTGTCTCCCCCTTATAATTCTTGAGTTACTGCCCCTGATATGTTAACTTAAAATTAGGGAAACTTTGTGCTGCACGTATCTCTTAAACCAGTAGGGCTAGAGTCACCAAACTTCACAGGAATGTTCACCAGCATGAGTTGTTGTGCATCTGGGTTTTTTTAATTGTCTCCCTGATAACTTTAGAGTTACTGCCCCTTATGACTTAAATAAGAGAAACTTTACTTTGTGTCACATGTATCTGAAACCACTAGTACTAGAGTCACCAAACTTCACAAGAATGTTGACTAGCATGTGTTATTGTGTATCTGGGGCTTTTGAATTGTCTCCCTCTGACAATGTTGGAGTTATTGCCCCTGATGACTTAAACATTAGACCCTGATAAGTTTGAAGTTACAGACATTACACTTGTGTATTGGAAAGAGGTTGGGAGGGGGAGACATCTGTTTTTGTGACAAAAACAAACCTCTAGTTGTTTGTTCGTTTAACCGTATCGCACCTCTGAACTGCTTCAGCGGTTAATTGTTTACACACGACATGCAATCATCCATGCGTACGGCACGTGCTGCGGGTGTTGGCTGATAGCTTGAGACACTGCAACCCCAGGGGAAGTCTGTGTGTATATACTTGTCACTTAAAATGACATATAAACAAACACGTTTGAAAGGGCGTCGGCTCGAGAATTTTTACATGTTGGAGAAATTAAGGGGTGTCGGATTTTCGCCACCGATAAGGATCGAATGTCGGGCCCGTCATGCGAAAAGGGCCTGGGGAAAGCCCTGTTAATGCAGAAAACACATGGACGACGACGTGATAAATCTGACCATATTCCGGATATACCGATTTCGGACGTTACTCCTTTTTATACTTGTTACTGATTTATTAGCATAAAATATTGAATTCGCGGGGCAACGCATTCGCGAATTAGCGCGAAATATATATTGTCGCTAATAAAACCTATTTTACAGTAATCAAAACACTTGTACTGTGCAGCGTTCGTTCTAACCTTCCAATATGGCGTCTGTGTTATGAATTCGGTATCTGGTTCTGCCAATTATTCTGATTTTAACACAAAAAATGAAAAGCTTAGGCAGATACTGCTATAAAAGTGTGAAAAATAAGTTCAAACCTAGATGGCTAGAGAAAGAAATGACATTGAAATTGGGTAAAGAAACGAGAAAAGTGATAATTGGCGACGATTTAGTGAAACCGAAGTAAACCTTCTCGGGCTAGGGGTCCATGTATAATGTTGAAAACTTTGTTCCAAACAAATGGATTGAGGAAAACGTGGCTGCGTAGCCGCCTAGAAACATCTAAAAACCACTAAACATGTATATATAGTTATTGAAACCGCGGTTTCCATTCACAGGTTAAAAAGCTGTAATGTAGAGTATTATTAACCAGAAAGTGGTGTCTGTCAATACCTAATCATAGCTAATGTTCAAGGAATTGATCAAGATGTACCGATTCAGAAAATTTATATGCAGTTTAATGAATAAGATGTTTTTTAATGACATAAAAAATAATAGTTTGTGAACCGTGACTAGAAATTGTGACTATAAATGAGTATAAAAAGGTGAACTTCGTGGCTAGAAAGTTAGTAAATGTTATAATACCATAACTTAAAATCAGATTTTGTATCTTTGTCATTGATCACTGAGTTCTCAAAACATGTGAGTTTTTATTGCTTGTGTTTGACAAGAAATTCATCTTGCAATGTTGAATGGCTCCAAGAATTAACTGAATGTAAATTGTATGGACATGTTATGCATCAGGTTTGTTTGAAACAGAGCTCATGTATGACATACAACTCCAATATAATTGTTAAAAAAACTTGAATGACAGACCCAAGTGAAAGTGCAGAAGAAGGCTCCTGAAGTGCTCAGAAAATTTATATTTCATTTTGCTTGGGGGGAGCTTTGCCCCCCCCCCCCCCCCCCCCCCACCCACATGGGCTCTGCCTGTTCCTGCAAGGGGCCTAAGCAGCCCCCTTGACCCCCGCCAAGTTTCCTCTTTTTACATTAACAGCCATTCTCGCCCCCTGGTACTAGTGTTGATTAGTAATGACATACTCGAATTGTCATTGTGATGGACCAATTAGTTTTTCTGTTTACTCTTAAAAATTCTTTATAATTGTGGTATGCTCTATTGTATGCTTAAACTGTTTACATGCACATGTGTGAACTATTTATACCCCTGCTAACAAGGTTTATGGGGTTAAACATGAATTGGCCTGATGGGCAATTGGTCCGCAAATTGCTATCAAGGCTGATGTGTTAAGGTAATGATCACCTTTAGTTGATGGTCCTAGTTTTATCGTGTCACCTGTTGAGAGGCAGTGTATCACTTTTTCGTCGTCTGTCTGTTCGTCACACTTTTTTTTGTTCTAACACTTCTCCCAGCGGATAACACATGTTCCTCTGAACACTTTCATTATGTCTCCCCATTTATTTGGAGACATTGTTTTTGCCAGAGTTGTCTGTCTGTCTTGTGTTGACACTCCCTTATGTTTCTGAATGCCAGATAGTTTGTGTATTATTATACTACATCTAGATCCAAACAGTCTGTAAAGTTAAAAATTATCTAAGATAGTATAACTGATGATGATGATGATGAACTATAGTGGTTATTTTGTAAATTGTAGGAATGGGTGGTGGCCGTGGTGGTAAGTTACCTACGTTTTTTATGCACCCCACAATGCTCTTTGTCATTATGTATGTACATCACTTATGTCTTGCATGTCCATCTCCTCGAACACCAGTTAGAGGAGTAACATGAAACTTTCACAGTTGATCAATGTTGATGTGAAGGTGTATGTTGAGAAAATTTTGCTCTAACTTTGTTTACCAAAGTTATGCTATGGTACTTCGGAATTTTCTTAGCAATATAAAATATAATGAAAAGAACTTGATTTAGAGACAAAATCACTGGGGGTATCCATGTCCTATGGCCACAGTTTTGTAGTTTCTGCCAGAGCTTTTCAGCTTAACTGCCTGCATTTTTATGCTCCCCAATAACGGTGTTGTGGGAGCATATAGTGGCCGCTTTCTCCATCCATTTGTCTGTCAGTGTGTCCGACCTTTCACCAGAGCATAACACAAAAACTGTAATAGATATCAACATGAAACTTCATAGGTAGATTGATCTCGATAAGGTAGATTGATCTCGATAAGGAGAAGTGCAGTGCACAAGAACCATCTCTCTTTTGCATAATTCAGAAGTTATTGCCCTTTGTTACTTTTAGCTCACCAGAACACTTTTGTGCTCAGGGTGAATTTTGTGATCTCATGATGTCTGTCGGGTTCATGACCACTGGATGACCACTATTGGTTTTGAGGAAGTCACTAGGTCAAGGTCACCATGACCTTAACTGGTGAAATTGTTTCCGATCAATAACAGTTACTGCTCAAGAGTTTGGCTTAGGATCTTCAAACTTGCTGTGGTGGTTGGTCATGACCACTAGATGACCTCTATCCCAAATAGTGCTGTGTGCAAAAGCGATGTGTGTGTCTGCATTTCGTAGTTGTTGTTGTTTTTTGCGAAATAACCGTTTTGAGTTAATGGTGTCAATGTGGAAAGTATTCAGTAATGCATAGAAGCAACAGTACGACTGGGAAGACCCTTTCAAAAGCGACTAAATAAAAGGCTATTTGTAACATGTGATAGATTGCATTGAAGGCAAGGTTTAAAGAAAAGTTTAGGTTTCTAATGAGCAGCATGTTGCCCCTTTACTACTATATTATGAAGAGTTATATACAGTAAAAACCATAGGGGGCTTTGTAGGTCTACATGGTCTAAAATGTCAAAAATTTGATTGGGTCGATTCAGTGTTATATTATATACAAAGGGTCTAACTTCCCATTCGCAAATTTCACGACCGATTCGAAATAACGCCCCGTTTTGGGCGATCAAGATAAAATACCCACTAATGTTTGGTACGAATGTGAAGGTGGGACCTTGTACTTTTCAAATAATATAACATTTGATACATTCCGACAAAGCCGTAGCCAGTGCCGACGTGAAATTCCTACAAAATACGCTGATTTTGCTTACTCGAACGAGATGTCACCACAACGATTTGCCGCTAGACCCCCCGTAAAACGGCCATAATTGCGATGCCTCTGGACAAAACGATTGTGCAATCAATATATATGACAAAAAGCTATCGTTTACCTCTCAAGCTCTCTGCAGACACTGATGCAGATCCGAAATGCAGGCGAATTTTCGTGCAATTAGCAGATTTAAATCTCTGTCAGGCTACTATGAGTCGCGTGTCTGTTACCTTGCTTGCCCAATAAGTGTTAGTGAGAACGCAGGGCACCATCCCTAGGTCAATCAAGTGCCTTGTTACTGGCTGAGTAGAAACTAGGTCAAGTTGTTGCGACTTGTCGTCAGAGTAAGAAAATTCAGCGTAATTTGTTGGAATTTCACATTGGCACTGGCTACGGCTTAGTTGGAATGTATCAAGAGTTATATTATTTGAAAAGTGGTAAAAACTCGTTACTGCAACATTTTAGTAATAAAGAATTTGTCTTTGTAGCCAGGTGGCTTCTTGATGCAGGTTAAAGGCTTCAAGAGCTTTCTGCATGAATATCATCCTGCATTAAGCTGCCAAATTCCTGAAGGTCGATAATAATGATACGTATTTGAGTGTTCATATAATGGAGATTGTGATGTAGAAATGGGTATAAAGTTTGTATGTTTATATAAAAAAACACTCCTGAAAAAATGAAAAAGGTCATGGAAAAGTTCTGGAATTTTGTTTTGCCAAGTCGGTATCAACCACGAATTATCTATAAAAGCTTGGAGATTGAGCAACACATGTCCTTAGAATCAAATCTGTTTGATTTTAAAGATAAGTATTTTAGATGCAAATGAATAAATATAGATGACAAGGCATTGAAAGAAAATTGTTGGTTAGCTAGATATTTGATATATATGTGATTGTAATCTTGGAATGATTTGATAGGTGGTTATGGAGGTCAGGGAGGATATGGAGGAGGTGGTGGATATGGAGGAGGCTATGGCGATGGATACGGCGATGGATATGGCAATGGCTATAATAGTAAGATATTTAACCCTTTGCTCTTTGAATATTCATACAAGGAATAATGACGTTATGAATATTTATTTTCTGAATTTTTATAATGGCATATGAAAACAAAACATTTTTGACGTGTAGAAGCGCCTATATTATACCATAAGCAAACAAAGCAGACCCTGATCTGACGGCTCCTATATGAGCCATCTGATCTGGGTGTACCATAAGTGTATGGAGTAAAGGGTTAATTGCAAAAGCTCTCGGGTTTAAAATGGTTTGAAGATGTCTGGGGGGTTTTCATTGTGATTAAAATGGTGGAAATGTTCTGTGTTCTCACCTTTCAATTTGATCTAAAGACAAATTCTTCACTTTTCCACCAACTCTGCACTATAGCCAAAGCTATGTTGAGGTCCAGATAAAATGCGTAAATTTATAAAAAAATTAAAGAATAACTCGTTATATCTCCACCAAACCCTATGTTGTGACCACTCCCTACAATGGTCTCTTCGAGACGATTCTAAAGAGTGATCATAACATAGTTTGGTGGAGAAATGATGATTTTTGTAAAGTACACAATCTGTTGCCCTTGTCATGCAAAAATCTAGGTTAATTCGGACTCTGACTGTTTTCCTTTGGGAATCGATGGAAGGAACAATTCTGAGAATTTAACCGATTTGAGAATTTGTTGTCGAAAGTTTTGCAAGTTTCATAAAGGTTAGGAATAAGGCTGTGCATGCTACAGCTGGAGACGTGTGTTGTTGCAGATGATTACAGTTCTGGTGGCTTTGGTTCAGGTTATGAAGGCGGGTATGGTGGTGGTCCCATGAAGTCAACAGGAGGCTATAGTAACCAAAGAACACAGCCCTATGGTGGTGGTGGCGGTGGTATGACTAGCCTTTTTTACCTCTATTTTATGTGTTAAGTCGCTTCATTACGCACAAAATGTGAATACTAGTCAAATCTGTATTGACCTTTTACTCCATAATCCAACCTTTTAAAGCTTTAGATTTATTCGACTCAGATCAGACAGATCCTGTTTGCTTAAGTTTTAGAATGTCGGGATAACTTTTAACTAAAAGTTTGGTTCTTCCAAAATGTACAATACAAAAGTTTGGTTCTTCCAAAATGTACAATACAGAATTCTAAAATGCATATCTAGAAAAACATGCCAGCTTAATGCATGTCGAAAGTAATGCTGAAAACTCATACTGGAGCTTTCAGCCATACTTTAGGCCTGTGTTAAGCTGTGAACTTGAGAAATTATTCAGACTAGAAACGGATGACTCAAATCTCTGCTTTCTCAAAAGTAATTTGTATGGTCCCTTGAAGTTTGAGATATTGAAGTTCAACTTCAGTGATTAAACTAATATTCATAATAGTCTAGATGGAGTCTTGTATGAATATTTTGGAGTAAAGGGTTAAGAGACATGGCCAAAGGGTTACATATGGAAGGGAGTCCCCCCCCCCCCCAAAGAGGTCACATAATAGGGGGAGGAGGGTCAGCAAATACCTTGTACATACTGGGTAGATACTAATGGTTCCTGGTATTGCCCATTGGTAATTTGGGGCAGGTTTCTTGATGGTATTTAATGGTAATTGTTGGCTTGCATTTCTTTGAAAGTGTACAAGCTTTCAAGGTTACAAATTATGTTTTTGTTAAAAGCTAAGCCATTAGAAAAGGATGGGTATTTCCATTTTATTAGCTAGTGTGTTGTTCGAAGAAAAAAAAAGAGCTATTGTCGTAAATCTGGTGTCATAGTTGTTGTTTGGAAACTAATGTTTGCTATTACTATTTATGCAAATCTAATGAAACTTCGCAGGGCTAAAATCAAACAGAGAAATGTTGGCACCTGCAGGCATAGATGCGATATCGTAGCTGTAAGACTGATAATGACTAGCGTCCAGTTTACAGCTACGACATGCTAGCATCTCTACTGTGGCGCAAGCCGAATGTGAATCACACGCGGCGGTTTAACGCTTTTATTTTCACAACAAATGTAAAAATAAATCAATGTTTCGATTTAAAACGATTTTTTGAACACGTTGGGCTAACAAAATTGTTACCTTTCTTGAAAATCATGTAATTTCCGATTAAAGTTTTTCCACTCTAAGCGGACGACGTTTCCGAGAGATGGTCGGCCATTTTGAAAAAAATACCCATGCTCCGGGTCACGTGTGACCTTGTATGCAAATAGCTTCCATATATGGAAATCGTAGTAAAACGAGCAACAATCGTCAATCTAAACAGCATGGCCGATCCGTAGTAAGGTTTCCTTATATGGCAAAACGAGATCTCGCGAGATCTGTCATGGCGTCTAAAATCAAAATAAAAGTCGGCCGGTATTGCAATTATTTTTAATCGACCGCAGACAAGTTATAAGATAGCGTAGGCTGATAAAATCTGATTTTTATTGATAAATAATAAGTTTTAAAGGAATGCATTAACTGTTTGGAGACTCGTGCTGGTTTACAAGCACTTTAGATTTTGCGCCATTGTAGAGATGCTAGCGAATCGTAGCTCTATTTAGGAATAGAGCTACGTTATCGTATCTACTGCAGGCAGTGCTCCTGCTTGGGTCTGCATTGTATAAACAGAAGACCCAACTTTCCTAATGGCAAAGCTCTTCATTTATATAAAAACTTCCATGCAAACAATGATGTAATTCAAGGAGTCCTGAACAAAGCCAAAAATTCATCTTGTGTCATGGCCTTTGTCTGTGTAACTAGGTTGATAGTTCATGTTTCTCATTTGATCCATAAGAATTGTATGGCAATTAATTGTATAGTTCATGTATTTGATTTGATCCTAAGATTTGTATGACAATTTTTAGCTCGTCTGTTTCGAAGAAAAGTTGAGCTATTGTGATCACCGGATTGTATTCATCGTCGGCGGTGTGCAAAAACTTTAATGTAGTTCATTACTCGAAAAGTATAAGTGGTATCAACATGAAACATCATAGGTCAGTTGATCTCATTGAGGGGAAGGCCCCTACATAAGAACCATAACTCTTGATTTCAAAATTTTAGAGTTATGGCCCTTTGTGTTTTTTACAATTTTTTTCTAATATAGCTGTACAAGCACCAAATCAGACGAGCGTTGGCTCTGCACGTGACTCTTGTTTGTATCATCTGCTTTAGCAGGATGACATGTTACTCTCTAGCTGAGTTTGGCATTTCACTGTAATCCTCAATGGGTTTGACTTGTAACACATGCAGTTTAGATGCCAAGTTATTGTGGCATACCACCTGGATCAAATTTGGAGCATCTTGTCTGCAAATTGTTTGCAAAGGTTTATCACAGGCTGATTTTTAGGATACTTAACCCTTTTCCGTTACATAAACACTTTTTCAAGCTTTTTGCAAACAGTAGGCCCAGATCAGACGGCTCCTGTGGGAGCCATCTGATAAGGGTCTGCTCTGTTTGCTTCTGAGATCATAATAGATCTGAATACAGTTTTTGTACATATATGCAATTATAGAAATTAAGCTAATGAATATTCATGATGTCACTTTCTTGCATGAGTATACAACATGGAATGGGTTATGGTTCATTTATTTCCTAAACAGTTTGAACCATCTGTTTGAGTTTTGGCATAATCCAAACAACATGAAATTTTGTCAAGAGACCCATCTGATTTATTGAAATGATGTTTTCGAATGTGTCAAATCATAAATATTCATACATGTACATGTCTTTCAATCTGTGATATTTTAGGTGCTTCGGACACCTCATACTCAGCAACCTCAAACAGTGAGTGTAGGGTTGTCTATCATTATTCTTTGTCTTGCTGAATAGCAAACAGACCCATCACAAGAATTTGCTGAAGGTGTGACCTATTACTTGTGCCTAAAAGGTCTGAAGTGGGTCAGAGTTTTTGCAAGTGCTTGGTACTGCATTCAGTTTGGCAATGATCAATGATGAAAGGTGCCTATGGGGCAAACTATTTGCAAACAATTAGAATTAGTGTTAGGCCTTGTAATCAAGGAGTTTCAGGCTAAACGGTATTAACCCTTTCCTTCATATAAACACGTTTTCTCTCATTTGCAAACAGTAGACTCAGATTAGATGGCTCCTGTAGGAGCTGTCTTATTAGGGTCTGCGCTGTTTGCTAATGGAGATCTGTTTAATTACTTTCTAAAATGGCTACAATGTTCCACCTTCCATATTTCATTTTAACTCTTTTGACCATTAATATTCAGTATCATGTATTGAAATTTGGAATAAACATAGAACAGGGAAAGGGTTAATAGTTTTACACCCATGATCATCCATAGTCTTGAGCTTAATCTTGATCATCATGATCTTGAGCTCGTGTTGCAAGATAATTGTCTGCTGAATTTACAATTAAGTTCCTGCATTAAATAATATTTTCTGTCTGATAGTCCTCATCTCAGTACCAAACAGTTTAGCTCCTGTTGATATTCTGAGTGACTCAGCATGTCATCTAGATCCAAACTGTAGAAGTCCTCACAAATTTGCCCATGGCAGCTGTTGAGGTTTAACATTATAAAGAGTATTGAACTTTAATCTTTTGTAATGAATATATCCAGATCTGACTTTCCATAAATTATATATAAATGGCTGCAGGTTACACTGTTTGCATAACCCAGAAGACCCCTTTTATTGGAGCTCATTTTATTTAAATTTAGCAGTGTTGCTTTGCAAAGCATCTTTTCAGCTCTTGTGGATATAAAAGAAATTCTTGAAATGGCTTGAGTCGCACATTGGTTTTCCAGTGTGTCAAAAATCATAAATATTCATACATGTCTTTCAATCTGTGATATTTTAGGTGCATCGGACACATCATACTCAGCATCCTCTAACAGTGAGTGTAGGGTTTTCTACATTTAATCCTTAACCTGCTGAATATGAGAAAAAATCCTTCAGAATCTGAAATCTGGCAGGAATTAGCTGAAAGTTTGATTCATTGTTAGACCCCGAACTGCTTCGTCTGACGGGATCAAGGTTTAAAGCAACATTACTTTCACATTCAGCATGGTTGGGATTAAGCTTTATTACTGTTTCACTTCACAACCTGCAAAGCAAGGGGATGGCTTGAGTTTATTGTGTCTCCTCCCTTCTGCTGCTGTTGAATGTTGTCTACACTTAGGCAATCCATTCCGTTTGGAATACTCTTAATTTCATTAGTAAAATTGCTGGCATGTGGGCTCACTTGGGCAATCCATTCTATTGGGAATACACTTTGTGTTCTTTTAGTAAAATTTCGGGCATCTGGACTCGCTTGGTAGATCCATTTCATATGGAATACTCTCAAGTTCATTTAGTAAAATAACTGACCTGGACCGTCAATAATTCAGTTTTAGATTAAAAGGGGTATTGTTCTTTTCCAAAACTCGTTTCTCAGCCAAATCCCAGGCATTGACACAGAATGACTAGTCAATGCTACCAGGTTTAAAGAAAAAATACTATTCCTGGGCCAGGTTCATGTAGTTGTTCAGGTCTACTAAATCTACAGAATTTTAGTGATGTCATCCTCCGATACAATTTTATCCCAAAAAATTCTCAAATTTAATTTGCAGTTCTCTGAAAAAATTTCCTGCTTTAAATAAGACTGTTCTAACAGCAGGTAGTCAGTCAGTCAGTCCTATGTTCTAACTCAAATGTCTGGGCCTAGAACTCATTTATTACCATAGGAACATCACAGATGCAATTTGGTTATGATCTTATGACTAGCGAGTTCCATAAATGTAGGATTTGGCTGGAAAATGTTTACAGTTTCCTTGGTTACATTCTTAGTCTGCCAGGTACTGTGAAGTTGAGCACTTGCGACAAAGATCTGTCTTCGCAACCATGATTAATCTGATGACATTAGTATCTTGATACTAAATAATGGGATTTGATGAAACTGGAAGTGTTTACAGCCTTGTCAAGTGTTGAACTGAACAGATCAAAATTGAAATAATTGTTCAGGACTCCTTCGTAATTTGTGAGATACTGTATCAAGAAGCTTAGGAGTTCTGTAATTACATGCTATAGATGATGAGCAATTCTTTTTACCCTTCAGGCTATGGTCAGGGTGGTTATGGTGGAGGTAGTGGCTATGGAGGTGGTTACGATAGCTATGGCAGTGGTGGAGCTGGTGGTTATGGTGGTGGATATGGAGGTGGTGGCGGCTATGGAGGAGGATATGGCAAAAGATAGACTGGCTCTGTCAAGTCAAAACCATCAGGCTCTTGTTTGAAAGGTATGTTCATTTTCTACATAGTGGTTTACCAACCTTGCACAAGTAGAATAAAGACTACTGTATATTGCTAAATTTGTTATAAATTTTATATCACCCCTTGAATGGGAGAAATGAATGCACTGTCATTTGCAAAGAGTGTAGACCTAGGATAGACCTGTTTGTCTTTCAATTCCTCTTTGCAAATTATACCCTTTCATACTGAATAAACTCTTACTAAAATGTCATTGTCAGGGAGATTTGAAAATATAGGCAACTGTCCCGAAAATTTGGAAATATGAGAATGAAGGTTATATATATTTTAAAAATCCATAATGTATTACAGAAATCATGACAGAAAGACCATATTTGTGCGATGAAATGTATCGGGGAAATTTGGAAATGTCAGGGAATTTCGTTTCTTCTGGTTTGTGGCAACCCTGACTTTCATTGCCCACCTCGTCCAGGCTGTCTGTTAGCCAAAGGTCAAGGTCAAATGACTTGGGAATTTTACGTGCAGCTGATTGTCACAGTTTTTTCATGGTCTTATATCTCACTGACCGCTAAAGCTATTGGCATGGAATTGCATATACACATTACACATTAAACACCATTCTTACTTTCATTAATTTGATATAGGCACATCCATACTTTCATTACGCACCCAGCCCATGCTGCCAGCAAGCCCAAGGTCAAGGTCAAATGACTTCTTACTGACACAATTTTCTAGTTCAAAATTGTGTTATAAAGTTTGATATATATGGCTAGTTAGATAAAATGTAACATTGTTCATTGCATGAATGGCTCTTTTTTTTTTTTTTTTTTTTTTTGACACAAAAATGTTTATAAGAATATGTTTGGTTGTATACCCATTGATCCAATCTCAAGCTCACATTTAGAGGTTAAATATCTTGTAAATGAACAACTTGAATTGGCATTTTGGGATTGATGGGACATTCATTACACCTATTGATAGCCTTTGATACAAGAATAAAGTGGAAAGTGACATGACTTGCATTGGAGGTGGCTTGCTGGTGCAATTTTGCAAACAATTTTGATCCAAGTTGGATGCTCAGTAAGTGGATCAAAGCTGTTTGACCAATTGCTTCTCAAAAGATTAAATGAATGGAAAGTAACACTAACACATGTCATTGATGCAACTGTCATCATTTTTACAGCAGAGCCAGGCTTAGAAAAACTTTTGGATGGCAATATGGACTAGATATTCAGTCTCAATTACTGTGCAAGTGTTGGTAGATCATGCCTTTTTGTTCCTCTTTTTATTTCCTTAAGATTTTCAACTTTGAAGTAAAGAGTCAAATTGATTGTAATATTCATTTCGACACTTTTTAACTTAAGACAGATTTGTTAAGTAATGTGCAGCATAGTTTTGAAGAAAATATTTATTGTAAGTTGCTTATTTAATGTGATAAAAGATTAATTTTATGATGTTTAATTTGATATAGGCAGATACATATCAATGAGGAATTCAAGAATGAAGGAAATAAGTCCAGAAATAAGCAGTCAACTTAAGGCACTAGTAAATTAAGTGCTCAGTAATTGAACCAAAGCTAAGGGAGAATGTTGATGCACGGGGCAGTTTTAAGGCTTACTGTGAAAACTAATGCAGGGAGTATGTTTTATTTCGGTGGTCCAGCCTCCATTAACTTCCAAGATGCTATAGAGATTGTTCATTCAAGTGCAAGGAATAAACAAAGGATTTACATCAACAAAGACTTAAATAACGTTAATGGTAATAAACGCTTGCCATGGGAGAAGATTGGATTTATTGTTTACTTATGTATCGGCAATTGAAATGAGATCCAAAGCCATTGTAGCATAGTAGAGTGTTCATTTGATATCTCATTGTGTTTGTGAAGAAAAATGTCCAAGAAGGATCAGTCATAGTTCATCATGTGTAAATTTTTATATCGTGGTCATTTAATGTTGTAATGTTTTGACCAATAAAGCAGAATCTTGAAAGTATTAATGTGTTCTCCAAATTCCTTGATATTATATTATGTATAAGTTTTTAAAAACATTGCAATAAATGTTTACGCGAGGTGCTTTTAACTTGCTTAAAGCTTCAAAATAATTTTGTGGTAGAAAAAAAGATCTGTAAAAAAGCACATCATAGTGTACAACATTTATTACAGTTTTTTAAACTTTAACACATCAAAAACCCTGTTTATGTTTAGTGGCTGGAGGCTTGTATTGTTTTTGTCCATTAATGGCAGAAAAAATATGCCTTGTACTTCAAAAAAAAAAATCAGGAATAATGGCTGCAATCGCCTTATAGTACATAGATGTCTTTGCCCTGATCTTATGGAAATGCATATATGAAAATCGTGTAAATAAAATCATTCTTTTTAACTAAGGAAACAAAGATTGGGAAGTTTGTAGGTTTGATGTTGATATATATGGACCTTAGTTTACCTGCTATTGCTTTGAATTAATACAGCTAGACCCACAAACTTTACAAAAGGGTCATGTTTCTGCAGATGTTGACATGAACTGCTTGCATTCTTGATTATTAATTGTCCTGCTTGCATTCCATGGTATCCTGTGAATACCTTATAATAAAAAGATGGGTACTTTGTAGTGGAGAAAATAAGTAATCCATGGATTGAGAAACAAATCCAGCAAAAGTGTTTTGAAATTATTCTGCAGTTGACCCTTTCCAGCATATAGACTCATTTGCAGAGTAAACCCAGATCAGACGGCTCCTATTGCAACCGTCCGGTGACAGTCTGCTCTGTTTATCAGTGGAATTTGATAGATCTGTTTCTTTAGTTTATAAAATGGCTACAATGGTCCACTTTCCATATTTCATAACTACTTTGCCCATGAATATCTAGTAGGTATTGAAATTTGAAATAAACTTAGAACAGGGAAAAGGTTGATATGGTTTGTAAGTTGGACCCAATGATCTAGTACTAGGAAAAGTTTGCCTTAAAGAATGAACCATGAATTTAACAAAAGGAGTAAATACGGGAGAGAAGACCAGAAGCAGTTGTATTGATATTGATTTTGGTTTGAAATTTGATACCATGATAATCCAAATAAGTTTTTCTTTTTGTTAAATGACCCCCCCCAAAAAAATATCTCGACCAAAAATGACCTTGAAGGAATATTTATATTTTTATAACAGCTTTCAAACCAAAATTGTGCTGGCAGTTTTGCTCGACAAGTTATGTATGTAAGATGTTCATTTTTAAGGTTTATGAAGGTGGTTTTATGGCCCGATCAATGATTATCTTACAATTTAATGATGGTCAGAAACGCCTAAAGGTAAGATAGGGCAGTTCTTTACTTCATATTTTACTGATTTGTGCAATATATATATTTGAGTTACTTATGTAAATATTGGTTATGGCTCTTTGGGATAATCCAAATGCCCAACTCTAAAGCATAATTTGTGCATTATCATGCTATGTCCCAGTGCAAACACGTGTTCCAGAGAATATTAGATGGGTTTAAAGTTTTGCTTGCAGTTTGAAAGTCATCAAGTTGAACCTATGTTTTACAATTGATTAGAATTTTTATTTTCACCATTTAGTTAAAACATTGGCTAATGAGGTTTCAACTTGTATCAAGTGTGGAATTGAAATAATTTCAGTAAAATTTAGGTATGATTTGTCTCCTGTGGCTGTGTTCAGATGAGCTGGTCATTAATTTTGCATCTCATCAGGATGCAGACTGTTAAGTATGAATTGTGTTCTTCAATGCAATTTTACATTTCAAATTAAAGACAACAATTGGATCAGTGTGCTATTTAAAGTGAATTTGTGAATTGTGCAATTCCTTCAAATGTTTTCCTTTAATTGAAATTTGTGAATTGTTGCTTGAGAAATGTTTAATCGTTGAATGCTCTTTGTAGGACTGGAGTGGGGAACTGGTCATCCGTACTGTGTCCCAGAGCTCCAGTTGTCCTACTGTGAGACTGTCGGTCCGTAGTCCTACAATGAGGCCGTCCGTCGAGAGAGAGACGATTATATACCTATCGGCAATACAGGTGAGATACTATGATACCTCTATTGGGGTTGTACAAGTCTTTCAATTACTGACGACAGTGTGGTATATTCTATATTCCTTACTCAGAAAAATCTTGTTTTCATTCAATACTTTTTACTTAATACTTTCCTTTGATATACCATAAAGCAAACTTCACACTATGCTTGTAATTCCAACAAACAAAAATAAAGTACACAAGTCAAAATGTGGCAGTTATGGTCTCTTGTGTTAACAGAAAACTCGAGAGAAGTGCTCCAAACCACGGAGGCCATTTCGTGGGTCTACATGGTCTTAAAAGGTTAAAAAAAAAATTATTTGGTCAATTTAGTGTTATATTACAAGGGGTCTAACTACCCACTCGCAAATTTCACGACCAATTTGAAATAACGCCCGGTTTTGGACAGCCAATATGGAATAACCACTAATATTTGGTACGAACGTGAAGCTGGGACATTGTACTTTTCAAATAATATAACTTTTGATACATTCCGACTAAGCCGTAGATACTGCAGACGTGGAATTCCTACAAAATACGCTGAATACGAGATGTCGCAACGACGATTTGCCTCTTGACCCCCCTGTAAAACGGCCATAATCGTTGTGCCTCGGGACAAAACGATTGTGCAATCAATACATATGACAAAAAGCTATCGTTTACCTCTAAAACTCTGCAGACACTGATGCAGATCCGAAATGCAGGCGAATTTTCGTGCAATTAGCAGATTTAAATCTCTGTCAGGCTACTACGAGTCACGTGACCTGCTTCCTTTACAATAACATCCGCGTGTCTGTTACCTTGCTTGCCAAATAAGCGTTGGCGAGAACGCAGGGCACCATCCCTCGGTCAATCAAGTGCCTTGTTACTGGCTAAGTAGAAACTAGGTCAAGTTATTGCGACTTGTCGTCAGAGTAAGAAAAATCAGCATATTTTGTAGGAATTTCACGTTGGCACTGGCTACGGCTTAGTCGGAATGTATCAAAAGTTATATTATTTGAAAAGTACAAGGTCCCAGCTTCACGTTCGTACCAACCATTAGTGGGTATTTTATCTTGATAGCCCAAAACTGGGCGTTATTTAGAATCGGTCGTGAAATTTGCGAATGGGTAGTTAGACACTAAATCAACCCAATATTTTTTTTTGACCTTTTAGTTTTAGACCATGTAGACCCACGAAATGGCCCCCTGTGCTCCAAACTAAGAAAAGCTCCGACTCAAAACACCGCAAGATCACTTCCTACGGAATGGTGATGTGGGAGACATTGATTTACTCCTTTCCATCCATCTGTAACAAAATCTTGTCCGCTCTCTTATTCTATAGGTTCTCATTCAATCTTCACCAAACCTTATAAAAATGTTTATGGCTTAAATACCTAGGCCAAGTTTGATATATCCAGCTAGATTGTTTCAGGAACTTAAACTTTCAGTGATGGCCCTTGATTATCCAAATTTGGTCATTTTAGCTTTGTCCACTCTCGAAGTCATAAACTTCTCATCTAATCACTAAACTTTGTGAAAATGTTTGGTTATAATGTCTAGGTTTCATTGTAAAGCAAATGATATAAAACATCCTAAAATTCCAAAAATTATCTTTGGAAATCATCCAATCATTTTTGAGACAGGAGCAGGTGGGAGACATGTTTTTTTTAAAACAAAGCTCTAGTTCTAGTTTAAAATGTAGGTTTCTTTCTTTTGTGTCCATTCCAAAGTGAACATGTCTATTTTGTTCTTGGACACATTTTGTACGATAATAAGCAGAAGGCTTAAGCATATGGATCGATCATTTGCCATTATACTAGTCTCTGATAACTACAGACAGTTTGTTATGCCCCCCAGATCAAATCTGGGGGGCATATTGTTTTTGCCCTGTCTGTTTGTTTGTTTGTTTGTTTGTTTGTTTGTCTGTTCGTCTGTTTGTCTGTTTGTTTGTCAGCAACTTTAACATTGGTCATAACTTTTGGGCCAGTACAGATAGAGACTTGATATTTGGTATGCCTATGTATCTCATAAAGCCGCACATTTTGAGGGGTGACATGTCAAGGTCAAGGTCAGAGGTCAAATATATGGTTCAAATCACTGACTTTAACATTGGCCATAACTTTTGGACCAGTAGAGATAGCGACTTGATATTTGGCATGCTTGTGTATCTCATTAAGCTGCACATTTTGAGGGGTGACATGTCAAGGTCAAGGTCATCCTTCAGGGTCAAAGGTCAAATTATCTGTTTTTTGGCTGTAACTTTAACGCAACTTTAACATCGGTCATAACTTTTGACTCAGTACAGATAGAGATTTGATATTTGGCATGCATATGTATCTCATGAAGCCGCACATTTTGAGGGGTAATATGTCAAGGTCAAGGTCATCCTTCAAGGTCAGAGGTCAAATATATTGGTCAAATCACCGACTTTAACATTGACCATAACTTTTGGACCAGAAAAGATAGAGACTTGATATTTAGCATGCTTGTGTATCTCATGAAGCTTTACGTTTTGATGGGTAACATGTCAAGGTCAAGGTCATCCTTCAGGGTCAAAGGTCAAATTGTCTGTTTCTTTGTAACTTTAACATTGGTTATAACTTTTGAATCAGTACAGATAGAAACTTGATAATTGGCATGCATATGTATCTCATAAAGCCGCACATTGTGAGGGGTAATATGTCAAGGTCATCCTTCAAGGTCAGAGGTCAAACATATGGGTCAAATCACCGACTTTAACATTGGCCATAACTTTTGAACCAGTACAGATAGAGACTTGATATTTGGCATACTTGTGTATCTCATGAAGCTGCACAGTTTGAGGGGTGACATGTCAAGGTCATCCTTCAGGGTCAAAGGTCACCAACTTCAAATTGGCCATAACTTTTGAACCAATAGAGATATAGTCTTGATATTTGGTATGCATGTGTATCTCATGAAGCTGCACATTTTGTGGGGTGGCATGTCAAGGTCAAGGTCATCTTTCAGGGTCAAAGGTCACATACTTTAACATTGGCCATAACTTTTGAATCAGTAGAGATACAGACTTGATAGTTTGTATATATGTGTTTCTCATTTGGCTGCACAGTTTCAGGGGTGACATGTCAAGGTCAAGGTCATCTTTGAAGGTCAAAGGTCATTAACATTGGCCATAACGTTTGAACCAGTAGATATACAGCCTTGGTACTGGTATGCATGTGTATCTCGTGAAGCCGCACAGTTTGAGGGGTGACATGTCAAGGTCATACTTCATGGTCAAAGGTCACCAACTTTTAACATTGGCCATAACTTTTGAACCATTAGAGATACAGACTTGATATTTGGTATGCATGTGTACCCCATGAAGCTGCACAGGTAGAGGAGTGACATGTCAAGATCAAGGTCATCCTTCAGGGTCAAATATCATATTGAGGGGGCATAGTGTTTCACAAACACATCTTGTTGGGTACTTGGGTTTTTTTTTATACGCCTGAAGGTATTTTTATACGCCTGAAGGTAACTTTGGTCGTGTTATGGTATGGCGCTTGTCCGTTTGCCACATCTTTGTCTACTCAATAACATGACAATAATTAGGTTTACAGTCCTCATACATCATGGGGAGGTAGGTCATGGCCAGTAGATGACCCCTATTGGTTTAAAGGTCAAGGTAACGCCCTGCAACTCAAAAATCTTGTCCCCTCAATAACCATTAGGTTTGCTGTCTTCATACTTAATAGGAAGGTTTGTCATGGCTAGTAGATGACCCCAATTGATATTGAGGTCAATCGGTCAAAGTTCAAGGTCACATTAACCTTCACTCAGAAAAACATGTCTGCTCAAGAACTTGTTAACTATGGGGTGTGCCGTCTTCATACTTAGGAAGGTTGGTCGTGGCAAGTAGATGACCCCTATTGATTTTGAGGTCAAAGTTCAAGGTCGATTCATATTTACTTTGTCTCGGCCATTTGAATGTAAATTGTTCATAGGTAAATACATTAAAATACAGTTTATTTAATCCTTTCTTTCATATAAATGCCTTTTCATACATCTGCAAACAGAGTATACCCAGATCAGACAGCTCCTATAGGAGCCGTCTGATCAGGGTCTGCTGTTTGCTGATGGAATTTTATAGTAGCTACAATATTTCACCTTTGATATTTCATTATTACTATTTTGTCCATGAATATTCAGTAGGTATAGAAATTATGTCTCCCCCATTTATAATGGGGAGACATTGTTATTGGTGGTTGTCCGTCTGTTTATCTGTTACACTTGTGTCCGCTCCATATCTCTCACAAATATGGAAGGATTTCAGAATGCTTTGGCACAAATGTTCAACTCAAGAAGACGATGTGCAGAGCGTTCAACTGCATGGGTCAAAGGTCAAGGTCAATTTTTTTAGCCACACCAGGCCTGGAAAATTCCACTCGTCCGCTTGCCATGACGAGTAACTTTCTTGCAGGACGAGTAGAATTTCAGGAATTTTAACAATGGTTTTAAGTAAAAATAGACAAAAGCAGCTGGCAGGACGAGTAAAAGATTTAGGATTTTTCCAGCCCTGCACACCCTTCGTGTCCGGTCTTAAACCCTGGGAAGGATTTCGAAATGCTGTGGCACAAATGTTCTCCAAAACGAGCCTACATGCAGACAGCAGGATTCAGGCACATTCTTCAAAGGTCAAGGTCACAATTCAAGGTCAAATGTTTTTGCCCTTAATTTTCATGTCTGCTCCACATCTGTATAACCCTTGGAAGGATTCTAAATTTAAATGCTGTGGCACAAATGTTCTTAGCAAGCCGATGTGCAGACAGCAGGATTTAGGCACGTGGATTAAAGGTCAAGGTCACATTTCACACTATTGTCCGGACGATAACTCCTATATGACTTATGCCATTTAATTGAAACTTCATACATGGAAAGAGCATGATGAGAGGAAGTGTCGTGTATAAGGGCCATAACTCTGGCTTCAATACTATTTGGAGTTATTGCCCTTTGTTGAAAAAAATTCCGATTAATAACTCCCGTTCTACTGATGCTATTGGAATGACATTTCATTTATGGAAAGAAGTGTTATACACAAGTTTCATAACTGGCTACAATAATATTGGAGTTGTGGACATGGAAATTTTGTTTGTCTGCAGGGTTTCTCCAAAACCCTTAATTGGATATTCATTAAAATTCATAGGGTTGATGAACATCATGCCTAGTTGTGCATATCTTATTCCTCTTCTGGTTTGATTATGAACATCATGCCGAGTTGTGCATATCTTATTCCTCTTCTGGTTTGATGATAATCTGCAGAGTTATGGGAATTTTTTGCATGGAAAATTTTGTTTGCGGGGTTTCCCCAAAAATCTTTAGTCGGATTTTCATGAAACTTCATAGGATTGATCAGCACCATGCCTTGTGCCGTTTATTCCGATGATTTATGGGACTTTTTGTCCACACACTGGGGAAGACATCAGTTTTTGTATCAAAAATAATTCTAGTTTGGGATAAATATTGAACGGGGAAAGGGTTAGTGACTACTGGTTGAGTTAATTAACATGTACAGACTAATTCAAAATATTTAATAATTTCAGTGAGGACACAACACCAAGCCAATTCCTCCGAAACGGTGCACAGGAAGTTACACAAAGACGTTCTTATAACATGGGTATTAACAGCAGATGAATCTTTGAAATACTGTTTTGAGAAAGGTGATTGTTGTCTGAAGATTGTCATTGAATAAATAGACTATATTAACTATATTAATGGTTTTTTTGTTTTTTTCAATGTCCTCATTTCAACTCGTACAATGAGATATATGGATTGTCGTGTGTCCGTAAATTGTAAAATAAATAATTAACCCTGTACTTGATTCATACATATTAATGCATTTGCAAACAGTATACCCAGATCAGATATCTAAATGATCAGGGTCTGCTCTTGTTTGCTTGTGAACTAAGATATGATTTAAGTTTCTGCCATGGTAAAAAATCACTTGTTCTCAATTCCATTATAAAAAAACCTATATTCAGAGTTATTCTTTTAACCATTTACTCCATAAATACGCCTTTTCACATTTTTGCAAACAATAGACCCAGATCAGACTGCTCCTTTAGGAACCGTCTGATCAGGGTCTACTTAGATAAAAGTAACAATTGATTTTAGTTTCAGCCATGGTCAAATGTTCCATTAGTAATCGTGTCATTTCTTTCATGCAAATTCATGGAGTAAAGGGTTAGTGAATATTTATCAGATCAAGGGTTAACCCATTCCCTCATATTGTCATAATTGACACCTGTAAAAGTCACTTTGAAACCATTGTGATAGAGCAAATGCTCTCTTTATCTCAGTAGTGCCTCCGGGGTGCCTTGTTTTCTATAGAAACATAAACGTATAAAAAAAATATAATGAAAATTTTCACCTGAAACTGGAAGGTTCTAAGCTTTCATATTTGGCACATAGCATCATGTTCAGGTCCTACAAAAGTTATTTAAATTATGCCAGTAGTAGCCTGTTTTCTATACAAACACAGTGAAAACTTTGAAAATCTTCTCTGAATGTCTGGTGAGCGATATCGTCGTAGTTTTATTCAAAGATGTTAGGTCTATAAATCGCCTAACCCCTTTCCTTCAGTGCCATGAAGACGGGTCTTTGGTATCCTGCAAACAGTTTGGATCAAGATACTCCGAATAGCGTGTCATGAGGATCTAAACCGTTTGGCACTATCCTTTTATAAAGAAATTGTGCAAGTGCTTACTCTGAACATGAAGAAGACAAATTGTGTACAGTAGGCGACAATTCTGACACTGAAAGGGTTATTTGAATCAAATTTTGATTCTGTATTAACTCGCTCATACAAACACCTTTGTAGACCCTGGTCAGATTGTTCATGCAGGAGCTGTCTGATTGGGATTGGCTTTGCTTGTTTGTTACTAGAACGGCTAAATGGATGTAAGTGGAAGGATGGCACTTTAGGATCACTAATTCATGATTTTCGTCACTTCCATTAGGTGACACGTGTTGGATCACATGTAGGAAATTATCTGAATGTGAGATATGTCACTTGCTACAATTCTTTTGAAAATCCAAAGAGAGCTAAAAGTCTAAATACAGTAGTCTCGCTAATACGACCACCTAAAAGAGGTATAATTCTGGGTGCTAGATGCAGGTGGTTGCTTATAAAGACACCCATGTTTGTTCATTAAGTGGTCGCATTAGAGGGGTTCTACTGTATTGTCATAGTTTAGTTGTGGTAAACAAGAAAATAATGTCGGTTTCAGCATTTGGTATTTGACCTGTTTTATGATTCATTCCGATTAATACTATGGATACAAAAGGTGTTTATATCAACCTTTGAATGCGGGAAAGGAGTGTCCTGCTATTTGCGACCAAGATAGAAGGCTCTTGGAGGAGCTTCTCATTACAGCACTCGTTCTTAATCCTCTTGCAAAATTTACGCTTTTCTACTGAATGGACTGTTTAGCGTTGATGAGACCGTTCCATTTTGAAATCATAGGGGTAAGGAAATTACCATTTACTCCATGAATATTTCATGTCAGAAATAATGACTAGATAGCATTTGGCTTAAATTTTTATAATGAAATCGTGAACAATGGATTTTTATACGCCCATCTAATAAAGGTGGTCGTATATTGTCGTGGCCCTGTCCGTCCGTCCGTCAACATTTTGTTTGTCCGCTGGTTTCTAGGAAAACTATTTGACAGATATTAATGAAACTTCACACAAATGTTAAATGCACCAAGATCTGAAGCAGTGTTGATTCTGAGGTACATTTGATTTTTCATTTCAGAGTTATGGCCCTTGTCCTTAAAAAATATGCAAATAGTTTGTCCGCTGTTTTCTGGGAAAACTATTTGAGAAATATTAATAAAACTTCACACAAATATTTAATGCATCAAGATCTGAAGCTGAGTCGATTCTGAGGTTCATTTGATTTGTCGTTTCGGAGTTGTGGCCCTTTTACTTTAAAAAATAATGCAAATAGTTTGTCCGCTGTTTTCTGGGAAAACTATTTGACAGATATTAATGAAACTTCACACAAATGTTTAATGCATTAAGATCTGAAGCTGAATTGATTCTGAGGTTCATTTGATTTTTCATTTCAGAGTTCTGGCCCTTGTCTTTAAAAAATATGCAAATAGTTTGTCCGCTGTTTTCTGGGAAAACTAATTGAGTAATATTAATGAAACTTCACACAAATGTTAAATGCATCAAGATCTGAAGCTGAGTCAATTCTGAAGTTCATTTGATTTGTCGTTTCGGAGTTATGGCCCTTTTACTTAAAAAATAATGCAAATAGATTGTCCACTGTTTTCTGGGAAAACTATTAGAGAGATATTAATGAAACTTCACACAAATGTTTAATGCATCAAGATCTGAAGCTGAGTTGATTCTGAGGTTCATTTGATTTTTCATTTCAGAGTTATGGCCCATGTCCTTAAAAATATAATGCAAATAGTATGTCCGCTGTTTTCTGGGAAAACTATTTGAGAGATATTAATGAAACTTCACAAAAATGTTTAATGCATCAAGATCGGATGCTGAGTCGATTTTGAGGTTTATTTGATTTTTTGTTTCGGAGTTATTTCCCTTTTACTTTAAAAAAATGCAAATATATGCAAATAGTTTGTCTGCTGTTTTCTGGCAAAACTGTTTGACAGATATTAATGAAACTTCATACACATGTTTAATGCATCAAGACCTGAAGTTAAGTCGATTCTGAGGATCATTTGATTTGTTGTTTCGGAGTTATGGCCCTTGCACTTAAAAAAATAATTCAAATCTATGCAAATATGAGGATGGCCATAACTTTTTCATTTGAAATGATATTTACTTCAATTTTTAGCTCACCAGAGCACAAAGTGCTCAGGGTGAGCTTTTGTGATTGCCTGATGTCCGTCGGCGTGCGTCGTCAGTCGTCAACAATTTGAACCTTTAAAAATCTTCTCCTCTGAATCTACAGGGTTCTCAGCTTTCATCTTTGGCACATAGTATCATCTTTAGGTCCTCTACAAAAGTTATATAAATTATGGCCCTGGGGTCAAAATTGGCCCCGCCCCAGGGGTTCCATGTTTTCAATAGAAACATATAGTAAAACTTTGAAAATCTTCTCCCCTGAAACCAGAAGGCTCTCAGCTTTCATATTTGGCACATAGCATCATGTTCAGGTCCTCTACAAAAGTTATATAAATTATGCCCCTGGGGTCAAAATTGGCCCCGCCCCAGGGGTGGGCAGTTTTCAATAGAAACAAATAGTGAAATCTTTGAAATTTTTCTTCTCTAAAACTGGAAGGCTCTCAGCTTTCATATTTGGCACATAGCATCATGTTCAGGTCCACTACAAAAGTTATATAAATTATGGCCCTAGGGTCAAAATTGGCCCCGCCCCAGGGTGGGCAGTTTTCAATAGAAACAAATAGTGAAATCTTTGAAAATCTTCTTCTCTGAAACTGGAAGGCTCTCAGCTTTCATATTTGGCACAGAGCATCATGTTCAGGTGCTCTACAAAAGTTATATAAATTATGGCCCTGGGGTCAAAATTGGCCCCGCCCCAGGGGTGGGCAGTTTTCAATAGAAACAAATAGTGAAATCTTTGAAAATCTTCTTCTCTGAAACTGGAAGGCTCTCAGCTTTCATATTTGGCACATAGCTCCATGTTCAGGTCCACTACAAAAGTTATATAAAGTATGGCCCTAGGGTCAAAATTGGCCCCGCCCCAGGGTGGGCAGTTTTCAATAGAAACAAATAGTGAAATCTTTGAAAATCTTCTTCTCTGAAACTGGAAGGCTCTCAGCTTTCATATTTGGCACAGAGCATCATGTTCAGGTGCTCTGCAAAAGTTATATAAATTATGGCCCTGGGGTCAAAATTGGCCCGCCCCAGGCCTGGGCAGTTTTCAATAGAAACAAATAGTGAAATCTTTGAAAATCTTCTTCTCTGAAACTGGAAGGCTCTCAGCTTTCATATTTGGCACATAGCATTATGTACAGGTCCTCTACAAAAGTTATATAAATTATGGCCCCGGGGTCAAAATTGGCCCCACCCCAGGGGCGGGCAGTTTTCAATAGAAACAAATAGTGAACTCTTTGAAAATCTTCTTCTAAAACTGGAAAGCTCTCACCTTTCATATTTGGCACAGAGCATCATGTTCAGGTGCTCTACAAAAGTTGTATAAATTATGGCCCTGGGGTCAAAATTAGCCCCGCCCCAGAGGTGGGCAGTTTTCAATAGAAACAAATAGTGAAATCTTTGAATATCTTCTTCTTGGAAACTGGGTGGTTCTAAGCCTTCATACTTTGCACATAGCATCATGTTCAGGTCCTCTACAAAAGTTATATAAATTATGCCCCAGGGGTAAAAATTGGCCCCGCCCCAGGGGTAGTCAATTTTCAACAGAAACATATAGTGAAAACTTTGAAAATCTTTTTCTCTGATACTGGAAGGTTCTCAGGTTTCATATTTGGCACATAGCACCATGTCCAGGTCCTCTACAAAAGTTATATAAATTGTGCCTCTTGGGTCAAAATTAGCCCAGCCCCAGGGCAGGCTAGTTTTCTAAAGAAACATATAGTTAAAACTTTGAAAATCTTCTCCTCTGATTGTCTGGTGAGCGCTTCAGGGCCATTCTGGCCCTCTTGTTTTATATGGTTAAACCTTAATGTGAATTTTCACATATATTGCGGGGGTTTTGATATGTCATTTTATTCTTAAGTTATGGTCCTTGAACTTCGTGTGTTCGTTGCTTTGTTAGTCGGTCAACTTTAGTTTGTCTGTTGTTTTCTGGGAAAACTATTAAAATGATATAAATGAAACTTAACACAAATGTTTTAAGCAACAAAATTTGAAGCTGAGTTTATTTTGAGGTTCATTCAGTTTGTCTTTATAGAGTTATGGCCGTTGCACTTTACAAAAATCTGCAAAAATGAGGATTAGCTGTAACTTTTTTATTAGCTCACCAGAGCACAAAGTGCTCAGGGTGAGCTTTTGTGATCGCCTGATGTCCGTCGGCGTGCGTCGTGCGTCGTTCGTCGTCAACAATTTGAACCTTTAAAGTTCTTCTCCTCTGAAGCTACAGGGGTCTCAGCTTCCATCTTTGGTACATAGCATCATCTGTAGGTCCTCTACAAAAGTTATATAAATTATACCCCTGGGGTCAAAATTGGCATTGCCCCAGGGGTTTTCAGTTTTCAATAGAAACATATAGTGAAAACTTTGAACATCATCTCCTCTAAAACTAGAAGGTCCCCAGCTTTCATATTTGGCACATAGCTTCAACTTCAGGACTTATACAAAAGTTATATAAATTATGCTCCTGTGGTCAAAATTGGCTACACCCCAGGGTGGCAAGTTTTCTAGCAAACTTGAAGCTGACTGCACTTTTAAGCATCTTATCTTTACTCAGTCTCATAAACAGGTCATCAGGTCGAGCAGTGGCTATTTTTAGTGCACCTGTATTGCTGGTGGTAGCTGTAGTAGCCCTGTCTTAACCCTTTGCCTGTTCTGTGTTTATTATTAATTTGAATGCCTATTGCATATTCATGAACAAAATAGTTAAAGTGAAGTATGGAAGGTGAAACATTGTAGCCATTTTTTTTTCCAAATTTCACAACCTACTGAATATTCATAGACAAAATAGTTATAATGGAATATAGTAGGTAGAACATTGTAGCCATTTTAGAAACTAAAGGAACAGATCTGTCAAATTCCATTAACAAACAGAGCAGACCCTGATCAGATGGCTCCTATAGGAGGCATCTGATCTGGTCTACTGATTTTTCAAATGTGTGAAAACACGTTTATATGAGGGAAGGGTTAATTAATAATAGTGATTGGCATTATGACATTATTATAACCTGCCCTGCAGTTCAGAAGAAGGGTAAATCATGTAAAGGCTCCAGAATACCAAATTAAAGATTTTAAATAAATTATGAAATAATTTTTAACATGAAATTGTATTACTTGAAAATATTAAGTTCAACTTATGAATATGAAATTATTATGTAATAATTTATAATAATATTCAAATGCAAAAAATCAGTTTGGAATGCTAGGGTACACATACCTTTTCAGAAGAACAGTTGATTATTTGAGAGGTCAGTTGATCGTCTTTAGTCAGAACTTTGTATGGCCTTGCATAATTAAAATTCCCTGGTAAATACATATCAATCTTACAATTAACTCTCTTGTACAAACCACATATGAAGTTACATATGTGTCAGATCAGAATCCAAACTGTGTGCTAATTTCAGTCAAAATATGCTCAGCAGTGATAGGGTTTCTGTCATCTGTAATTTTTAACACTTTCAATGGACCTCTTGTCTATAGAAACGTATAGTGAAAACTTTGAAAATCTTCTTTTCTGAATCTACAGGGTTCTCAGCTTTCATATTTGGCTCATAGCACCATTTTCCGATCCTCTACAAAAGTTATATAAATTATGCCCCTGTTGTCAAAATAGGCCCCACCCCAGGGGTGGTCAGTTTTCAATAGAAACAATTTTATAGTGCAAACTTGGAAAATCTTCTCCTTTGAAACTGGAATGTTCTCAGATTTCATATTTGGCACATAGCTTCATATTTAGGTCATCTACAAAAGTTATATATTGTGTCCCTGGGGTCAAAATTGGCACCACCCCAGGGACGGTCAGTTTTCAATAGAAACATATCTGATTGTCTGGTGAGCGATGTCAGGGCCATTCTGGCCCTCTTGTTTAATAAGATATTCACTTCATTTTTAGCTCACCAGAGCACTTTTGTGCTCAGGGTGAGCTTTTGTGATCGCCTGATGTCCGTCGTCCGTCGTCGGGCGTCAACAATTTGAACCTTTAAAAATCTTCTCCTCTGAATCTACAGGGTTCTCAGCTTTCATCTTTGGTACATAGCATCATCTGTGGGTCCCCTACAAAAGTTATATAAATTATGCCCCTAGAGTCAAAATTGGCCCCGCCCCAGGGGTGCCTTGTTTTCTATTGAAATATATAGTAAAACTTTGAAAATCTTCTCCTCTGAAACTGGAAGGTTCTCAACTTTCATATTTGGCACATAACATCATGTTCAGGTCCTCTACAAAAGTTATATAAATTATGCCCCTGGGGTCAAAATTGGCTACACCCCAGGGTGGCCAGTTTTCTAGCAAACTTGAAGCTGACTGCACTTTTAAGCATCTTATCTTTACTCATAAAGGCCATTGAGAGGGGAGACTGACCTAGTATAGCCAGTTTCAGTGTTTGTGCAAGTTTTACCCTTAGTTTGATCAGTAGAGTAGAAATTGTGTTTAGCCAAATAAATAACAAACACTCATTTTAGATTGAGAAAACTAAGTGGATAATTCTCAAAATGCTCTTTGCATATCTATGTCCTGCATTAAGCTCTTAGATATCAATATAGAGTCTTATCAGTATATCTTTGTGAAGTTAGCTGAATACAAGTCAAGTGTTCTATGCTGTAGCATTCTTTATCAGTATTATATGTCTGCTTCAGAATTGTTGTCTGCTTGTCTAAGATTGTTCACATTGTTTTTTAATACATGTCAATCTTACAATTAACTCTCTTGTACAAAACAATTATGAAGTACAATATTGGATTCTAATCTGACACATATGTAACTTGAAGTTACATATGCATCAGATCAGAATCCAAACTGTGCTAGGTCTCCCTTTGCACTTTTGATAACAACTGGATTGCCTCCCTTCTGGGTAGACAACTGATATTTTTAGATCTGGCCTATTGCACAGACAATTAACCCTTTACTCCATAATTATGCATTTCTACACCATTGCAAACAGAGTAGACCCAGATTAGATGGCTCATTTAGTAGCCATATGATCAGTCTGCTCTGTTTACTTATGATATTATATAATGCAAATTGCATTAAATTATTTCCATTTTGTGTACAATATACAATGTACTTATAATATGTTTACTTAACCCTTTCCCTCATATAAATGCCTTTTCATGCATTTGCAAGCAGAGCAGACCCAGATCAGGCAGCTCCTTTAGCAGCTGTCTGATTAGGGCCTACTCTGTTTGTTAATGGAATTTGAAAGATGTTTTTCATTACTTTCTAAAATGGCTACACTTTCTATTTTTAGCTCACCAGAGCACAAAGTGCTCAGGGTGAGCTTTTGTAATCGCCCATTGTCCGTCGGCATGCGTCGTTCGTCGTTCGTCGTCCGTCGTCAACAATTTGAACCTTTAAAAATCTTCTCCTCTGAATCTACAGGGATCTCAACTTTCATCTTTGGCACATAGCATTATATTCAGGTCCTCTACAAAAGTTATATAAATTATGCCCCTGGGGTCAAAATTGACCCGCCCCAGGGGTGCCTTGTTTTCAATAGAAACATATAGTAAAACTTTGAAAATCTTCTCCTCTGAAACCAGAAAGTTCTCAGCTTTCATAATTGGCACATAGCATCATGTTCAGGTCCTCTACAAAAGTTATATAAATTATGGCCCCAGGGTCAAAATTGGCCCCGCCTCAGGGGTGGGCAGTTTTCAATAGAATCATATAGTGAAATCTTTGAAAATCTTCTCCTCTGAAACTGGAAGGTTCTCAGCTTTCATATTTAGCACATAGCATCATGTTCAGGTCCTCTACAAAAGTTATATAAATTATGGCCCTGGGGTCAAAATTGGCCCCGCCCCAGGGGTGGGCAGTTTTCAATAGAAACAAATAGTGAAATCTTTGAAAATCTTCTCCTCTGAAACTGGAAGGTTCTTAGCTTTCATATTTGGCACATAGCATCATGTTCAGGTCCTCTACAAAAGTTATATTATTTATGGCCCTGGGGTCAAAATTGGCCCCGCCGCAGGGGTGGGCAGTTTTCAATAGAAACAAATAGTGAAATCTTTGAAAATCTTCTTCTCTGAATCTGGAAAGCTCTCAGCTTTTATATTTGGCACATAGCATCATGTTCAGGTCCTCTACAAAAGTTATATAAATTATGGCCCGGGGGTCAAAATTGGCCCCGCCCCAGGGGTGAGCAGTTTTCAATAGAAACAAATAGTGAAATCTTTGAAAATCTTCTCTTCTGAAACTGGAAGGTTCTCAGCTTTCATATTTGGCACATAGCATCATGTTCAGGTCCTCTACAAAATTATATAAATTATGGCCCCGGGGTCAAAATTGGCCCCGCCCCAGGGGTGGGCAGTTTTCAATAGAAACAAATAGTGAAATCTTTAAAAATCTTCTTCTCTGAAACTGGAAGGCTCTCAGCTTTCATATTTGACACATAGCATCACGTTCAGGTCCTCTACAAAATTTATATAAATTATGGCCCCGGGGTCAAAATTGGCCCCGCCCCAGGGGTGGGCACGTTTCAATAGAAACAAATAGTGAAATCTTTGAAAATCTTTTCCTCTGAAACTGGAAGGTTCTCAACTTTCATATTTGGCACATAGCATCATGTTCAGGTGCTCTACAAAAGTTATATAAAGTATGGCCCTGGGGTCAAAATTGGCCCCGCCCCAGGGTTGGGCAGTTTTCAATAGAAACAAATAGTGAAATCTTTGAAAATCTTCTCCTCTGAAACTGGAAGGCTCTCAGCTTTCATATTTGGCACATATCATCATGTTCAGGTCGTCTGCAAAAGTTATATAAATTATAGTCTCTGGGTCAAAATTGGCCCCGCCACAGGGGTGGACAGTTTTCAATAGAAACAAATAGTGAAATCTTTGAAAATCTTCTCCTCTGAAACTGGAAGGCTCTCAGCTTTCATAATTGGCACATAGCATCATGTTCAGGTCCTCTACAAAAGTTATATAAATTATGGCCCCAGGGTCAAAATTGGCCCCGCCCCAGGGGTGGGCAGTTTTCAATAGAATCGTATAGTGCAAACTTTGAAAATCTCCTCTGAAACTGGAAGGTTCTTAGTTTTCATATTTAGCACATAGCATCATGTTCAGGTCCTCTACAAAAGTTATATAAATTATGGCCCTGGGGTCAAAATTGGCCGTGCCACAGGGATGGGCAGTTTTCAATAGAAACATATTGAGAAAACTGAAAATCTTCTTCTCTGAAACTGGAAGGTTAATCTCAGCTTTAATATTTGGCTCATAGCATCATGTTCAGGTCCCCTACAAGTTTTCTAAATTATTCCCCTGGGGTCAAAATCGGCCCGGCCCCAGGGCCTGCTAGTTTTCTATAGAAACATATAGTGAAAACTTTGAAAATTTTCTCCTCTGGTTGTCTGGTGAGCGCTTCAGGGCCATTCTGGCCCTCTTGTTCATTATAACTATTTTGTCGATGAATATTCAGTAGATATTGAAATTTTGAATAAACATCGAACAGGGGAAGGGTTAAAAATAAGTTAAGATATGAATAATAATATGAACTCATGTAGAAGGTATAATGAAAATATCTGAAATTTTGAACATAAGTATAGATTAATTTATTCTTTCTGAAATTCAACCGTTTTGCCGAGGGAGATGCTATACATACTTTTTTATATGACCTTCTTTAGATTTACATTGTTATAATATGTTTACATTTACATTTTTCTTTAATTTCTATTCACTTGAGGTCCTCTACAAAAGCTATATAAATTATGCCCTTGGGGTCAAAATTGGCACACCTCAGGGCCGGCTAGTTTTCTATAGAAACATAATAGTGAAAACTTTGAAAATCTTCTCCTCTGATTGTCTGGTGAGCGATGTCAGGGCCATTCTGGCCCTCTTGTTTTAGCTCACCAGAGCACTTTTGTGCTCAGGGTGAGCTTTTGTGATCGCCTGATGTCGGGCGTCAACAATTTGAACCTTTAAAAATCTTCTCCTCTGAATCTACAGGGTTCTCAGCTTTCATCTTTGGTACATAGCATCATCTATAGGTCCCCTACAAAAGTTATATAAATTATGCCCCTAGAGTCAAAATTGGCCCGCCCCAGGGGTGCCTTGTTTTCTATTGAAATATATAGTAAAACTTTGAAAATTTTCTTCTCTGAAACTGGAAGGTTCTCAACTTTCATATTTGGCACATAACATCATGTTCAGGTCCTCTACAAAAGTTGTATAAATTATGCCCCTGGGGTCAAAATTGGCTACACCCCAGGGTGGCCAGTTTTCTAGCAAACTTGAAGCTGACTGCACTTTTAAGCATCTTATCTTTTACTCATAAAGGCCATAGAGAGGGGAGACTGACCTAGTATAGCCAGTTCCAGTGTTTGTGCAAGTTTTACCCTTAGTCTGATCAGTAGAGTAGAAATTGTGTTTAGCCAAATAAATAACAAACACTCATGTTAGATTGAGAAAACTAAGTGGATAATTCTCAAAATGCTCTTTGCATATCTATGTCCTGCATTAAGCTCTCAGATATCAATATAGAGTCTTATCAGTATATCTTTGTGAAGTTCAGCTGAATACAAGTCAAGTGTTCTATGCTGTAGCATTCTTTATCAGTATTATATGTCTGCTTCAGAATTGTTGTCTGCTTGTCTAAGATTGTTCACATTGTTTTTTAATACATGTCAATCTTACAATTAACTCTCTTGTACAAAACAATTATGAAGTACAATATTGGATTCTGATCTGACACATATGTAACTTGAAGTTACATATGCATCAGATCAGAATCCAAACTGTGCTAGGTCTCCCTTTGCACTTTTGATAACAACTGGATTGCCTCCCTTCTGGGTAGACAACTGATATTTTTAGATCTGGCCTATTGCACAGACAATTAACCCTTTACTCCATAATTATGCATTTCTACACCATTGCAAACAGAGTAGACCCAGATTAGATGGCTCATTTAGTAGCCATATGATCAGTCTGCTCTGTTTACTTATGATATTATATAGTGCAAATTGCATTAAATTATTTCCATTTTGTGTACAATATACAATGTACTTATAATATGTTTACTTAACCCTTTCCCTCATATAAATGCCTTTTCATGCATTTGCAAGCAGAGCAGACCCAGATCAGGCGGCTCCTTTAGCAGCTGTCTGATTAGGGCCTACTCTTTTTGTTAATGGAATTTGAAAGATGTTTTTTATTACTTTCTAAAATGGCTACACTTTCTATTTTTCATTATAACTATTTTGTCCATGAATATTCAGTAGATATTGAAATTTTGAATAAACATCGAACAGGGGAAGGGTTAAAAATAAGTTAAGATATGAATAATAATATGAACTCATGTAGAAGGTATAATGAAAATATCTGAAATTTTGAACATAAAAATAGATTAATTTATTCTTTCTGAAGTTCAACCATTTTGCCGAGGGAGATGCTATACATACTTTTTATATGACCTTCTTTAGATTTACATTGTTATAATATGTTTACATTTACATTTTTCTTTAATTTCTATTCACTTGAGGTCCTCTACAAAAGCTATATAAATTATGCCCTTGGGGTCAAAATTGGCACACCTCAGGGCCGGCTAGTTTTCTATAGAAACATAATAGTGAAAACTTTGAAAATCTTCTCCTCTGATTGTCTGGTGAGCGATGTCAGGGCCATTCTGGCCCTCTTGTTTAAAAATAATATCACCTTAATATGGAAATCAAGATCTGAAGCACAGATTAGAAAATGTCAACACTTATAAGGCATGTTGAATCAGAGAAAGTTTGCAAGTGGGCGTATTATGTACCGTATGCGGTACTCTTGTTTGCCATGGTATAACTTAACCCTTCGGTTGCTGAATTTTAAAATACATTTCTCCTTCTTTACCCATGCCTTGTATAATTACATACATCTTCACTGTGTACAAGTATTTCGCTGTGCAATCACTTCTGTGGAGTGCACTGGTTGCACAATCAACTTGTAAATAGTGCAGACCCTGATCTGCAGGATCTGGGTCTTCACTATTTACAGGTAGGTATATTGACGTGAATAGCAAGCGAAGGGTTAAGATATTTTGTTACAGAACCAGGGTATTCAATCTGATAATACCCTGGTCCTGTAGGAACTGTCTGATCTTGGACTACTGTGCGTGTCTCGAACCAGAACTAGTGGAATAGCCAACCAGTGTTTTAATAGGAAAGGCTTGTACGTACATTTGTACTAGAAGATTTTGAACGACAAACGGTGGAGAACCTGATCTGGGTCTACACTGCTTGCAAATGACGATGCATGTTTCCCGGGTGGAAAGAGTTAATTTCACAAAGGTTGGCATCGTGTCAAATATTGTAGTAATATCACTTTCACAGTGCATTCGGCCTTGAAAGGGATATTTTTTCTATGATACTTAAATTTGACTTGTACTCCAGGTTATATTCCATCATTGAAACCAAACTGACAGAACTGCTTCAAGGCAGTGTAGTCCGTTTTGACAGGGTTTCCTGCTTGTCTGTTCGATAAAATATAGGACGTAGGCCTACATGTATTCAGCAACGTATTGTAAATGAGAATGGATTATTGTGTAACGTTCGTAGAACGTTGGTTATGCAAATGAGGCTGACCAGATCATTGTATCTTGGGAAGTGGAGGTATATATATAGCGCAACAAACATCTCTTGACGTGAGCTTAAGCTTTGCTCCGACAGGGTGTGTTGTTGCTGGGTCTCTCGGTTCGCACGTTACAATTGTATAGCACTTCGTGATTCGGACTGAACTTGGGGGGTTTGAATTAAGGCCAGTGCACCACAAAGATCCAGTATAATCTCTCGTGAGCGACTCCTCAAAGGAAATAGATGGAAGATGTTGAATGCATAAAACACATCTGGGAACATAGTCCTTAAAGACATATTTGCAAACGGTATACCAAGGCCGCACACCTCGTAAAAGAGCTTTTGCACTAAACATTTCCATGTTTTCATGCCAAATAAAGTCGGTCATTATTTTTGCCATGACTATTCATTATATAAATGCTTAAACAACCATTTACATATCGAGGGCTTGATGCAAAACTATTCTAACTCCTTCACAAAGTGAATAGTACCAAACCCTCGATATATAAACTCTCCTTGCAAGGGAGCCAGTTCTTTGGCGACGTGGTTAGGTGACTGGAAAAGTTGCAACGTTAAGCAACAGTTTGTGCGGCTACTGGCTGGATGGGTGACCGCCAGGTATTGTCGATCACAGGCTTTAGGCTCATGAAATATGTCTAAAATAAGTTAAAATGTCCCTAAATTGACGATTTGTAACATTTGGAGCCAAAAAATAAAGCTTAGGGCGTTTTGAGACAAAGATGAAATTTCAGCTTTGTCTCCAAACTCCCCAAGCTTTATTTTGTCGGCTCCAAATGTTACAAAACGTCAATTTTAGTCTAGTTGCTTATGTCCAATTTTAGGCAAAATCGTTACTGGCTGGATTAAAGTATAAGACTTGGTATATGAGTTGCATTTGCAGTCTATAATCAAAATAATTGGGGGTGCCCGACTTGGCTACCCTAGTTCTGTCAAAATCCAAGATGGCGTCCAAGATGGCCGCCATAACACAATGTGTTTGATAAAAACACCCATATTTGTCAGTTTCCCTGAATAAAATTGCCTACAAATTTATAAAAAGAACACAAAGGTTGCATCATAACATATTTGGATCTATTTGGCCCATTAATTGTATGGTCTAAAACAAAAACTAAATTTCTAAAAACTAAATAGAACAGAATAGAACTCAAATCGTCTAGTACATTCACTTACAGCTTATACAAATATGTTACTGTTGTAATGTACCCAAATTAGATTGTTCTGTTGATTAATTGAATATCTGCTACAAACATTTCCTTAAACGTAGTGCACTGTGATCATAATACAGTAAAACCTCTCTATTATGGCCACTAAAGCGAACGCTAATGGATTGTATGAAACACAGGCGGCAGCTTATAGTAAGGTGAAAGTAAAACAAACAGCTCCTCGAGGAGTAAATTGTTTTTAATTTTCATCGTGCTTTAAGCAGCCACCTTCCTTAAAGACCAAATAATTGAGGCAGTTGAGTGGTCTGATTGGAAATGGAGAGGTTTTACTGCACATGAGTTGATACATTGACAACACAAACTCTCTTAAGTTGAATTTGCCAGTATTCTCTTCAATTGTAAATCGCTAGAGCTGGCTTAATTTGAACAAACTCGTGTTTCAAAGTTAAAACATGACTAAACTTTATCAAAGTTTGACTGTATATTAGTTGTATTATAATAATTGTACTTTGCTGTTACCTACCTGAAAGTAAATGGATAAAGGGATAATCAATAGTTTCCTTTGCACGCACATAAATATGTCGCTTCAGATGCGTATTTTTGCATATGCACTTTCTAGAGCAAAATGGCATTGCCTTGTAGTCACATTTTATAAGTTCTCTGCAGGTTTTTGCAGCATCTGGGAGTGTTGTCCAAAGAGGTTGCCAATTGTTATTTAATTTGGTCCAACCAAAGTTGTTGGGAGACGGGTAATTCTGGCATGGCTGTAAGTTTGTTAACCTAACGTTGGCTTGGTACAGGCTCCGATTGGCATGTTGCAAAAGATAGGCTTGAGTTGGTGATAGGTTCTGCATTAATTTCAAATGTTTACCTTGAGCAAACAGTTCCTGTTGTAGGTCATATGACTTTGTCTGAATGGTCATAAAGTACACATGTGAACCTTTCAATTTACTTAAATTCCTCACTTTGCACTTTAAACAGTATATAGATGGATGCTGCAGAAGAAAGAAAAATGATGCCGTCATTTCCGGGAATGATTTTTATTATGTCTTTTCATCCTTCCCTCCACATTGTGAAGTAGTGTCACACACTGTAGACGTATGGAAAAATTGGAGCGAGACTGAATATGCTTTCCTTTTCCAAACACAAATGTGCTTACTATTAGACTAACAGATCCTTTATGGATTGCGTCTTGGACATGGAGGAATATTCTTGTATCCGCTTCCTCGTGATCAGTGAGTGGCATATGTGTACCACAGCTTTTAGCGACAACAGATTGGACTGCAGTGATGTAAACCGCTTTGTCGTTTGTGTATTCACAGGCAGTCATATCTCCGGTCAAGAGTTCAAAAAGCTCATCTTTGTTTTTTTGAATTTCGAAGAAATAAGTTGAAACATACTGGTACTCTTGTTTGACGTGACACTTTCGTTCTTGTGCCTTGGCCCCTTTTGTTCACAGGTGGCTTGCTTGTGGCTACATGTATTACTTTTGTATGTGTCCCAAACAACGGACCAATCTGTTGTCGCTAAAGGCTGTGGTATATATTTTAGGTACTATCACATCAACACTTTGTATTTTATTATCATACTACACAACTAGACAAAGTCAATGGCCTACGACAGGAACTGTTTGCTCAAGGTAAACATAGGCAATCAATGCAGAACCTATCACCAACTCAAGCCTCTCTTTTGCAACATGCCAATCGGAGCCTTTACCAAGCCATCATTTGGTTAAATAACTTACTGGTTTACATGTTGTCCTGTGTTCGCCGTCGTCTGTGTTGTGGGTGGGTCCGGTGGGGATACCTTTATTTACACTATTTGTAGCGTGACTTTGAGAGAAGTGTGAGTTAGTACGTCCGTAAACCGGTTTAACCCCCTCCCCAGTGGTGTTTTTGCTACTGACCGTGCAAAGGCGGTACTCTCTTTGTCACCCTTCCTTTTGTTTGCCTTGCGTCTTTGTGCTTGTGATTTTGTTCATGTGTGGAGTGTTTGTCTCTGGTTCTTGCGTGTCTGTTGGGTTTTTTCTGTGTTCATCTCGTGTTTGGCTTTGCCTGTTTGACTTTATTACTTTTCCATTTACAACCATGCCAGAATGACCCGTTTCCAAACAACTTTGGTTGGACCAAATTAAATGACAATTGGCAACCTCTCTGGACAACACTCCCAGACGCAACAAAAGGCTGGAGAGAACTGACTGCAATGCAATGCCACTGTGCCCTAGAAAGTGCATATGCAAAAATACTTATTTTTGTGCGTGCAAAGGAAACTGTTGATTATCCCTTTCACCATGTACTTTCATGTAGGTAACAGCAAATTTGACTAATAGTTGGCACAACTAATATACAGTCAAACTTTGATAAAGTTTAGTCATGTTTTATCTTTGAATACGAGTATGTTCGACTTTCTGGTCCTTCGGGATCATTAGTTTTGGTGTTATTAGTTTTGAAAATTGATTACTGCTTAAGCTGGTGCTAGGGGGTTCACTTTAAATTACTACTCATGAACAGACTCAATAAAACCGAGTCTGCGATTTTGTCTTTTCGCATTGCTACTTTTGCTTTTGAAGGATCTCCCACTTTCAGAATATTTAAGCAAGCTCTACTGATTTACAATTGAAGGGAGTACTGGCAAATTCAAGTTAAGAGAGTTCGTGTTATCAAAGTGTGAACGTATTCTAATAAGATCAACAGATATACAGTAAAACCTCTCTAATGAGACCACTAAATTGCATCATTCATTTGGTCTTTAAGGAAGATGGCTGCTTAAAGCAAGGTGAAAATAAAACAAGTGGTCCTTGAAGAGCTTTCTGTTTTACTTTCACCTTACTTTAAGCTGCCACCTGTGTTTCATACAATTAATTAGCTTTTATTTGAGTGGTCGTAATTGAGAGGTTTTACTGCAGTATGATCACAGTGCCCTACGTTTAAGGAAATGTTTGTGGCAGATATTCAATTAATCAACAGAAAAATCTAATTCTTGTACATTACAACAATAACATATTTGTGTAAGCTGTAAGTAATGCCATAGACGATTTGTGTTCTATTCTGTTCTATTTAGTTTTTAGAAATATAGCTATTTTGTATACGATCATACAATTAATGGTCCAAATATATCAAAATATTATATAATGCAACCTTTGTGTTCCTTTTACAAAATTGTAGGCAATTTTATCCATGGAAACTGACAAATATGGGGTATTTTATCAAACACATTGTGTTATGGCGGCCATCTTGGACGCCATCTTGGATTTTGGCAGAACTAGGGTAGCCAAGTCGGGCACCCCCAATTATTTTGATTATAGACTGCAAATGCAACTCATATACCAAGTTTTATACTTTAATCCACCATGTAACGATTTTCCTCCTAAGCAACTAGACTATTTAGGGACATTTTAACTTTAACATATTTCATGAGCCTAACGCCTGTGTTGTCGATGGTGCACTTTACAATTGGTGGGATGAAGACAATTGCCGGAATGGAATTGTCTTGGGAAAGTAATGTAACAGCGAGGCTGTTAGATATGTATAAGCATTATAAAATAGCTAGCTCTTTGGCGACGTGGTTTAAGTGCTTTGAAAGGTTGCAAAATTAAGCAACAGTCTGTGCGGCTACTGGCTGGATGGATGACCGCCAAGTATTGTCGATGGTGCACGTTACACAAGCGCGTCAAATTGGCCCATAGTGAGCAGAAACGGACGTTAATCAACACAAATAAACAAAGCAGACACGAAGAGCTGTCTTTAGCAAATACGATGTTCAAATCATTTGATAACTGAACATGAGCTAGTGCCGAATAAAGGTAGACGTGACTCTCGGTGCCTCCTTTAGCTGGGTCTTCTGTCTCAGTGCGTCCTTGCTGCATACATTTATCTGAGCCTGGAATAAAACATGCTGCAGCAAAATGAATGAAGGGAGACAACTTGTGATACCGTCTTGGAGGCGTAGTGTAGTTGTCTGCCTTGTTCACTCTAGTTTTAGCTTTATAAGCGATCATTTATGATAGAATACTATATACCATTTACTCCATGAATATTCATATAAGAAATGATGACGTCATGAATATCAGTTAGAACACCTATATACAGGAATAGTTTCTCGTTACAAACACTGCAGGATCAAATGTATATTAGTTCATAAACAAACTGCAGTATTTGATCAGACAGATCCTATAAGAGTCGTTTGATCTGGGTATACACTGTTTGCAATAGAGTAGTTATATATTAAAGGATTAAGACTTCTGCAAACTTGATGTTGCTTCTTGGATGAGCAACAGTGACATTGATCAGAAACGCGTTTTACGCCCAGCGACTGATATGAGTTTACACACTTTAAATGGCTAAATATTGGTTTTCATAACAAATGCATAACATTACTATAAAACACATGCCGTATAGTTGCTGTTGAATGCTAGTACAAAACCAGTTGTCTACAGCAAACGCCCTGAATATATCTTACCCTGGGTTTATTAAGATGGGTGGTAGGCTGGTAGCTTAACCCATTCCCTCATATTGACGACTCTGTAAAAGTCACTTTGTGAAACTATTGTGATAAATAGAGCATTTGCTCCTGTAGGAGCAAATGCTCTATTTATCACAATGGTTTCAAAGTACAACATTCTAAAAGTTTCCTTTTCTCTAGTTGATGCTCCTTTTCGTTAGATTTATTCAAATAGTTTGTATCTAAAAATAGCCTATGAGCTCTAATTATCACAATGGTTTCAAAACTACAAAAGGCTAAAAGGCTCTTTTTCTATTCTGGAAGTTAATGCTCCATTTCGGTAGATTAATAAAAGGTTTGGTCTAAAAAGAGTATAGGAGGGATTTTGTTCGTGTTAGAAATAATGACATCATGAATATTAATGAGCCGAACTTTTATATTGAGATCGGAACACAGCAATTTATGGTCATGGCAAATGCTATATGATAAGATTTATAATACTCAAACATAAACAGAGCAGACCCTGATCAGGTGGCTCCTATATATATGTATGTATGAGGGTAAGTAAACTAAAATGCTAAACTTGTTCTGCACATACATACATACACATAACAGTCAACCATGCTTAATTTGTCAAAACAGTGTCTGGATCCATATCTAAATAGAGTTTTAAACAAAAATAATATATTTGAGCAGTTATTCAAAATTATTGCGTGGGCTCAAATAATAATTTCCTTATATATTTTTTTACTGATTTAAGTACACCGTACATGTATAATAAAACAAAACCGCCTTCAAGAAAGACAAAGACTGATATTTTAAATGAGATATTAGTGTCATGTATATACACGATTTTGAAATAACATACCCCCTTTATGCCATGCTTTAAAAACTAAATGCATATTTGTTTAACTACAGTAAAACCTCTCTATAACGGCCACTAAATTACATAAAGTATTTTGTGTTTAGGGCGCAAGTGGTTGCTTAAAGCAAGGTGAAAGAAAAACAACGCTCCTAGTAGGAGCGTTTTGTTTTACTTTCACCTTGCTTTAAGCAGTCACCTGCCCTAAATGCCAACTAGTTAACACAATTAAGCAGCCACCTGCCCTAAATACTAACTAATTAACAGAATTTAGCAGCCACCTGCCCTGAATACCAACTGATTAACACAATTTAGCAGCTCCGTACTTTGTACAGTTGATTAAGTCAAGATGATACTATTTTAATAACTTTGAATAGACAGACATTGTAGCAAATAGTGTAGGCCCTGTGCAGATCAACCAGTTGTGTCTGGGTCTGCACCATAGTGTAGACCCTGGGCAGATCAACCAGTTGTACCTGGGTCTGCACCGTTTGCCTACGCTTGACTGTCCGAATGCGTAGTGTAATTAGGATAGTCTTGCCATTGGCGACCATCACAACCTCTTGAACATTTTAGAATTTGGCCTCTGTATGATTCCTGTCAAATGGGGATTTCAGAAGAGAATGTTTGTTTTTAAATTAGGCAGCGGTTTTACCAAGCACAGTGGGTTGGACGGTTTTGTTTAACCCATTATCTCAGGACTACACTAATTTTAGACCCAACCTTTTTGAATAAATCTACCGAAAAGAAGCATTTACTAGAGAAAAGGAAACTTTAACAATTGTGTAGCTTTGAAACCATTGTGATAAATAGAGCATTTGCTCCTATGGAGCAAGTGCTCTATTTACCAGAATGGTTTCAAAAAATGACCTTTACAGAGGCACCAACAGGCTTCAGTAGGAGGGAATGGATGAAGGGTCACCTCAATACTATTCATGCAAATTTCAAACATCTCTGATGTGTTAGTTTCATTTTATAACCAGCCATATAAGGATAACTCGGTCAGACACTGGCGGCCATATTTGTTTAATTAATCACTGTAGTTTGACGACTTCGGTAAAGGCTCTTCTGTGGAATCGGACCAGTATTTCAGATGAGATTGTTTAAATTAGTATATCGATATCAATTAGATTTACAATAAGCTTGTGCGAAAAAAACAACCTTGTCTAATTTGAGACCCACCGGTATCACAGGTGTTTGTCGTGTGCTACCCCCCTACCCGCCCATATGCTACCCCCTCTGCAACCTCACAGAAAGATATTGGTCAAAATAATCTCAAACATGTCAAAATATTGTCAAAATACCATAACACGAAATTCTGAAGTAAACTGAAAAAAACAAAATTCACATCAATATAATATAATAACTACATTATCTACTACAATGATGTGAACAAAAAAAATCAGATTTTTTTAGTTCACTTTTAAATGTTATTTTATGGTATTTTGACAATGTTTTGTCATTTTTTAGATTGTTTTGGCCAATATTCAATATGTTTCAGTGTAGTTGCAGACGGGGGGGGGGGGGGGGGGGGTTGTCCGGGTAGTTGGGTAGCACACGACAAACACCTGTGACCGGTATCATATCATTCGTAACCACTCGTCTTTTCCACCAGGCTTCGGTAAATTTTGAAAATAGCTGAGGTGTTCCGATTGGTATCACATTTGATATGTGAATGGGACATTTGGTCTGGTTTCAGCAAAATAAATGAAGACAGCAGCCCCAACAAAGAGTGTGTCTGAATGATATAACATTTGATGTAAATACCGAACAGTCAACACTTAAGAGCAAACATCCTCCAAAGGTCAAACCAATCCTGAGGTTTGCGTTGTTGATTTTTCGGGTGCTGTTGACGATATTAATAACCGCAATATTTTGTTACCATGGGACGTGTGCATCATTTGACCGACTGATAGCTGACCAAGGAATTTTGTCCCAATAGATGGACAAGCACTAGGCAAGATATAGTGTATCCCTTTACCTGATACAGACGCATTTTCACGTCTCTGCAAACAGAGTAGACACAGATCAGACGGCTCCTGTAGGAGCCGTCTGATTAACCCATTACCCCATAGGCTATTTTAGATACAACCTCTTTGAATAAATCTACCAAAAAGGAGCATGAACTAGAGAAAAGGAAAAAATTAGAATTTTGTAGCTTGAAACCATTGTGACAAATAGAGCATTTGCTCCTATAGGAGCAAATGCTCTATTTATCGCAATGGTTTCACAAAGTGACTTCTCGTCGAAATTCGTCAATATGAGGGAATGGGTTAAGGTCTGCTCTGTTTCTTTATGAAATAATATAAATATGATTCTGCAGTTTGTGCCATCGCCAAATATTCCCGTATTCATATGCCATAAGAGACCAATTTAATATATATTCATGATGTCATTGTTGCTTACTTGAATAGCCATGGAGTAAAAGATTAACCATTTCCTTCATATTCATATAAACGTCTTTTCGCGCCTTCTAAATCGGCGTAGACCCAAATCAGACGACGTCTGTATGAGCCATATGATCAAGGTCTGCTGTGTTTGCTTATAAAGTTATAGCATAGCCCTGACTCTACAGTTTCTGCCAATACCAGAAACTCGTGTGTAAATATGCCATTATAATAAAGTCAATTTATGAATATTCATGATGCCATTATTTTTGTAAACATGAAATTTCAACAGGGATTAACCATTTCCAGCAGTCTGATCAGGGTCTGCTTTGTTTGCTAATGGAATTTGAAAGATCTGTTTCTTTACTTTCTGAAATGGCTACAATGTTCCACCTTCTATATTTCTTTATAACTATTTTGTCCATGAATATTCAGCAGGTATTGAAATTTGAAATAAACATATAACAGGGAAGGGATTAATTAACCCTTTCGGTGCCAGCATTGTCGTCTGCTGGGCAGTTTCGTTTATATTTAGTGTAAGTGTGTGCACTTCTTCCATTTTCTTTATAAAACAGTAAACAGAGTGTCAAACAGTTTGGATCCTGATAAGACGCCGAGTTACTCGGCGTCTCATCTGGATCCAAACTGTTTGCATGTGATATCATAAACCCGTCATTGTGGCACGGAAGGGGTTAAACAACATGTGTAGTTTACAGACCTGTTTTCTGAGCCAGTACAGTCACACCGAAGAAACATAGCAAGACATTTATGAATTACAGCAGAACGTCTTTAAATAACATTTTACTCGATGAATATTCATAAAAAAAAGTATTACTTTATGGATATTAATTAGCATTTTTTATATTAGCATATTAACACGTGAATATTTTTCCGCTGCTAGAGTATAGACTGGTGTTTGGAAGTGAAAAACATTAAATGCATTTATGTCCAGTAATTACACACGATTTTCAAAATAATAGAATCGGCTGAACCATTTATTTGAGCTTGATCGTGAAACGGAGGCCATGCTCTCATAATGACCAATTATTTCAAAGTACAAGAACGTCAAACCCAACCAATATGTTTACATGTATTTACATTTGTGTTAGTTCGGTCATTGTCCTTGAAATCCGAGTTTTTGTAGTAATGTGAAACAATTCTAATGGGCATTGAACCACCTCTCCTGTTCCCATCTGACATTCAATCTGCTAAGACAATAATATCTGCACAAACTCCCAATTTGTTACAGTTTCCGCTTAACTAGATCTATATTAGTAAAACATTTGTATTTAAAAACCTGTATTCTTCGGCTAAAATAATACAGAAATAGTGAAGTCCCAGGTCAGATGCCGCCTTAGGTCAGATGCCGCCTTGAAAAGGCGGCATCTGACCTGGGACTACACTGTTTTCAATGGTGCCAACAGGCGACATTGGCGCGGAAAGAGTTAATTTCGATTTGTTCAAGAGTTTGAGAAACTATTGACCGGATATCAAACAGCTTCGCTCCCAATGGAATCGCCGAGTTACTCGGGCCGGCGTCTCAACCGGGCGCAAGCTGTGTGCAAATGCCAGTGAGGTCCCGCTCAGCAGGCGAAGGGTTAATTTAACCTGTGAACTTGTAGATCGAGTCAGAGTAACATCGGTCTTATATTCCTAATGGGGTCATTCCCCACTCCTAACATCTACCCGTAGCCAAAGTAACATCTGACCTAAATCCATAATTCGGTTGATCTTTACTATTCTACCCCTAGCAGAAATACATTTGGCTTAAGGTCCTAATGGGGCTAATCGCCTGTCCTAATCTCTACCACATAGCCCAAGTAACATCGGATTTAGAACATTGTTTAACATTTTAACCCCTACTCTGCGGGACACGAGTCACTAATGTCTTTTTCAAACAGTGTAGACCCAGATGCTCCCAGAGGAGCCTTCTCATCAGGGTCTGTAGTTTGTCATGTTACACTTTTATTTAGAAACCCCCCTGAATATTCACCATAAGCTTGACCTGTTTGAATTTTGGAATAGTCCATTTGAAAACTCAGCGTTGTAAGGGTTAAATTACGTCAATTTTGACTGCCAGTTCAAGTTCAAATTATGTATGACTACTAGCAGATTGTCAGAGTGATATACAATAAAAAACCCTCTATACCGACATTTGTAGTAGAGAAGAATTTAGATAGGCTACTGTTATGCAGGTGGCTGCTTAAGACAGGGTAAAAGTCATGCAGAAAGCTCATAGAGGAGTTTTCTGCATGACTTTCACCTTGCATTAATTAACCTGCCGCCTGTCTCCAAGGCCGATATTTATGTATTTATCTAAATGAAAGTCCGATTTAGAGGGGTTTAAATTCACAGTACAATAACATCGATGAACCTATCTGTCGCTAGCCATGACCTGGCTCACAGTCCAAAACATCTTGGTTCCACATAGCACGCCGAGTATTTCGATGTCTGGTCAGGATCCAAGCTGTTTGACAATCAGTTATCTCTGTAAACGGCATCAATATATTAATGATGTGTTAATATATTCAGTCTTAAATCATTATATATAGGCCTATTTTTGCATCAGATCCATATTTGAGCAGACATTTGTTTTTCATAGCTGGTCAAGTATTAATTCTTTCCTTCGTATAAAGGCATTTTCACGCATTTGCGAACAGAATAGACTCATATCAGACGGCTCCTATAGGAGCCGTCTAAACAGGGACTGCTCTGTTTGCTTATGAAATTATAGTAGAATATCCAATTCTACAGTTAACTGTTTCTGTCTGAATATATCAAAATGTTCTGTGCTCATGACGTCATTATTTCTCACATGGATATTGAACACGTCAAGTAGTACATTGTCGCTTATCTATGATAGATGGCAGCAGTTTAACCCTAACCCCGCTGTTGAAAAAACGACGTCTGCTCAAATTTGGATCTGGTGCAGATGGGTTATTCTAACAAGTTATTTTTGAGATACTATTGACCGAGTGTTAGAATGGTAAATTAGGTCTGCATGTGGCTTATAATAACCTTTGTCCATCTACAATAAATTATTATGACGTCTGCGTCAAATCAAAAACAGGAAAACTTTAGGAAAACAACAACTGATAAGACAGCTTGTCGCTCGGTGCTTAGGCCTAAACTATTTGCAAATTTTCAAAGTTCAAGTGCAATTCGGAAAGCGTTTTATATGACCTTTCCCCTGGCAAATACAGTAAAACTTCTGTAAACCGATTCTAGTAGAGAATAATTTAGATACTTTTATGCAGGTGGCTGCTTAATGCTGGCTGAAAGTCATGCAAAAAGCTCCTGAAAGAAGGAAAGCACCTTTCTGTATGACCAGACATAAAGTGGTGCCTGTTTCCAAGACCGATGTTTATGCTAGATTTAACGCCCGGTTTAGAGGGGTTTGACTGTATTTGTTCGATGTTGAAATTTGGGGAAAGCACAAGGCCAGTGTAAGATAGTTGTTAGGTTCATAATTTTAAGTGCATTTAGGCGTCGTTGCCTAAGTTCAGATGTGAAAGAAACTAGTGAATCGGGGCATGAATGAATGAACAAATGAATAGACGGACGGACGGACAAACGGTTGGATAGATTGAAAAGGTGAAAGGACTGTTCGTATAATGATGCTAGTCAAGTACACCATATTTGAAGCTGCCATCTGTCTTAAACGTCGACAAATTTAATTTTTATAAGTGCCCGGTTTAATAAAGGGGTATTTTCTCTACTAACAGCAAACTTGCAAACGGCCGCCGTTACAGACCCAAGCAAAGTGTCGCCGTCACGCACACAGCATGCAAATTATCGCCGTCACGCACACACGTGCAAATAATCGCCGTCACGCACACGCACGAAAATTATCGCCGTCAGACATACGCATGCAAACTCGCCATCTCTCACACGCATATAAAGTGTCGCCGTCACACATATATGCAAACTGTCGCTATCACACATGTATGTGACTGTCGCAGTCACACTTGTATGCATTTCATAACACATGTATGTAAACTGTCGCCGTCACAATTGTATGCAAACTGTCGCTATCACATAGGTATGCAAACTGTCGCCGGCACACTTGTATGCAAACTGTCGCCGTCACACATGTATGCAAACTGTCGCCGTCACACATGTATGCAAATGTCATCATAACACATGTATGTAAAGTGCCGCTATCACACACGTATGCAAACTGTCGTCGTCACACTTGTATGCAAACTGTCGCTATCATATACGTATGCAAACTGTCGCCGTCACACTTGTATGCAAACTGTCGCTATCACACATGTGTGCAGACGTACTGTCGTCGTCACACTTGTATGCAAACTGTCGCTATCACACATGTATGAAAACAGTCGCCATCACACACGTATGTAAACCGTGGCCGTCACACATGCATGCAAACTGCCGTCGTCACACTTGTATGCAAACTGTGTGCAGACGTACTGTCGTCGTCACACTTGTATGCAAACTGTCGCTATCACACATGTATGAAAACTGTCGCCATCACACACGTATGTAAACCGTGGCCGTCACACATGCATGCAAACTGTGGTCGTCACACATGTATGCAAACTTGGGCTGTCACACTTGTAGGCAATTTGTGGCCGTCACATCATATGTATCCAAAATGTCCCCATTACTCATGTACGTAAACTTTCACCCTCACTCACATGCGAACTATCGCCGTCACACACGTATGCCATGCAACTGTCGCCACCACACACGTATGCAAACTGTCACCGCCACACATACACGCAAAATTATTGCCATCACACATGTATGCAAACTGCCCCCCCCCCCCGTGTATGCAAACTTTCGTCGTCACAAACATGCATATACATGTACAAACTGACCCGATCAACATGCACTTAAAACTGTCGCCGTCAATATGCAAATGCATGCAAAATGTCGCCTTCATGCATGCATGCAAACTGCCGTGTCACACACACGAATGCAAACTGTCTTCGTCGCACATATGCATGTAAACTGTTGCCGTCAGCATGCTTGTAACACATTGTCCTCGTCACACATATATGCAAACTTTCGCTGTCACACACTCGCATGCAAAATGATAGGTACCGTCTCATATATATGCGTGCAAACTGTCGTCGTAAACATGCAACATGTACACTGTCTCCGTCATACAAACGATTGGCGTCACACAAACACATGCAAACTGTCGCTATCACACAATTATGGGAACTATCGTCATCACAAAATCATGCAAACTGTCGCCATCACACATGCATACAAACTTCGTTGCCACCCAACGCATGTAAACTTAATGACGCCACACACATGTATGCATTTTTGTCGCACAAATTGTCGTTCATGAATCTTGAAAATGTTCCTTCTACCTGCCGCTAATTCATATCTACCAGTAATATCTACCAGTAATATCTACCAGTAATATCGCTGGAATTTACAGATAAGAACACTTTTGACAGCAAGTATAGTTCTATTTCGAGTGCTGAGCCGTGGCTGCACTTTTCTATTTATAGAAGTTGCAACCATTCTAATTTATGGGTAAGTCACAAGAAGCTCGTAGTAATCGTGCAGTATTAGTATATAGGCCTACACAGTAAAACCTCTCTATAACGGCCACTAAATTACATCAAGTATTTTGTGTTTCGAATAAAACGTGACGTGGTCGGTCAAGATTTAATTGCCACACAGCGATTATTATTACTAGAAAAGAGCCCTCGCTGACGCAGGCAGACTGTTTAGTACATTCTGGTGAATTGCAAAGTACAACCACTATGTACAATGCTTTTCCAATATCGTTATTAAATATAGTGTATATGTTAAAAATGTTTGGTTTACAGGACAAAATATCGGCGGAAAAGCATAGATTATTTAAGGGTAAACACTTCTTTACACCATAGTAGATAATGTTATTATCGGTAAGGTTTGAACTGGCACTCATCACTTTCCGCCGACTTTCGTCGATGAAAAATCGTGATAGTGACGCATGTTTCACGTGTGTGTTCGGAAGGATAAAAACAGCTTACGGAAAAAGGCGGAATATCCATTTTATCATTGTTTCCAATTAGAAGGTCTGGCATAAATGACAGATCTGGCACTAGATTTTTTTGCACAGGAATTTAGACCTAAAAGTTATACCAGTTGTTGTATATTGGCGACAATTGAATTTAAATATATTGTATATAACACAAATATAACATTCAACTCAAAAAGGTCAAATAGATGGCGCCCCTAAATGACACTTACTTTGCTTCTCGTAGCACTGGGTTTGATCCATGTCTTAGTCTGATCTGTCAAGTAATGGTGTTTTGCAGCTTGTAAGTAAACTGAAACTGCCATTTAAGCAACGGTTTATTAATTTAGCTGTTATGATTTCTCAAAATACTACTTGGTAAAGAGTAACAGCTAAATCCGATGTGTTTGGTTTGTGATGAAATACATGATTTAACCAATAATTAAAAAAAGATTCATTTAAAATCTGGAGCAGGTGGGCCTAACGGTAAAGATAGTAAATATGTTTATTCAATTTCAAAAAATGTCCTTACTGGTTTTTGTTAAAGCTGCACAGAGAACGTCGTCGGTTCAGCTAATTTAGTTCCTTATAAATGTAATTGATATTATGATACTGTGAAAATGAATGAATTTAAAAACAATTGTGTAGGCAAGTGACGATCTTATTTCAACAAAAAAGCATTTAATCACCAAGAATTTCTCTTCCAGAACGGTACACCCTTATACCACATTTTCCAGATTATAATAAAAGCTTCAAATAGCATTCGACAGTCATGCACTTTTACCAGTGACCCTGTAAAGTATATAATATGAAACACATCGAAGTCCGTCTAAAGAGTAAAATCCGTCTAAATGAAGCAACGGACAGTATTGTATGCATGTTCAAAAATGGCACTGTGCCAGTCTCAGTCTCATTGTCTGTGAAAACAGACAACATTATGACCAGTTAGGTGCTGGAGTGATTTGGCCGAGGAGCGGTTCAGCAAATTCTGCTCTCCGTCTGTCATTCTCGTTAGTACACTTTTGTTAGGAAAACAATAGAATATATTGCATTAAAAAACAGTTGAAACAATTACGGTAACATATGCATATGGGGTATGAAAACAAATGGTACAATGCCAGTCCGCGAGAACTGCACACGTATTTAGGCCTTGGGCCGATTTGGCCGAGGACGCATCAGCTGTTTTGCTCTTCGTCTGTCAATTTATTTCCTACTCGTTTGTAAACAAAACAATATAACTATATAACACTGATAACTGTTAAAAAAGCAACTTTTTTGCATTGTATATATATCCTACGTTATTGGTTATTAGCATTTCTGCGCAAGCAGCCTATTTCTCCATATGCGTTCCTAATCTTTTTAATTTTTATTCTTTTTCAATTATATGGTAATATTTTGTTATTAATTATTACATGTTATTATTAATACTTATTGTTGTTTTGTACGGACAGTATTTTTATAAAAAAAATTTTGGTCACTGGTTAGAATCGAACTCAAGACACCGCATATGCAAGCCCAGATACATATCCACATATCCATTGTGCAAGACAGCTATGTTGAAAACATTGCAGCTTGCTAAGGCTATCGCTGTAGTCGCTTCGTTTGGTTTACATTAGAGTCGGTCATGTTTTGTTCCAAAATAAGTTGGTCTATCCGTATAAACAGTAACAAACCGTCTAGTGTTTTGCCAACAAATAATAAAGGAGAAACAAGACAAACAAACAAATACATAATACGTTTGTGTCCGTATCGGAATATTCGCCAATCGTCACTAACATCGGAAGGTCATTTCCCGTCTGTTTTAGATGGACTATTTCTGTAGGTAGGGGAATTTCTCTGTCTGTATCCAAACTGCTGGTATTAATGATTTTTCGATATCAGATAACACAACTTCAATGTGTAAGCTGCCCGTATATATAACATTGCCCAATATGTTCGTTGTGCCGTATTTACGGCAAATCCGACACAAAACCGAGCTCGTTCTTTTAGTAGTATAGATTGTTTACAGGTAATAGCCCATGATATCGATTACATTATTTGCAAACGTCAGATTACCAGTGGTGGATTGCAACTTATTTTTCACTATAGGCCTAAATCTTACAGTAATGTCTCTCTGAAGCGGTCACTTCACAGACAAATGCAGCTGTCGGCCCTTAACCCTTCGCCCATGCATGAATATTCATGTAAGAAATTATGATTTTAAATATTGATTAGATTAATTGATAGAATAATACATGGACACAGGACTTTTTTTGCCATTACAGAAATTCTATAATCATATGTACATAAATATTATATTATAAACAAACAGAGTAAACCCTGGCCAGGCGGTTCCTATAGGAGCCGTCTGATCTGGGTCTACTGAGAATGGCGTAATTGTGGAGTAATGGGTTATCTAATAGAATCACATGTACATGTATGTTATAAGCAAACAGAATAGACTCTGACCAGAAGACTCCTATAGGATCTGGGTCTACTCAGTTTGCAAAGGTTTAGAAAGGCATATTTATGGAGAAAAGGGTTATCTCATTTTCTAAAAGCGAACAATAAATTATATAGCCGGGTAAAGATTGCGGTGAAACAGTTGATAGGCTTTACTGTGTGGCTTGGTAGCTCAGTCGGTAGAGTGTTGGCATGGTAAGCCAGTGGCACTGAGTTGGAGTCCTAGTCGAGTCACAACTTTTTCACCACGTTACACTTGGCGCCCAACGTAAATAACCCGCACGGTGATTTATATGGAAAAAAAAGTAATAATAATTTAAGAAACTCGTGGAGTGTTCTTTGAGTAAGAATTCGGTACGAATTCTTGTGTAGAGAGTGTGTGTGTATCCGGGTAGAGATTGTGGTGAAACCGTTGATAGGCTTAGAATGTGTGGCTTGCTAACTCAGTCGGTATAGAGTGGTGGCATGGTAAGTCAGAGGCCCTTGGTTCGAGTTCCAGTCGAGTCACAATGTTTTTACCACGTCACAATATGAATATATATATGTCTGTAATTATATCGTCAATGACACCTTAGGAAAACAGTTAGTTACATTTTATTTCACTCAGAACATGTTTGTTACATAGGTTAAACATACATATCATGCTGTATTATACGCGTTTGTAAAGCAAACGTGCAGTCCTTGATAAGCGGGCTCAACGTTTGAATGCGGTACACGCATGCATGTGTATTGACATGTGCAAACGGTGTGAACCCAGATCAGAGGGATCCAATGAGCCCTAGCTCTGACCAGGGTCCGCACTGTTAAAGTTTGCCATTAAAAACCATCTGGCCAATATATAAGTCTTTCATATTGAGTGTACTCTTGATAGTACTGCATATATGGTTAACTCTTCCCCTGTTCTATGTTGATTCCAAATTCAAATATACATACTTAATATTCATAGATAAAATAGTTATAATGAAGTATGGGAGTTGGAACATTGTAGCCATTTTAGAAAGGAAATAAACAGATCTATCAAATAGCATTAGCAAACAGAACAGACCCTGATCAGACGCTTCCTATAGGAGCCATCTGATCTGGGTCTACTCTGAACATTGCAAATGCGTTAAAAACACGTTTGTCATATGAAACGGATCGGATACCGATATTCAACTGAAAATTTAAGCCCACTAGGCAAAAACACAACTTTCTACGCCTTTGCAAACAGAGAAACCCCAGATCATACGACTCCAATAGGAGACGTCTGATCAGGATGTTCTCTGTTTGCTTATGAAATAAAATAGACCAGACTCCAGTTTCTGTCATGGTCAAGGTTTCCTGTCTTCATATGTCATTATAAAAATGAATGTAATCAATATTCACGACGTCATTATTTCTTATATGAATATTCATGGAGTAAAGGGTTAATAACACAGGGGGCCATTTCGTGGGTCTACATGGTCTAAAAAGTCAAAAAAATTGATTGGGTCGATTTAGTGTTATATTATATAGCCTACGTCAAAAAATTGATTGGGTCGATTTAGTGTTATATTATATACGTATATAATATAACACTAAATCGACCCAATCAATTTTTTTGTACTTTTTAGACCATGTAGACCCACGAAATGGCCCCCTATGGTTAATAATCAATATTCCCAAAAAGTGGCGAAACTGGTTGTGACAAACAGTTTCATTGGACCACCTGCTTAACCTTTAGCCTGCTGTGATAAGTCTACTTGACGCCTCATTTGGATATAAACAGTTTGTTACTCGGATCATTTAAAAACAACAACAATAAAACTTTTTTAACTAAAAGGCAAATTTGAAAACAAACAACGCGACATGCTGATCACCAAGTTGTTGGCAATTTTCTGTGTATCCCATAATAAAGAATATCTACAACGAAACTGCATTGATCTGGGTATACAGAATTGCAGTATATATGTCAGTTGTCCTATCGCCTACAAAGCAATCATTTGCATTTAATTACATTTTTTATACGGGATGTTTTTACTACAGCCTACTCGTTTTAATTTCAGACGTTAAAAAATCCATGACGTTTATTTTGGCAATATCAAGCGGACCCATATCAAGCACATAACGGGCCTTACGGCAACATGTAATACCGATATTTACCGAGGCTATCCGAATAATGAACAACGCGATCACATGATCCAAAGTGACAAATTCGTGTTGTGATACAAAAGGCAGAGCGATGGCCAGTTGAATAATCTTTTGTTAGTACTTCTTAACCGGACAGATTTTCACAAAATGGCTGGGAGCGTTCCACTACTGATCAAATGTCTTCCCTCGTGCAATGCGCTTAGCAGAACAAACTCGTGAGTAGATTCTATTGTACGATGAACCGTTTACTGTTAAGCGGGTGTCATTCTTGTTTTGATTGAACCATTGTTTGTCAATAACAGAACTATAAAGGGGAGTTGTTGTTTTTTCCCTAAAGTAATGAATGAATTTTTTTCTAGCAACAAAGGAAAGTTTTACATATATTACAAACATATTTGTATTGTGTTTAACAGTCAAGATTTTATTTATTTTTTTGTTATGTATGTAGCCTACTTTCTGTATCCATCAAGAGTCTGAAGAGTATAGGCCTCTTCTTTCTGAAGAGTATAGGCCTCTTCACTCCATCATTTTTGATGATTATGTGAATGAGCTGGACCAACAGTACTTGAGGACCTTGGATAAAACTTTTGGGTAACATGTGCCGTTGCATTTTGTCATCTTCAAATTCTTTTTTAAAAAAGTTTTATTTTATTGAACTGTATACCTCATCTTGATCCATATTGATTGCATCAGTTATTAAAATTTTGGCTAATTGAGTTAAATCAGCTTTTGTATTATTAACCCTTTTCCTCATATACGGTAAATGTGTTTTCACACATAGATTGCAAACAGAGTAGACTGGGATCAGATGACTCCTAGAGGAGCCGTCTAATCAGGTCTGCTCTGCATGTTTGCTTATGAAGTAATATACAGTAGATCTGATTTGACAGTTTTTGAGGTAAAAAATCCTGTGTTCATATGTATACATGTACCATTATAAGAAATCATGCAATACATATTAATGATGTAATTATTTCTTACATGAATATACAACAGGTATAAAGGGTTAAAACTGGTGTCTTAAAGTTTCAGACAATTGGGATAATGATCTTGATCCAAACCTTTTTCTGAGGTGAACTATTAAGTATTTAGGTTACTGTGATCTTCATTTGTTAGCAATTGGATCAAGCCTATGTTTGAGTAGATCTATGGGTTTGAGTATTTCCTCTGTAACATAATCTTTCCAGTATCAATGGATCTATAAATTAACCCATTACTTCATAGAGTTGTCTGTGCAGAGTAGACCCAGATCAGATGGCTCCTATATATAGGTACGGTCTGATTAGGGTCTGTACTGTTTGCTTACGATATATATTATATTAAAGATAAGATTATACAGTTTAATTTCTTTCATGGTAAAATATTCTCTTGTTCACAATGCCGTTATGAAAATTCAGCTAATTGATATTCATAAAGTCATTGTTTCTTTATAAATATTCATGAGGGTTAAAGTGTACAGTTAGTTTGTCAAGTCTTTAGACTCAACAAGATTTAGTCCATTATCATACCAACCAAAGATGATTTTTTTTAAATATATGGTATTGTTAGATTTAACCCTTTACTCCGTAATTTATAAGCCTTTCTATGCCTTTGCAAACAGAGTAGACACAAATCAGATGGCTCTAGTAGGAGCTGTCTGATCAGGGTCTTCTCTGAAATTGCTTATGAAATATTATAGATTTGAGTCTGCAGTTTCTGTCAGGGCCAAACATTCATGTGCCATTATCAAAATAGCCTACCGTAATTAATATTCTTTATGTCATTATTTCTTACACAAATATTCATGGAGTAAGGGCTAAATTAATAAATCTTAGGATTCTTTGTAAACAGTTTCATTAAACACTCATAAATTAACCAGTTTTGGAGAACATCTCTCCGAAATATAGGTCATACCAGATACCTTGACCTTAACCAGTGCACACAGTACACTATAGTCAATTTAGATAACCTTTGACCAGAATTCTTAGAACATTTACAGCTACGGGTAGTTTAACCCATTCTCTCCTAGTGACACATTTTGGCGCTTCTGTAAAAGTCACATTTTTAAACACAATGATCCTTTTCAGTAAATTTATTCAAAGAGGTTGGGTCTCAAAATAGTCTAGGAGAGAATGAGTTAAAACATGTGATCTGCTTCAGATTTTAAAGTACCAGTAAATTTTCTCAGTTTTCGTTCAATAATTCATTGTATCCGACTATCAGGGCACAAAGTTGTAAAAGCTGTATGCCTTTTTATGCCTTTGCAAACAGAGTAGACAGAGGTCCAGATAAGATGCGTAAATTTTCAAGAATAGCTCCTTTATTTCTCCATCAAACCCTATACTGTGACCACTCTTTAGAATCGTCTTGACGAGACGATTCTAAAGAGTGGTCACAGTATAGGGTTTAGTGGAGAAATGACGAGTTTAGTACATGTATTTGGTTACGCGCCTTTATTTGTAACTCTGGTAGACACAGATTAGACGGCTCCTGTAGGAGCTGTCTGATAAGGGTCTGCTTTGTCTGTTTATGATATCTTATAGATATGATTCTACATTTTCTTCCATGGCCAAAACTTCCTATTATTTCTGTGTCCATGTGCTATTATAACAGTTAATTTAATTAATATCTTTGTGGTCACTATGTCTTAAATGGATATTCATGGAGTAAAGAGTTTACCCGTTGCTTCATAAATACGCCTTTCTGCTCCTTTGCAAACAGAGCAGACCCAGATCAGACAGCTCTTGTAGGAGCAGTCTGATCTAGGTCTGCTCTGTTTGCTTATGATAAATTATAGATATGGGTCTATAGTTTCAGCTGTGGCCAAAACCCTTTAAACATTTAAATATAATTAATATTTTTTACATGAATATTCATGGAGTAAAGTTAATGGCAATGTGCCTATGAATAGTACATTTTACAAGTCTGTAAAATTGGAATAAAATTGTAGTTCATTTAACCCCTTCCCTGTTTTATGTTTATTCAATATTTCAATACTTACTGAATATTCATGGACAAAATAGATATAATGAAGTATGGAATGTGGAACATTGTACCCATTTTAGAAAGGAACGAAACAGATCTATCATATTCCATTAGCAAACAGAGCAGACCCTGATCAGATGGCTCTTCTAGGAGCCATCTGATCTTGATATATACAATGTTTTCAAATGCGTGAAAATGCATTTATATGAAGGAAAGGGTTAGCAAAAAAGTAGCAGGTTGTGGAGATAACTTATGAAAATTCATTTAAAGTTGCGACGTTTTAATGTTAAGTCGATAGTTACAATGCCATATCTTCTGCATTTAGCCAAAATTTTGGGTGTTTCAGTTCCGTATCATAATCAGTTGTACATGTAACTACTAGGCAGTGTTCTCATTGATTCCCTGAGGTGTTCCGCTGGGTTCTTGGTGTGTTTGTGATGTTGCAATAATATTTTATTCTAGAACAAGATATTACATGTGGCAATGTAAACCATTATTAACCTAGTTCCTGTTGAATATTCATGTTACTATGATGTAAGAGAAAATTACATCATGAATATTTATCAGAAGAATTTTTAAAATTTTGACAAAAACTGTAGACTCATATCTATATTGTGTCAAAAGCAAACAGAATCGACCCTGATCATACGGCTCCAATAGGAGCCATCTGATCTGGGTCTACTCTGTCTGCAAATGCGCAAAACTGTTTACATTAGGGAAAGCTTTAACGCTTTCCTCCATAAATACGCCTTTCTACGCCTCTGTAATAGTCATTTTTTGAAACCATTGTGATAAATAGCGCATTTGCTCCTAAGGAGCAAATGCTCTTTTTATCACAATTGTTTCAGAACTACAAAATTCTTTAAAAAAATCTTTTCTCTAGTTAATGCTCCTTTTCGGTAGATTTATTCAAAGAGGTTGTGTCTAAAAATATCCTATGGAGGAAAGGGTTTTAGCGGATTTTGCCATAGTGAAATTTACCAGTATTCACATGCCATTAAAAGTCAGGATTTTACTGTATATTGTATATGGTGGCTTATTCAAATTTAACCCTTTACTCCATGAAGATTCATGTAAGAAATAATGACATCATCCATATTAATTAGATTAATTTATTGCAATAACACATGGATGCAGGAATTTTTAGAAATGGCAGAACATGTAAAACAATATCAATACTATATCATAACTCTTTGCACGCTAGCAGCGAAACTGTGATTACCTATGCAAACAGTTTGGAGCCAGATGAGACGCCGCATAATGCAGCGTCTCATCAGGATCCAAACTGTTTGTCACCTTGACCATATTTTTGCAAAGAAATGAGAGAAATTTTATTTTAAGAATTGAAGCAGACGACAATTGTTGCAGATGAAAAATTACTTAGCATGCAAAGAGTTAAGTAAACAGAGAAGACCATGATCAGATGACTCCTACAGGAGCTGTGTGGTCTAAGACTATCCATTTATTGGCATTCTTATTGTTATTTCAATACTGGAGTTTTGATTACTGATACCAGGGATCCAAGGTGCTATCCCCCACCGGACCAAGTCCTTTGGATGAGACTTTATAAACCGAGGTTTGATGTATCAGTGCTTTACACCAGGCATCTAAAATAACCAGAAAATCTAGGTATCCGCTCTCTTCTCTCTGGGGCGTCCAATTAGCCTATAGTTGGCAGAAATGAAAGTTAATCAGCACAAACAAACAAATATTTTTTATCATAAAAGTAGTAGGCCCCTTTGTTAAACTTATGGATGTGTGATAAAATTCTCAAACTGACAAATGCAATCATGGTGATATTTGTGTGTTTATCTTGAAAAATCCAAGCCTAAAGCAAATATTAAAACTGATAAAATTCATGATCATGTCACCTTTGCGCTGCTGTAAATATGGGTTGACATTACTGGTAGCCAAAATAGCCTTTGGCTACAAATTATCTGATTTCATTTTCAAAAAGAAGTTTATTATTCAGAAATTGCAGAAAAAATATTTGAAAATGAGATATTTTCTAATGATTCTTACTGTATTTGGATATAGAAAGGTTTTACTGCGCTACCTGTACTAGTAAAGTTTTACACTGTAGCACAACCATAGAATATGATGTCATCTTAACCATTTCCCTGTTGAATATTCATGTAAGAAGTAATAAAATCATAAATATTTATTAGCTGAATGTTAATAATAGAATACGACGGGCATATAGTAATCACATTGTCCGTCCTTCCGTCTGTCTGTCTGTCCGTCTGTCCTTTCATCCGTCCCAAATTTCGTGTCCCTTCTATAACTTTTTTTTTTTTATCTCTGAATGGATTTCAAAATAACCTGGCATAAATGTTCACCACACAAAGACAATGTGTTGCGTTTAACTCTCTGGTCCATGGGTCAAAGGTCAAGGTCATCCTTCAGGGTCAAAGGTAACGGGTCATCAATGTTTCACAAACACTCTTGTTTGGTATTGGTAAAAACTGTAGACTCAAGATTTATTATAAATTTATAATGCCATGAGCAAACACACTAGGCCCTGATCAGACAGCTCCTACATAAGCTGTCTGATCTGGGTCTACTGTATTTGTAAATGAGTGAAAAGCCATTTATATGAAGTAAAGGGTTAACCCTTTCCTCCATAAATACGCCTTTCTACACCTTTGTATAAGTCACCTATTGAAACCATTTTGATAAATAGAGCATTTGCTCCTATAGGAGCAAATGCTCTATTTATCACAATGGTTTCAAATTACAAAATTCTAAAAATATCCTTTTCTCTAGTTAATGCTCCTTTTCGGTAGATGCATCCAAAGAGGTTGGATCTAAAAATAGCCTATGGAGGAAAGGATTAAACAAATGTTTTGCAATTTTTACTGTTTAGAAACTGTTGACTGAGAGTCAAACACATTGTATTCTGATTGAGATTCAAGCTGTTTGCTAATGTGAGCTAGGATGCACGTGGCAGGGCAGCTAGGTTGCACGTGGCAGGGCAGCTAGGTTGCACATGGCAGGGCAGCTAGGTTGCACGTGGCAGGGCAGCTAGGTTGCTAGGGCAAATGAAATGAAAGCTAACTGTACTAGTCATATACAAATGTATAGGGCATAGAAACAATTCAAATTGTTTTGAGGTCATGTCAGAAATAGGGATATTTCAGAAATAGGGTCATACCTAGAGTAGGACCATATTAGAAATAGGCCAGAACTTACCAGAATTAGGACCTTACCAGAAATAGGGACATATCAGAAATAGGACTTTACCAGAAATAAGACTGCGGGAGGGGTGTAACTAATATTCGTCGAACTTGTGGCCCAACCCTTTTTCATTTAATGATGTTTGAAATAAAATATGTTTATACTAAGACCTTACCAGAAATAGGGACATATTATCAGAAATAGGGTTATACCAAGAATAGGACCATGTTAGAAACAGGATCTTATCAGAAAAATGACCTTATGAGAACTTAAGGGCCGTAAATATAGTAAACATATCAATAAAGGGAAATTGTAATCAAAGGAAGTCTCATTTTTATCTTTAATGCAGATGGTAGCTTAAAGCAGGATAAAAGTAATGCAGAAAGCTTCTATGGGATCTTTCTGCATTTCTGTTTTATGCATTAAGCTACTACCCACTTTATTTATTCCTGTGTCCATATGTTAATCTAATTAATATTCATGATATTATTATTTCTCACATGTAATATATTCATAGACTAAAGTGTTAAAGACTTCTACGTTTGATTAGTGTACAGTAAAACCTCTCTATATTGGACACTAAATTACATCAAGTATATTGAGTTAAATGCAGGTGGCTGCTTAAAGCAAGGTGAAAGTTAAACAGAACGCTCCTATAGGAGCGTTCTGTTTTACTTTCACCTCGCTTTAAGCAGTCACCTGCCCTAAATACCAGCTAATTAACACAAATTAGTGGCCGTTATAGAGAGGTTTTACTGTATTTGGTATCCTAACACAGCATATACTGTACACCAAAGCAACAGATACATGTAGGTATATTCAGATTCTAAAATAGTCATTTCTCCACCAAACCCTAGCTAGGTGACCATATGTTAATCTATATTAGATATTAGATTAGAATAAGATATATTAGAATCGTCTCGAATAGATTTTAAAGAGTGGTCACAACATAGGGTTTGGTGAATAAATAAAGGAGTTATTCTTGAAAAAGTTTTAATTGACCCATCTTACCTGGACTTCTGTGTACACTATTGTTCAATGAAATTAACTGATGTAAATTGATAGCCCAGCAGTTGTGTAACTTTCTAGATAATCCTTTAACTCTCTGACAGAACTTTAAGTAATTTGCCATTTATTTCCTGCTATACATTTGAATAGTAGATCCTCTTTCTTTTTTCCAAAACCTTGTTCAGATTGTCAAACAATTTGAACTCTGGTGAGAGACTGAGTTTCTTGGAATCCCATGGCATCTGGATCAAACCTATTTGCATGGTATTAACAGCTAGCGTGCTACATTGTATTTGCAAATAAGTGTGTAACTTCATGATAAAATTAGATATATGTACATGTGTTGCGCATTGAATAATCCACTCTTGCTTGCATCTGGTCTTCAAATCAATTGTAAATGACTTGGTTCTTTGTCAATAACCTTTTCCCTGTTCTATGTTTATTCCAAATTTCAATAGCTACTGAATATTCATTAACAAAATACTTATAAAGAAATATGGAAGGAGAATAATTGTAGACATTTTAGAAAGCAAAGAAACAGATCTTTCAAATTCTAATAGCAAACAGAGCAGACCCTGATCAGACGGCTCCGCTAGGAGCCGTCTGATCTGGGTCTACTCTGTTTGCAAATGCGTGAAAACGTGTTTATGTGAGGGAAAAGGTTAACGCTTTCCATGTATAAATGCATTTTCACACATTTGCAAAAAAAAAAAAATGTAAAGTACCTAGTCATAGTCTACTTTCAGTCCGAAGGACCGCTCAGCCAACTGTACATTTACTCCCCTGGTCATTGAGTCATTCGCCTACAATATTAAATCATACATGAATATTCATTGAGGAAAGGGTTGGCCTGTTGAGTATACATGTAAAACTTGACCTGCTTCATATTTAAGAACATATGCTATTTTGTCTTTTTCCATAAACAGTTTGGATCTTGATAAAAAGGCAAGTAACCCTTTCCTGCATAGGTAGGCTTTTATACTCCTTTGCAGAGTAGATCCATATCAGAAGGCACTTGTAGGAGCAGTTTGATCAGGATCTGTTCTGTTTGCTTATGGAGCAATATGATCTAATTATACAGTTTATGCCAGGGTGACATATTTCTGTGTTCATATGCCATTATAAATATTCAAGGTGACATATTTCTGTGTTCATATGCCATTATAAATATTCAAGGTGACATATTTCTGTGTTCATATGCCATTATAAATATTCAAGGTGACATATTTCTGTGTTCATATGCCATTATAAATATTCAAGGTGACATATTTCTGTGTTCATATGCCATTATAAATATTCAGCTAATTAAGGTTCATGATACCATGAATATTCATTGAGTAAAAGGTTGAGTTATCACAGTTTTGTCTACAGCATTCGAAAGGGTAAGGCTATCAGTTGATAAACAGACTATTATCAGTGCAATTATGAAGGTGAATTATCTGTCCTGATATGTAGAATGCATTTAACCAATACAACTTCTATGCATTTGCAAACAGGGTAGACCCAGATCAGATGGCTCCCATAGGAGCCATCTGATCAGGGTCTGCTCTGTTTGCTTAACCCTTTCCTCCATAAATACACCTTTTTACGCCTCTGTAATAGTCACTTCTTGAAACCCCTGTGATAAATAGAGCATTTGCTCCTATAGGAGCAAATGCTCTGTTTATCACGATGGTTTCTAACTACAAAATTCTCAAATTTTCCTTTTCTCTAGTTAATTCTCGTTTTCGGTAGATTCATTGAAAGAGGTTGGATCTAAAAATAGCCTATGGAGGAAAGGATTAAGATATAGTATAGATCAGATTCTACAGTTTCTACCATGGCCAAAACCTCCTGTTTCTATGTGCTATTATAACAATTAATCTAACTAATATTCATGATGTCATTATTTCTTTCATGAATATTCATAGAGTAAAGGGTTAACCCTTTACTTCATACATATTCATGTAAGAAATAATGACATCATTGAAATTAATAAGATAATTTTTAATAATGGTAAAAATGATAAGGACAGCTCCTATAGGAGCTTTTTATATCACTTTTGTCCTGCATTTAGCTACCACCTGTTTTAGAAGTCCGGATATGGACTTCATTTTAATTGCCACTTAAGACAGGTTCTACTGTAGTGGTATAGCTCGGAGAATTTGACCCTAACCTTCATCTTGAAGAGAAGATTCTAAACATTGCTCACAACATATGAAGAATTTGAAGAAATATGTGAACTATTCTTGAAATGGTTTCATTTACACATCTTATCAGGGTCTCTAGGGGTTTTCATGGGTCATATCCCCGATTATTTCATTCTTTATCAACTGGGTTAGCTTCAAACCACATTTTGACCTGATTCTATGCATACAATAAACTGATATAGTCCTGTTTGACCCGGTTCAATGTGAATACCCCACAAATGTTACAAAAAATAGATGCAACTAGTAGCATCGTAGTTCACTTTCAAATTTCTGTTTATGCTTTTAATTACATGTACATTTGTACTATGAAACTATAATATTCATTATAGAAAATGTTACAAACAATGGGCCAGATTAGATTATGAAACTTGTACCACAGAATCCTAACTAGAAGGAAAATACAGTGAAACCCCTCTAAACTGGATACCAAATTAGTATCAAAAGTTGTCTTTCTGACAGGTGGCAGCTTAATGCAGGTTGAAAGTCATGCAGAAAGCTCCTTTTGGAGCTTTCTGCATGACTTTCATCCTGTATTAAGCAGCCACCTGCCTAAAAAGGACCTAAATTATTCTGTCATAAACTTCTGGTTTAGAGGGTATCTACTGTGTATAACTCCACCATAAGGCTTTGTACATGTACGCTAAGTAATTGTAATCTGCAAATTTGGGTGTTTCACTGAACTTTATAAAATAAGAATTTTCTTTGTTTTAGTATTGGAGTATAGTGAAAAGCAATTTAAATTTGTAAAATTCTCCTACATAAGAATTCCTAAACCCTTTCCCTGTTGAATATTCATGTAGGAAATGAATATTATTAACTTAATTTTAATGATATCATTGGTTGAATCTGTAGAGTCTGATCTATTAGAATTTCATAAGCAAATAGAGCAGACCCTGATCAGACAGCTCATATGGGAGCCTTTTGATCTGGTTCTACTCTGTTTGAAAATGCGTGAAAAGGGATTTGTATGAAGGAAGGGTAAGATGACAACAATATCAGGATAAACTATGTAAACGTTGTTTTTTTATCCCGATGAGATTCAAAGTCACTTTGGCTTAACCCATTACCTCATAGGCTATTTTTAGATACAACCTCTTTGAATAAATTTGCCGAAAAGGAGCATTAACTACAGAAAAGGAAAATTTTTGAATTTTGTAATTTGAAACTATTGTGATAAATAGAGCATTTGCTCATAGGAGCAAATGCTCTATTATCACAATGGTTTCACAAAGTGACATTTACGGAGTCGTCAGAAGTCGTCTGTATGAGGGAAAGGGTTATGATCAGGATCAAACTGATACTGTGACCATATGTACACATAGAAAAGAAAGTTCTAGCAGGCAACACTGTTTGCAGATGACAGTTATTTAGTGTACAAAGTGTTTGATGAAACGTTTCCTTTGTTTCAGATACAAGCTGTTCATCATCATTTTCACATTTCTGTGTTACATGAGCTACCATCTGTCTAGAAAACCAATCAGTATTGTGAAGGTAAGTGTTTCTCATTATCATGAATGTTTTAACCTGTATCCTGTTCAATATTCAATTAACTCTTTCCCTCATACAAACACCTTTTCATGCATTTTCAAACAAAATAGACCCAAATCAGAGGGCTCCTATACGAGCAGTCTGATCAGGGTCTGCTCTGCTTGCTAAAGGAATTTGAAAGATCTGTTTCTTTGCTTTTCTTAAAATTATGGCTACAATGTACCACTTTCTATATTTCATTATAACTATGATGCCCCTGAATATTTAGTAGGTTTTGAAATTTGAAATAATCATAGAACAGGGAAAGGGTTAAGATGTAATGACATCACAGATATACATTAGCTGAATTTTTATGGTACATGTAAACTTTTCAAGGGATGTCACTGTGACCTTGACCTCAATTTTTAGTAAAACTTGTCTGACATTTGACCAGATGATATATCCTCAAACTCTTGGGATAGGATTTTGAAAAATATTCTGTGGGTGCATCTTGGGAAGGTACATGTAGGTGTTGCAAAGTACTTTGGTGTCTTTGTGATCTTGACTTTGACCTTGACCTCAGTTTTAGTAAAATATTGTCTGAAATTTGTCCAGATTTTCTTGTTTAGATGCATCTTCAGAGGGTGGAGTGTCTCATACTACCGGTACTTTTGTGTCTCTATGACCTTTACCCTGACCTTGACCTCAATTTAAGTTTGTCTTCAAAGTTTGTCTGAATTATATCACCAGTGAGTAAACCACTTGTGTCGGGGTTTCCAAATTTCTTGTATGGATATATCTTAGGAATGAAGAGTGTAAAATATGGCTTTGGTGTCTTTGTGACTTTGACTCGCTCACCCAACAGGGAAGTAAAATGTTGAAACATGTATCCACTCAGATCAGCAGCTGCAATAACAGTAACTATAATATCAGATCTTTATTATTTCATAAGCAGTCAGAGCAGACTCTGATCAGATGACTCCTTCAGGAGCAGTCAGATCTAGGTCTGTTCTATTTGCAAAGGTATATTTATGGAGTACATGTATAGGTAATTTTGCTTTTCTCAGTTTCCACATGATGGGCAAATTGTCAATTGCAAAGTGTTTGGATCCACCTTGATATAGCCGCCTTTGTTGTGAATTGATTCAGTGCAGTGTGTATGGCTATCACATTCTCTCATATTGACACCTTTTGATGCCTCTGTAAAAGTCGTTTTGAGACCATTGTGATAAATAGAGCATTTGGAATAAATAGAGCTCCATAGGAGCAAAAGCTCTATTTATCACAATGGTTTAAAACTTCACAATTCTAAAATTTTGCCCTATTCTAGTAAATGGTCTTTTCAGTAGATCTATTCAAAGAGGTTGGGTATAAAATTTTAGGACTATGCATATATATACATGTATGTGTGTTAGTCTCGCATTATTATGGCGTTGTCTTAATTATTATGCACATGAGAAGAAACCCCAGCTCAGCATAAGTGTCCATCTCATAGAGGAATGTGTCATGTTTAGCATCTAATTTGTTAGTCCAAAGGTCAATAGTACAATTTTGTATATGTTACAAGCTTAACCCCTGCAATGCATGAAACCGTTGGAACCGTCTGACCAGGGTCTGCACTGTTTTCCATATACAGTAAAACCCCTCAAATGCTACCACTTTATGAACAAACATGGCTGTCTTCATAAGCAGGTGGTTGCTTAATGCAGGACAAAAGTTATGCAGAAAGCTCCTATAGAAGCTTTCTGCATAACTTTCCTCCTGCATTAAGCTACCACCTGCCTTTGTCACTGTGAATAATGCCCTTTTTTGGTGGTCGTATTAGAGGGGTTTTACTGTATACAGTTAATGGATATATCACCCCTCCAGAATCAGTATGAGGCAGTCTTATGTCAAATCTGGAAGTGTCCATTTGAAAATTCAGCATTTTAAGGGTCAAGATACCTGTTTGTATGCTGAGTGTATTAGGTAATGGTACATTTTTGTAAAAGTTTGGAATGTACATATATGTATGTATGTAAGTTGGTTTCTCATCAAGCTTCAACATATTTTGAAATCTGTAGGTGTTTGGAAAGAAATGAGGAGGTAATACACATTTGGAATTGAAAAAGACAATAGTTTGAGGCTGAGCTGATGACAGTTTTGGTCGGCATACTAAAGATTTCAAGTGGTGCTCAATTTATCTTACTACAGTAAAACCACTTAAAATGGGTATAGTTCTGGATGGCAGATCTAGAGGCAGGTTGTAGCTTAATGCAGGACAAAAGTTACGCAGAAAGCTCCTATAGGAGCTTTCTGCATAACTTTCGTCCTGCATTAAGCAACTACCTGCTTATAAATGCAGAAATGTTTATTCAAGAAGTGGTCACATTAGAGGCGGGGTTCTACTGTATATATCTATAATGCCATTGGGTGAATCATCTGAAACTTTTTCTGGTAGGTTTTCTCTGATGTCATATTATGTATATGTGTGTTAACCCTTTATTTATTTATTTTTATGTAGAAAATGATGATTAACTCTGTCCCTGCTGCATATTCATGTAAGAAATAATGACATCATAGATATTTAGTAACTAATTCGTTATAATGGCATATATTTGAATAGGATAAGAATTAAACTAATTAAAATTCATGATGTCATTCTTTCTTACATGAATATTCATGGAGCCAAGGGTTAATTAACCCTTCCCCTCATATAAACATGTTTTCATGCGTTTGCAAACAGAGTAGACCCAGATCAGACGGCTCCTCTAGGAGCCGTCTAATCAGGGTCTGCTCTGTTTGCTAGTGGAATTTGAAAGATTTGTTTCTATACCTTTTAAAATTGCTTACACAATGTTCCACCTTCCATATTTCAGAATAAATAGTTTGTCCATGAATATTTCAGTAGGTATTAAAATTTGTAATACACACAGAACAGGGAATTTGTTAAGTAAGGTAAACTATGAAACATTAATAGAACAGACTCTGGTGAGAGGGCTCTACTGGCTATACACAAGCTTCCTTTGTACTTCCCCTTCAGCTGTTGAATATTCTTGTAAGGAATAGCAACATTATGAATATTTATTAGCTAAATTTGTATAATGGAACATGAACATAATTATGATGTTTTTATCTGGGCAGAAACTGTAGAGTCACATCTATATAATTCCTTGAGCAAACAGAGCAGGCTCCTGTAGGAGCCGTCTGATCTAGGTCTACTCTGCAAATGGGTGAAAAAGGCGTTTATATGAGGGAAAGGGTTAACCCTTTAGCTGCAAAATATTGTCATCTGCAAAATTTGTTGTCTGCTACAATCATCATTTGTTTATTCTTTCAAAAAGCACTACGACAGTATCAGTCAGCTTGGATCCTAACGAGACACTGAGTTACTTGGTGTCTTATCTGGATTCCAATGGTTTGCATAGGTTATCACAGATGTGACATTGGGAGCGAGAGAGAATCAAGCAGACAGTTATTTTGCACGTAGCACGTTATTTGAGTTCATGAAGTTCATGTCACTTGTTATCACATGCTGTCAATTAAGATCTTAAGACATGGAAATCCATGTCAGTTTTACATGTATAACTTTTGTCTACAAGTACAGTAAAACCTCTTTATAATGGCCACTAAATTGTGTTATTTAGTTGGTATTTAGTGCAGGTGGCTGCTTAAAGCAAGGTGAAAGTAAAACAGAACGCTCCAATAGGACCATTCTGTTTTAATTTCATCTTGCTTTATTTTTGCAACAACCTGCCTTTAACACAAAATACTTGATGTAATTTAGTGGTCATTGTAGAAAGGTTTTACTGTAAATATTTTCTAGACTTTTTATGTTCCTAAAACTTGTTTTGGTGGCATATAGATATTGAACTGGCAGTGTGTATGTATCCTACGGGAGCTGTCTGATCTGGGTCTACTCTGTTTGCAAAGACACAGAAAGGCATATTTATGGCGTAAAGGGTTGACACTCTGAACATGTTGGTATTAACCCTTCACTCCATAAATATTCATGTAAGAAATAATGACATCATGAACATCAATTAGATTTATTGTGATAATTGCATATGAACATGGGAAGTTTTGATCATGGCAGAAACTGTAGAATCATATATATATCATATCATAAGCAAAGAGAGCAGACCATGATTAGATGGCTCCTACTGATTGCATAGATGTCTACTCTGATTGCAAAGCATAGAATGGTGTATTTATGGAGTAATTGGTTAATTAAAAAGCAAGAATGATTTGTTCTGAACATTGATGCGACAGAGTGTTGTAGAAGAAGAGGGTTAAACCGTTTCACATATTTATATACATGTACAATGTATTGCCTAGAATCCCAAACTCATTTAACCCTTTCCCTTTCCAATATTTATGTAAGAAATGATGACTATTTTGTTAGCCGAATTTTTAAAATGGGCTATCAACACAGGATGTTTTGGTATTGGTTCAAAATGAAAATCAGATCTATATACATGTATACTGGTAACTGCATAAGCAAATAGGGCAGATCCTACATAAGCTATCTGATCTGGGTCTACTCTGTTTGCAAAGGAATGAAAAGGCATTTAAATGAGGGAAAGTGTTTAAAATTGTTATTTATCAACTGGTACATGTGATTTTATTTTCAGGCTGTGTTACACCGGAAGAACTGCTCTGTGCCCCTTTATCCTGGTGGTCCAGTCTCCACTGGCACCCAATGTGACTGGAGCCCCTTTGGTATGTCCCCCACTGGAGAATGTTTATGGATAACCCATTCCCTTATATTGATACCTTTTGGCATCTCTGTAAAAGTCACTTTTTGAAACCATTGTGATAAATAGAGCCGATGCTCTACTTGTCAAAATGGTTTCAAATTTACAAAATTCTAAAAAAAAATATTTTCTCGAGTAAATGCTCCTTTTCGGTACATTTATTCAAAGAGGTTGGATCTAAAAAGAGCCTATGAGGGAATGGGCTTTGTTCTAAAAAATATGGCGTTGTTCCATTTCTTTTCCAAATCCAAGTTTCAAAGGGTTTGATTCCTGATGTGATGTAGAATTTCTCAACAATTTACAGTAAAACCTCTCTTAACAGAAATTCTAGTAGAGAAGAATATATAGGAGCTGTCTGATTAGACTCTTTTGTATGCTTATAAAATGATATACCGGTAGATCTGATTCTACAGTGATTCTACAGTCTGCCAAAAGTGTCAGTGTTGATATGCCATTATAAAAATGTATCTGATTGAATATAAATCATGTAATTATTTCTTACATGAATATTTAATTATAGAGTAACCATTTACTCTATAAAACACCTTTCTACATATTTGCAAATTGAATAGACCCAGATTAGACAGTTCCTGTAGGAACTGTCTGATCAGGGTCTGCTCTGTGTTGCTTATGATATAGATATGATTCTACAGTTTCTGCCATGGTTCAAAACTTCCTGTGTCCATGTGCTATTGTAACAAATAATTTAATTTATATTCATGATGTATTTATCTCTCACATGCATATTTATGGAGTAAAGGGTTAAAGAAGCTGTCCTTACGTAGCTGCGCTTTATTTTGTATTACCACAGATAAATCTGACGCTGCCACACTGCTGGGATGGCTGGACAATGCCTACCTGGCAGCTTATGCTGTAGGAATGTTCTTCAGGTAGGAACAGTAAAATCATTCTACAGTGTAACCTCTCTATACTGGAATTCTAGTAGAGAAGAATTTAGATACTTTTAAGCAAGTGGCTGCTTAATGCAGGGTTAAAGTCAGGCAGAAAGCACCTAGAGGAGCTTTCTGCATGACTTTCACACTACATTAAGCTGCCACCAGTCTCCAAGACTGATATTTATACTAGATTTATCATCTGGTTAAGAGAGGTCTTACTGTACAGTAAAATTGTCTACAGTGACTACCCAAAATAAGTTCAATTCTTGATTTTTCAGACAGATGGTACATGTAGCTTAATGCAGGATGAATGTTTTTGCATTACTCTCGTCCTTCATTAAACCATTACTTCATAGGCTATTTTTAGATCCAACCTCTTTGAATAAATCTATTGAAAATAAATATTTACTACAGAGAAGGAAGCAATTGGAATTGTTTAGTTTTGAAACCATTGTAATATATAGAGCATGAGGGAATGGCTTAACCCTTTCCTCCACAAATAGGCCTTTCTACGCCTGTAATAACCACTTCTTGAAACCATTGTGATAAATAGAGCATTTGCTCCTATAGGAGCAAATACTCTATTTATCACAATGGTTTCAAACTACAAAATTCTAAAATTTTACTTTTCTCTAGTAAATAATCCTTTTGGGTAGATTCAGTGAAAGAGGTTTGGTCTAAAAATAGCCTATGGAGGAAAGGGTTAAGCAGCCACCTGCTCTTATATCCCCCATATCTATTGGTTATGTTGTTCATCACTTTGATTGTTAATTGAAAAAGAGTGGTTTCCTCTTGGTAATTTTATGTGTATATGACCACTGAAGTACGCTGCCTTGAGTTAACCCTTTCCCTGTTCTATGTTTATTTCAAATTTCAGTACCTACTGAATATTCATGAACAAAATAGTTATAATGTAATATGGAACTTTGTAGCTATTTTAGAAACTAAAGAAATTGATCTGTCAAATATTCCATTGGAAAATAGAGCAGACCCTGATCAGATGGCTCCCGTAGGAGCCATCTGATCTGGGTCTTCTCTGTTTGCAAATGTGTGAAAACACGTTTATATGAGGGAAAGGGTTAAAATAGTAGAGTTAACTTTTTACAATCATTTCAGTGGTCACCTGGCAGAGCGAATGAATCTGAGATACTTTATTACTGCTGGAATGCTGAGTAGTGGCGTCCTGACGGCGGCCTTTGGATTTGGCTACTTCTTCAGTATCCACCAGTTCTGGTTCTACGTAATTATTCAGGTACAAACAGTATGTCATTATTTTTTTCTCTTAAGAGTACATGTATGAGTCATGCAGGAAACACCTTATACAAATTAGGAGCCCTCTAATCCGGGTCTACACTGTTTGCAAAGGACATTTGTGCCTCATGTCCTGCACTGTAAGGGTTAAGGTATGGAGAGTTGATGATGCAACAGTTCTTGTTTATATATGGAATTGATGTGTTTCAGATTTGTGGAGGCTTCGTACAGTCTTCTGGCTGGCCCAGTGTGGTTACATGTATGGGCAACTGGTATGGAAAGGGCAAGTAAGTATGACACTAAATATGGCCAAATTTTACAAAACACTGTACTTTTTCAGTAAACTGTACATTTAATACTTTACGTCATGAATATTTATGCAAGAATCTATAACCCCTGTCATGAATATTTATGCAAGAATCCATGGCTTTCTTTATTGAATAATTATACAAGAATTCATGACTTCTGTCATCAATATTTATACAAGATCCAAGACTTCTGAAACGAATATTTATAAAAGATGCAAGACTTCTGTCATCAATATTTATACAAGGTGCTTGACTTCTGTCGTGAATATTCATGAACTGATTATTTTTTATAATGTCCAATGACAGGGAATATTTGGCCATTTCAGAAACCAGAATCAGATTTATACAATTCTATAAGCAAACAAAGCAGACCCTGGTCGGATGGCTTTTCTAAGATCTGATCTGGGTCTACCCTGTTTGCAAAGATAAAGATGTGAAAAGGTATTTGTTTGAGGCAAAGTGTTATAAATTGAAGTTTGTTTGAAGGTGATCATCTGGAAAAAAAAGTCTTCTAAAATGATTCTCTCATTTTGTTTGGTTGTATGTCAATGAGAATGCCAAACAGGTATCTGATTCAGTAAAACTCCTAAACCGGACATTAAATTTAGTATAAATATCGGTCTTGGAGACAGATGGCAGCTTAACTCTTTTGGCGCCAAAATTTAAAAGTGTTATCTGCAATTAAAATTTCATATTAAATATAATTCTAAACTGAATAATAAAGGTACAATGTATATTAGTAAAAGATTTGTTTCAAAACCTGTCATATGCTTGGGCTAAAATAATACAGTTGAAAAGGCGGCATCTGACCTGGGACTGCACTGTTTTCAATGGTGCCAACAGGTGACATTGGCATCGAAAGAGTTAATGCAAGGTGAAAGTCATGCAAATGAAATCACCCTGCATTAAGCAGCCACCTGCCTAAAAGTATCTAAATTCTTCTCTACTAGAATTCTGGTTTAGATGGGTTTGACTGTACATGTATTTGTTAGGTTATGATCCTTATCTTGACCAATTACCTGTTCAATATTCTTGTAAGATATAATGACAATAATGAATATTCATAAGCTGTACTTTGGTAACGGTATATGAACACATGATATGTTGGCTATGGCAGAAATTGTAGAATCAGTTCTATATAATTTCACAAGCAAACAGTGCAGACCCTGATCAGATGGCTCTTACAGGAGCTGTCTGATCTTGATCTACTCTGTTTGCAAATGAGCGAAAAAGCGTTTACATGTGGAAAAGGGTTAACAAAGTTATAGCAAGTTGAGAGCTGTATATAAAAATTGTAAATATCAATCCAATTCTCATATTTTTAATCCAAACCCGGTCTTGTTGTTCTCGTTAACAATTACAATGGACAGGTGATTCTAACGAGTATCAACAAAATAAGGTTTAGTGGAAAAATATTGAAAGGATTTGATCTAGATTGGCTGAAAAACCCAGAGGTCCAGATATAATGGGTAAATTAAAACATTGTCAAGAATAACTTCTTTACTTCTCCAAATCCTCTGTTGTGACCACTCTTTAGAATCGTCTCTAAGAGATGATTCTAAAGAGTGGTCACAACATAGGGTTTGGTAGAGAAATGATGATTTTAGTATTTGAGCATGCACCTTTATCTGTAACTGTCTTGGTTCATTTTGATAGTCTTCATCTCTGTAGCTCAGTAGTTGTGATATTTTACAGACGAGGTCTGATCATGGGTATCTGGAACTCGCACACCTCAGTAGGCAATATTCTAGGCTCCCTGATAGCTGGAATCTGGGTGAACCATGCGTGGGGCTGGTCCTTCGTTGTCCCTGGAATTATCATAGGAAGTCTTGGTGTCATTGCCTTTCTTACCTTGGTGACAGGTAAATGGATATCTGCATCCAATAAACTTTAGAGCTTTGTGTACAGTGTAGACACAAACCAGCTGTCTAGTACATTTTGATCAGTGTCGTCACTGTTTGCAGTAGGACCTGCCTTAGGCGCTCATTTATTTATTGAACATAGGAGTCTCAAAAAAACAGGTGGTTGTTTAATGCTGGGCAAAATTAATGCAGAATGCTCCTATAGGAGCTTTATGCATTACTTTTGACCTGCATTAAGCTTCCACAATTATTCCAGGTCAAAAGTAATGCAGAAAGCTCCTATTATCCTGCATTAAGCTACAGCCTGCCTTCCAGACCAACAATTAGACTTCTTTTTGATGGCCGCTTAAGACAGGTTCTACTGTAGAAGGTTTAGATAATGTGATGAGTACGAAAACTGCAGGGGATCCATTTTACTAAAGATGACTGAAACTATTGAAGTCATAACATACAACGAATAGCTTTACAAAGCCATGAAGAGGGCAGATTGAGTGTCTGAATACTTTTGATAATTAGGCTATTTACCTTAATCTTTAACACTTTCCTTCATATAAACACATTTTCACACATTTGCAAACAGAGTAGACCAAGATCAGATGGCCCCTAAAGGAGCCAGCTCTGTTTGCTTTTGATATTATATAGATCTGATTCTAGCTTTCGTCACAGCACAACATTTCCTTGAAAAGTTTACATTATAAAACTTCAGTTAATGAATATTCATGATGTCATAATTTCTTATGGGAATATTGCAGAAAATTTGTTTATTTGAATTATTGAATGGGATTCAGAGTGTCAAACAACTTGAATTCCTGCATTCAACTTTACAATAGATATGAATTAACCCTTTACTCCATAAATACGCCTTTCTACGCCTTTCTACGCCTTTACAAACAGAAGAGCCTGATCAGGGTCCATGCTTATAAAGCTTTTAGTTGAGTCTGAGTTTTGTTCTCAAGCTTTTGATTGGTCAGATTTGAGTTCTCAAGCTTTTGATTGGTCAGATTTGAGCCAGAGGCTCAAATCTGACCAATCAAAAGCTTGAGAACGTACTCAGACTCAACTAAAAGTTTTATAAGCATGGACCCAGATGGCTCTGTTTACATGTGATATAATATAGATTTGATTCTACAGTTTCTCTTATTGATAAAACAGCCTGTATCTATGTGCTATTATAGCAGTTAATGTAATTAATATCCATGATGTCATTATTCATTACATGAATATTGATGAAGTAAAGGATTCAGGTTGTGACGATAGGAAACAGAATGTGATATTGTTTCACATACCATATTAACATTTGAATGAGGGAAACAAGTTAAATGGCATTTGCAGACAATGTTGACCCAGATTTTAGAAATCTTAGATGAGCCATTTACATTGTGTATCGTCGTCAGTCTTCTGGCAACTTGATTATACTAAGTAAACTTTGCCATTACACAATGTTGGATTATTCCACTATGAAAATGCAGCAGACTATTTCGCTGTCAATAAATGGCATCTGCAAAATTTGTTGTCTGCTCTAATTATCAGTTTTGCATTTTTCTGCCCTTTTGTTAACTTTTTCCCTGTTCTATACATGTATTTATTCCAAATTTCAATAACCTACTGAATATTCATGGACAAAATAGTTAAAATGAAATATGGAAGGTGGAACATTGTAGCCATTTTAGAAACTAAAGAAATAGATATATCAAATTTCATTAGCAAACAGAGCAGACCCTGATTGGATGGCTCCTCTAGGAGCCGTCCGATCTGGGTCTACTCTGTTTGCAAATTTGTGAAAATCAGTGTGTCAAACAGTTTGGATTTTGATGAAATTCTGAGTTACCAGGCATCTTGTTTGAATCAATACTGTTTTCAAAGGTGAATGTACATTATTGTCAGAGCTAAAGTTGAACCTAGAGATTAAGTATTACAGCAGAGATCCAGATAAGATGCATTGGTTAAAACATTTTTAAGAAAAACTTCTTTATTTCTCGACCAAACTGTATGTTGTGACTACTCTTTAGAATCGTCTCTTCGAGACATTTCTAAAGAGTGGTTACAACATACGGTTTGATGGAGAAATGGCAATTTTTGTTCTCTAGTACATGTACACACATTTATCTGTAGCTCTGTTATAGTATGTTTTGTTTTGTACTTCAGAGCCTTCCATTGTCGATTGTGATGATCCCGAACAACAACTGCCAGGAGAACAGAATAATGAGGTACAGAGCCACACTATAAACTCAGAGCAAGTTCTTACTGATGTAATCGATTCCAGTTCCGCTGTAAGTCGCGGCCTGTCTGTATATACCCCTTTCCCATTCACAACAAGAATGTAGGTTTGAGTTGTAGGAAAAGTAGCTGTTTATGGCTGCTTGGTGTAAAAGTAAGATGTGTTCTTGATGGGATAAAATATGGAATGGGTGAAATAGACATTTCAGAGGTTTTCCAAATGTACATTATTTTGACACCATGTTGCAAGCAGAGTTTGCATAATAATATTGCTTTTACTACATAACTCTACTTTTCCTATTTCTAAACACTGCACTCCTGGTATTATATTTTATATTGAACTTTTACTTGTTGAATGTATTTATACATCTGTGGTGTTGCTTTGTTTTATATTTTCACTGCACTAATACTTTATAGTCTGGCGTTGTCTTGGATAAACACATTTTCTAGTTTTAGGCCTAGAGTATGAAGTTGTGCTGACTTATTTGGCAACTACTCTTTAACCCTTTCCTCCATAAATACGTCTTTCTATGAAAAAAGTAAAAGTCACTTTTTGAAACCATCATGATAAATAGAACATTTGTTCCTAAGGAGCAAATGCTCTATTTATCACAATAGTTTCAGAACTACAAAATTCTAAAAACTTTCCTTTTCTATAGTTATGCTCCTTTTCGGTAGGTTTATTATTCGAAGAGGTTGAATCTAAAAATAGTCTATGAGGGAATGGGTTAACCCTTTCCTTCATGTAAATGCCTTTTGAAGCCTTTGCAAACAGAGAAGATCCAGATCAGAGGGTTCAAACCCTCTGATCACGGTCTGCTCTGTTTGCTTATGGAATTGAATAGATCTGATCCCACATTTTGATTCTAAGCCAACTATTCTCTTTGAACTTTTTATTAATGAATATTCATGAAGTGATCAATTCATGCATTAAAACTTTTGACCCAAATACACACTATAGAATCTAATCTGTATATTTTGTTATTCCATAGGCAAATAGAGCAGACCCTGATCAGACAGTTCCTACAAGAGCTGTCTGATCTAGTTTTACCCAGCAAAGGTGCCTAAAGTCGTCTATATGAGCATAAGGGTTAATATTTCAGAGTAGAATTTTCTTTCATCCATTTTTTTTTGTTCAAAAGGAATTAAGTTCAAACAGTTTGGAATGAGATAAAATGACGTGTTACTTTTATATGGAGCTGATACAGTTAAACCTCCCCACATGAAGTGATTAATGTAGAATCAGATCTATGTTATTCACAAAACATACAGTGCAGACCGGACAGGAGCTCTCTGATCTGGGTCAGCTCTGTTTGCAAATAGCATAAATGTGCATCTTTATCAGGTGAAAGGTTAATGCAAAATGAAAGAAATGCAGACATCTGTGGGGAGCTCTATATTAAACTGCCTTTTAGATGTATTAACCCTTTTCTCCATGAATATTCATGAATATAAGTTTATTATGAGCACAGCAACTTTTAGCTCAGGCATATACTGTAGATTCATATCCGTATTATCCATAAACAAACACAGCAGACCCTGATCAAACGACTTCTATAGTAGATGTCTGATCTTGGTTGACTCTGTTTGCAGAAGCATAGACAGGCATATTTTTGGAGTAAAGTGTTAATGTAATGACCTTTTCATGCCTTTGAAAATAGAGAAGACCCAGATAAGATTGCTCCTGTAGGAGCCATAGCCATCTGATCAGGGACTGCTCTGTTTGCCCATGGAACATCATTGTGAACTACTATTCAACTAATAAATATTCACGATGTCCATACTTCTTACATACAAATTGTTCATGAGGGAAAACTTTAATTGATTGTTGAAAGCTTTACACATTTGTTCATTGTCAGTTTATCTCAAAGGTTACATTCTGTTTAACCCATTCCCTCATAGGCTATTTTTAGATCAAATGTCTTTGAATAATTCTACCCAAAAGGAGCATTAATTAGAGAAAAGGAAATATTTTAGAATTTTGTAGTTTTGAAACAGTTGTGATAAAAAGAGCATTTGCTACACAGGAGCAAATGCTCTATTTATCACAATGGTTTCAAAAAGGTGACTATTACAAAGGGATAGAAAGGCGTATTTATGGAGGAAAGTATTAAGGTCAATGACTGTCATGTACATATAAAAAGTTATTGTCAAAAATGTACTTAGATAACCCTTTACTCCATAGATAACAGTACACCTTTGCAAACAGTAGACCCAGATCAGATGACTCCTGTAGGAGGTGTCTGATCAGGGTTTGCACCTTTTTTCCTATAATTTATATTGATGATGTCATTATTTCTAACATGAATAATCATGGAGTAGAGGGATAAAGTACATAGACCATGTTTACATGCTATGATATGCTGTTACTACTAACTTGGGCACTGGAATTTTAATTCAGCTGCTTTAGCTCTTTCATTTTATCTTTTTGCATGCTATGTAATTGCTGTCAACAAATTTGTCATCTGCTACTAATCTGAAAGTCATTCTGAAAGTCAATTCTGTTTGTCAAAGAAAAAAAATTGAGCGATTGCCATAACTTTGGTTTCTGCGTTGTCGTCGTTGTCATTGTCGTCATTTGGAAACTTTAATGTTGGCTATTACTTCTTTATTGTTCAAACAAATCTTATGAAACTTCACAGACTTGTTCACCATCACAAGGGCTACTATAGAACAGATGAGCAGTGGCACCTGCATGCAGTGCTTTTGTTTCTTTTGTTTCTTCTGAAATATTTAGTCAGTCACAGTGTCACATTGTTTGGATCTTGATGAGATGCCTAGTTGCTCTGTATCAGATCTGGATCCAAACTACTTGCATAGGTTATCACACATTTTCAGCTAGCATGCCATGAATTAATACTTTCATCTTGCACATGTATAATATTTTCACATCAGCTTTTAACCCATTCCCTCATATTGACACCTTTTGACTCCTTTGTGAAAGTCACTTTTTGAAACTATTATGATTAAATAGATCATTTGCTCCATATGAGCAAATGCTCTCTTTATCAATGGTTTCAATCAAATTGTAAATAGTGCAGACCCTGATGAGACAGCTCCTGCAGGAGCTATCCCATCTGGGTCTTCACTATTTACAGGTAGGTATATTGACTTGAATAGTAAACGAAGGGTTAAGCATGTTGGTTTTTTTACTTTATGTTTGAAGTACAGGTACTTCTTTTCACCTGAGCCAGTAACTGACAGTTCGGGTGCTGTGGACCATTTCTTTGCACACATTTTGTTTGATGCATGTTTTCATCATTCTCATTGTCTCATAGCATGTAATATAGCCTAATATCTGATGCACAGGAGGTGGGGAAGAAACAGATTCCAGAGGACCCAGTATATGTAATTGCTGATGTGCCTGCCCATGAGCAGGACAAAAATGGAGTACCTCCTGTCAGACTGAGTGGTGCTATTAATCTAGCTTATTCCCCTTCCGCATTGGATATCTCGATTAGCAGAAATGCTTCAAGTGATGTTCTTATTGAGCTTGATAATCTTGACAAAAACCTTGCTAAAGTAGTAAGTACAATGTATAAACATTCTGCACAGTGAGCAATTGTCGTCTGCAAACAATGTTTCTGTTTTTTTCCTAAAAGAAGACTTTCTTTCCATTTCTTTTAAAATTCTGTGTCAAACAGTTTGGATCCCGATGAGACTTGGAATGATTCAGCATCTCAAATGTTTGTCAAAGGTTGTCACATATTTGCCAGTAGAATGCTGAAAGTTAATAAAGATTAATTGTAAGGACAATGTGAATAATTCAGTTTATCAGACGTTTGCATATGGTGATGTTCATAAAACAATGTAGACCCAATCAGAGAAACCCTCTGCTTAGGGTCTACACGTTAACCATTTCAGAATCTTTTCAACAATATTTTCCTTTCATACTAAATTGATCCAATAATTAAACAACAATGAGCATACCACTGTGGTAAATTTTCATAGGAATGTACTCAGTATTTAAAACAGTGGTGTCATTTCTCACACGTGATTAAAGATCTAAGGTATTATATCTTAAATACTTGTATTACATTTCCGCTGTTTAGAAATATGTTCTCAATCATGAAAGGGATGATAAGTTTTACACAAATTACTTTGAATCTGACAAATAAGTCACTGTAATTATCTTAAATATTTTCACCAAGACAAATTGTGACAAATAGTGCTGACTCAGCTCAAACTGAAACTTAACACTTTTCCTGTTGAATATTCATGTAAGAAATAATGATATCATGAATATTTATTTTGTGGTAATATTTCGACAAAGTTTGATGACCAGCTTAATGACCCAATGTACTTATGCTATGGCCCTTGAATTAGCAACCAAACTTCATAAAATAGTGTGTGGTCATATTGTCTAGACCAGTTTCAATAACCAGTCAAATAGCCCCACGCAGTTTATAGTTATGGCCCATGAATAACCCTTAATTGTCTATTTCAACCTTATTTGCTCCCTAACCAGTTTTTGTTCAATCTTCACCAAACATCATGAAATTGTAACTATGTATTCTTATAATCTCAGCTGAATTTGATTACCAGCCAAATGGTTCCAGGCATTTTAGTGCTATGGCCCTTCATTAAGCCAAAATTGTTTATTTTGCCCTTGTTGACAAGTTTTAATCAGATTGTTGATATTGGTAGAAGATCATTTATGATTTCATAAGCAAACAGAGCAGATCATCATCAGGTAGCTCCTACAGGAGCCACCTGATCTATGTCTACTTTGTTTGCAAAGGTTTGCAAAAGCATTTATATAAAGGAAAGGATCAAGGATCAGTTTGATCAGAGTCTACACATTTTGCTTCTCCATTAATAGTTGCATTGAACGGTTTACTTCATGAATATTCATGCAAGAAATGACGATATTATGAATATTAATTATATTCATTTTTGTAATGGCATATTTACGCATTAATTTTTTGTCCAAGCAGAAACTGTAGCATCTGATCTATATAATTCCAGAAGCAAACAGAGGAGACTCAGATCAGACGGCTCCAATAGGAGCCGTCTGATCTGGGTCTACTCTGTTTGCAAAGGCGTAGAAAGGCGGTTTTATAGATTAACGGGATAAAGTTTTCACAGTGGTACAGGATGGACTTATTCAACTTTACAAACTGGTGATATTAAGGATAATTGTGGAAACTGGTTTCACAATTAGTATAGATCCAGATCGGAGGTGTTCTTGATCAGGGGCTGTGCTGTTTGGGATTTAAAATTCTTTCTAGCAAGGATTACCTGTTAAAAATAAAAGGATAAAATTCAGTATTGGTAATATGTCCATTTTCAAAGACTAGGTTTTGAAGAGTTTGTCTATGATATTCAATGTTCACATTTGATAGGAGGTACCCCATTTGAATGCCACACAAAATGGCATTGCAGTGAAGCCAAAAGGAAAGGTACAGTTTTGACTGAACTTCCCAGATATTTTAATCGTGCTGTGAGAGAAGGTGTCATCAGAAGACACAGATCAGCTGCATTGTCATAGCAATGGCATCTGTCTGAATCTTATCCAGAGTTCCAGATAAGATTCGTAAATTAAAACTTTTTCAAGAATAACTCCTTTTTTTCTCCACCAAACCCTATGTTGTGACCACTCTTTAGAATCGTCTCTTCGAGATGATTCCAAAGAGTGGTCACAACAAAGGGTTTGGTGGAGAAAGGATGATTTGAGTATTTCAGTACATACCTTTACCTGTTGCTCTGCTTATCACAGAGCTATAGATGAAGTTGCATATTCAAATACTGAAATCAACATTTCTCTGCCAGACTTTATGTTGTCACCATTCTTAAGAATTGTATCAAGGAGACGATTCTACATGGTAGTCACAACATGGAGTTTAGTTGAGAAATAAGGGAGCTATTATGAAATACATGCATGTTTAATGTATGGGTCTTAAATATTCCTGTTATCAGATGGTGTTTCTGTGACAAGATGGCTAGCCTTGCTCTGCACTGTATAGGTCTGAAGACACCAGTTCTCATAGTGTAGCCCATTTATGGGTGATGGGGCGAAAGCTGTAGTAGTATGAGGGCTAGTTAGTAATGTGCCGATTTTACCCATATCATGTTCATAAAATAATGCTTGCTCGAATTTCGATCTGTTTCAAGCTCTACATACTTTCGATTCATTAAAGCTGGATACTGATTGAGTGTCACACAGCTTAGATTCTGATAAGATGCTGAGTTACTTGGTGTCTCATCTGGATTCACCATTTGGGGCTTTACATGATAAGGGTTGGTATATAGTTTGTTTAAGCCAGTTAGAGATGTTCATTGTAGCTTACTGTTATATGTGTACTGTATTGTTATAAAGGTATGGTGTTTCTGTTACACCAAGTCATGCTTTGGTTCATGTACTGTAGCTGCCAATTAGAAATACAGGATAAACTCAATTATTCGAACACTCAAAAGTATTATTATTGATACAGGGGGCAGCTTAATGGGGGCTGAAAATCATGCTGAAAGGTTCTCTGGGAACTTTCTGCATGACTTCCACCCTGCATTAATATTCATGAACAAAATAGTTGTAATGAAATATGGAAGATGGAACATTGTAGCCATTTTAGAAACTAAAGAAACAGATCTTTCAAATTCCATTAGCAACAGAGCAGACCCTGATCAGACGGCTCCTATAGGAGCCGTCTGATCTGGGTCTACTCTGTTTGGAGATGGGTGAAAAGGCGTTTGTATGAAGGAAAGTGTTAAGCAGCCATCTGCTTAAAAATGTCCGAATTTATACTAATATTTAGGTTTTATTGAGGTTTTACTGTATATTGTTTTTCATGTTATACAAACCCCTTGTGACTTAGACAAACCCCTATGTTGTTGGTATCGATAAGAACCAATCTTATTGAGAACCATCAAGATTTTGATGTTGCCGGGAAATATAGAAAGCAGTTATATACGATTTCCTAAATCGGCTAATGGAGTAATTATTTGATTGTGTATATAACTCTTAGCACTTTAATCTTTTACTCCATGAATATTCATGTCAGAAATAATGACTATGAATATTAATTTTTATAATGGCATCATAAACGAGGGAATTTACATCATGGTAGAATCTGTCGAAATAGATCTAGGCTATTTCATAAGCAAACAGAGCAGACCCAGATCAGATGGCCCCTGCAGGAGCCGTCTGATTTTGGTCTACTCTTTTTGTAAGATGCCAGAATGCATCTCTATGGAGTAAAGGACTAAGAAACCCCAAGTTATTTTATGCCTGGGTCCATGCTTATTAAACTTTTAGTTGAGTCTGAGTTCGTTCTCAAGTTTTTGATTGGTCAGATTTGAGCCTGACCGATCAAAAGCTTGAGAACTAAAATCTGACCAATCAAAAGCTTGAGAACGAACTCAGACTCAACTAAAAGCTTTATAAGCATGGACCCTGATCTAATTCAGACTGTTTGTAGAGCTGATCACATATTCACCGCTAGGGTGCAGGGGGTCCAGATTAATTATCATTGATGAATAGCCACCAAACAGGATAGAATATTTACTACGTTTTCACATGTAACTCTGGCACAAACTGGGTGTTTTAATCCTTAACCTGGTGAATATTCACCTCAGATATAATGACTGCAGGGCTCCAGATGAGATGCGTAAATTAAAATATTTACAGGTATATCTCCACCAAACCCTATGTTGTGACCACTCTTTCGACTCTTCGTGACGATTCTAAAGAGTGGTCACAACATAGGGTTTGGTGGAGAAATGACGATTTTAGTATTTATGTACACACCGTTATCTGTAGCTCTGACTGTATGAATATTGAAATATGCTAGATTTTTATAATGGCATCATTTTAACATGGCAGAAACTGTAGAATTTCATAAACAGAGTAGACCTTCATTAGACAGCTCCTTCAGTAGGTGTCTGATCTTAGTTTACTCTGTTTGCAAAGAAGGGGGGACTCTTTTATTCAACATTCCCTTTGACGGATCATTCTCAGATTCTCCTGGATAATATCAGACAGGTGAACTGTACTGGATCATCACAGCTCAGCTACTGAATGACTGAAAAGCTCGGCTGAAAAATAAGATTGTTAAGCCTAATTTTAAATCTAGGTCAGATGACATGCATTTTGTGTCACATGCTTTAGCAGGGTTACACTTATGATCACATTGTGGTCTCTTTGACTGTCTGGCCAAATGTTACACTTACAGTAAAGCCCCTCTAAACCAGACATTCAATTTAGTATAAATATCAGCCTTGGAGACAGTTGATACCTCAATGCGTATTGAAAGTCATGCAGACAGCTCCTCTAGGACTACACTGCTCCTCTAAGAGCTTTCTGCATGACTTCCACTCTGCATTAAGCAGCCACCTGCCTGAAAATATCTTAATTCTTCTCTACTAGAGTTCCTGTTCAGAGGGGTTTACTGTATTTTATTTCACTCTTTTTGTTTCAGCAGGATGACACTTAGGGGTCACCTTTTCATCTATGTCTGTCTGTCTGTCTGTCTGTCTGTCATGCTTATGTCATTTCACATTTTCTGTCATACTTCTGCTGGTAATGACATGTGTTCTACTTCGAATGCTCTTATCAAGTCATAGCAAACTCATAATACTAGTCTAGAAATTGTGTCAGTCTATATCATGGTCATATCATGATCAGCTGGAAGGTTGAGTCAAATGTCAGCCACATTGAAATGTCGACAAAAGCAGTGCAATTTCCATTAGAGGCAACATATGCTTATCACTGTAAGGTCAACGTCTTAATTTAGGTGGTGGCGGGGAATATAGATGTCCTTTGTTAAATATATATATCAGAGGCCTAGATAAGATGTGTTATATATATTTTGAACTGCTTGCCAATTGTCAACAGTATTTGTCTTGATCATTTTGTGGAAAGCTGATCTGGATCCAAGCTGCTAGAATTTCCATTCAAGTCACAATTAATAGAAAAAGGGTTAACCCTTTCCTTCCTATAAACATATTTTCAAACAGAGAAGACTCGTATAGGAGCCGTCTGATCAGGGTCTGCTCTGTTTGCTAATGGAATATGAGAGACCTGTTTCTTTACTTTCTAAAATGGCAAAACTATTTTGTCTATGAATATTCAGTAGGTATTGAAATTTAGGATAAACATAGAACAAGGAAGGGTTAAGGTACATGTACTGTTTATCCTTAATAATAGGACACCCACTTCCTTATACAGTTAAACCTCTCTTAACAGTTAAATAAATTTAGTATAAATATCAGTCTTAGAGACAGGTGTAAGCTTACTTCATGGTGAACATCATGCAGTAAGCTCCTCTAGGATCTTTCTGCATGACTTTCACCCTGCATTAACCCATTCCCTCATATTGACGCCTTTTGACACCTCTGCAAAAGTCACCTGTTGAAACCATTGTGATAAATAGAGCATTTGCTCCTATAGGAGCAATGCTCTATTTATCACAATGGTTTCAAACTTCAGTAGATTTATTCAATGAGATTGGATCTAAAAATAGCCTATGAAGGAATGGCCACCTGCCTAAAAGTATGATAAATACTTCTCTAGTAGTATTCAAGTTTATGGGGGTTCTGCTGTAGCGATGAAATTGTAAAGCTGAGGAAGCACCAGTTTGACAACTTTAACATTTACCTTGTTGAATAATCATGTAAGAATAATGACATCATGAATACAGTAAAACCCCTCTAAACCAGAATTCTTGTAGAGATGAATTTCATGCAGGTGGCTTCTTAATGCAGGGTGAATTTCATGCAGAAAGCTCCTGGAGGAGCTTTCTGCATGACTTTCACCCTGCATTAAGCTGCCACCTGCCTCCAAGCCCAATATTTGTGCTAAATTGAACGTCTGCTTTAGATGGGTTATTGTATTTATTAGCTGAAAGGGATTTTTTGATATTGGAAGAAACTATACAGTCAGATCTGTTATAATTTCATAAGCAAACAGCGCAGACCCAGATCAGAATGATTGATCTAGGTCTACTCTGTTTGCAAATGTGTGAAAAGGTGTTTATATGAAGGAAAAGGTTAAATGAAATCAGTGGAATAGCAGATCTTGTTTTTAGCTCATCTGAGCAAAGCTCAGGATGAGCTTTTGGGAGACTTGAATGTCCGTCGTCCGTCGTCCGTCGTGCGTCGTCAACAATTTGCTTGTGAACACTCTAGTGGTCACAATTGTAGTCCAATCTTCATGAAACTTGGTCAGAATGAATGTCTTGATAAAATCTCGGACGAGTTCGAAAGTAGGTCAAGTTGGGTTAAAAACTAGGTCACTAGGTCAGATAGTAGGAAAACCTTGTGAACCCTCTAGAGGTCACATTTTTAGCCCAATTTTCATGAAACTTGGTCAGAATGATGGTCTTGATAAAATCTCGGAGGAGTTTGAAAAGTGGGTTACGTATGGTAAAAAACTAGGTCAAACAGTAGAAAAACCTTGTGAACACTCTAGTGGTCACAATTTTAGTCCTATCTTCATGAAACTTGGTCAGAATACATGTATTGATAAAATCTCGGACGAGTTTGAAAGTGGGTCAAGTGGGGTTAAAAACTAGGTCACTAGGTCAAACAGTAGAAAAACCTTGTGAACACTCTAGTGGTCACAATTTTAGTCCATAGTCCAATCTTCATGAAACTTGGTCAGAATGAATGTCTTGATAAAATCTTGGACGAGTTCGAAAGTGGGTCAAGTGGGATTAAAAACTAGGTCACTAGGTCAAACAGTAGAAAAACCTTGTGAACACTCTAGTGGTCACATTTTTTGTCCAATCTTCATGAAACTTAGCCATAATGATTGGCTTGATAAAATCTCAAATAGGTTTGAAAGTGGGTTATGTGGGGTTAAAAACTAGGTCACTAGGTCAAATAGAAGTAAAACCTTGTGAACACTCTAGAGGTCACATTTATACCCAAATCTTCATGAAAAATGGCCGGAATGATTGTCCTAATAAAATCTTGGACATGTTTGAAAGTGGGTTATGTGAGGTCAAAAAGTAGGTCACTGGGTCATATCTTAGAAAAATCTAGTTTACACTCCAGTGGCCACATTTTTAGCCCAGTCTTCCTCAAACTTGCTCAGAGTGTTTGTCTTGGTGATACCAAGGTTGAGTAAGATTTTGGATGGGAATAAAAAGTAGGTCACTAGGTCAAATCTTAGAAAAATTACTCTAGAGGGCACATTTTAAGCCCAATCTTGATAAAATCAATATACTAAATCTTTGAAAATCTTGTTCTGCAGAACTACTGCTCATGATCCACTATCAACATTGTTCAAATATTGTCCCTAAGGTCAATATTGGCCCTACCCATGGGCTACCCAGCAAAAATCTTAAATCTATGGTAATCAGGTGAGCGATTAAGGGCCATCTTGGCCCTCTTGTACATTATTTGCATTCTGTTTGTCTGGCTGGATATTTACTTATTTAGCATAAAAATGGTAATGTGTGGACAAATAATAGTTAATTTTTTCTACTTCTTCTGTTTCAGAATGAGTCTACATACTTGCTAAGAGGATCTGGGGAAGAGTCAGATGGAAAGGCGATCTCTTTCGTCAGGGCATTATTTATACCAGTAAGTCTGTCTTTGACTAGATGTTACTGAGCCATTCAGAGCTGGAGATACATGTATATTGATGTATCCAAAGTTCTTTATCCTTTTAGTTGAGTCTGAGTTTGTTCTCAAGCTTTTGATTGGTCAGATTGAGCCAAAGGCTCAACTAAGAAGCTTTATAAGCATGGACCCTGATTTTCACACATTTTGTTAAATTAGAACTTGCTGAATGGTACTGTTCCGTAGAGGAATACCGGTATGTAAAATGTTTACAGTAATTTTCTTGTGTGCCTCTTGCAGGGATGTCTAAATATTGGTATGATCTAAGTATGATATAAGGTCAAATTCTGACTGTTCTTGTAGTATAAAAATGCAAAAGTATGGTACAGTATTGTAGCCGGGTAGAGAATTGTTGTGAAACAGTTGATAGGCTTTAGACTGTGTAGCTCGATAGCTCAGTCAGTAGAGTGTTGGCATGGTAAGCCAAAGGCCCTGGATTCAAGTCCCAGTTGAGTCATAACTTTTCACCTTTTTACATTTGGTGCCCAACGTAAATAATCCGCAGAGTGGTTTATATGAAAATATGTAATAATAAGAAACTCGTGGAGTCCCAGTTGAGTCACAACTTTTTCCCTATGTGTTACAGTAACACCCCTATAAACCAGGATTCTAGTAGAGAAAAAATATGGTACTTTTAAGCAGGTGGCTGCTTAATGCAGGGTAAATCTCAAGCAGAATGCAGGAGCTATCTGCATGACTTTCATCCTACATTAAGGTGCCACCTGTCTCCAAGACTGTTATTGTACTAAATTCCCCCCCCCCCCCCCCCCCCCCCCCCCAAAGTTATGCCCCAGTTGAAGATAGTCAGGGAGCATTATGTTTTGCACCTGTTCGTCCATCCGTCTGTCCATCTGTCTGTCTGTCTTTGTATCATGCTTGTATGTGCAGTTGGTTGACACAGTTTTTTCATTGTCAAGTACCACCATGGGGGCATCACTGTCTTACAGACACAATTTTCTAGTTTAAAAAATGCCATAGTAAGTGTGGTGGACTCTGATTGGTCGAAATATAGATATTGTTTAGATACAATTCATGTTCATATGCCTTTATAAAATTTCAGCTAATTAATATTCATGAAGAAATTATCTCCTACTTGAATATTCATTATGTGAAGGGTTACAGAGAGTTTGCTGTAAAGTCACCTAGATCAGCTGTTTGTTTGTCTATTTCAGGGAGTGCTGGAATTCTCCTTGTGCCTCTTTTGTGCCAAGCTTGTTAGTTACACATTTCTGTTCTGGTTACCAAAGTATATATCATATAAAAGTAAGTACATACTTTATGTGTTCTTAGGATAGTCAATCAAAAATAATTCAGTGGTAAAAGCATAAGCAAAATCTTCAAATCCACTCTTTAGAATCGTCTCTTTGATTTTAGTACAGTAAACCCCCTCTAAACTGGAATTCTAGTAAAACAATTTAGATACTGTTAGGCAGGTGGCTGCTTAATGCATGGTGAAAGTCATGCAGAAAGCTCCTCTAGAGGAGCTTTCTGCATGACTTTCACCCTGAATTCAGCTGCCACCTGTCTCTAAGACTGATATTTATAATAAATTGAATGTCAGGTTTTGAGGGGTTTTACTGTATTTGAAAAGGGTTAACACTTCATGCTAGCGGGGAATTTTTGATAACCTTTGCAAACAGTTTGGCTCCAGATGAGACACAGAATAACTTCTTGTCTCTTTAAGTACCAAACTGTTTGACACTTTTGATTATTTTTGTTTTAGAGAAATTTAAAATGAAATTTCGGAATTGCAACAGGCACTTATTACTTATCATGTAAAGATTTAATGTGAACAGAGTTTTGAATAATGGATAATTTTAATTATTTGCACTGTTTTGGAAATGCAAATACGTTTCAAATGGTTGCTATTTACGAAGGCTTTTGAAGAGATATTAATTTATATACTTCAGTATCACAGAGTATTTTGTCGTTTCAGCTGATTATGATGCAGAAAGGTCTGGTGATCTATCCACATTGTTTGATGTTGGTGGTATATTAGGTAAGCCGTTACAATGACTTTCATATACAGTAAAACCCCTCTAAACTGGAAGTGGAATTTAGATACTTTTAGGCAGGTGGCTGCTTAATGCAGGGTGAGAGTCATGCAGAAAGCTCCTAGAGGAGCTTTCTGATTGACTTTCATCCCACATTAAGCTGCCGCCTGTCACGAGACTGATATTGATACTTTATTATACCCCCCTTTTGAAAAAATGGGGGTATATTGCTTTGCACATGTCGGTCGGTAGGTCGGTCGGTCGGTCTGTCGGTCGGTAGATCGATGGTTTCCGAACGATAACTAATAAACGACTTGGCCTAGAATCTTCAAACTTGCTGTGGTGGTTGGTCATGACAAGTAGATGACCCCTATTGTTTTTGAGGTCACTAGGTCAAAGGTCAAGGTCACCATGACCTAAAATGGTGAAATAGTTTCCGATCAATAACTGCTCACGGGTTTGGCTTGGGATCTTCAAACTTGCTGTGGTGGTTGGTCATGACCACTAGATGACCCCTATTGATTTTGAGGTCACTAGGTCAAAGGTCAAGGTCACCATGACCTTAAATGGTTAAATGGTTTCCGATCAATAACTGCTTAAGGGTTTAGCTTAGAATCTTCAAACTTGCTGTGTTAGTTGGTCATGACCACTGGATGACCCCTATTGATTTTGAGGTCACTAGGTCAAAGGTCAAGGTCACCATGACCTTAACTGGTAAAATGGTTTCTGATCAATAACTGCTCAAGGGTTTGGCTTAGGATCTTCAAATTTGCTTAGGTGGTTAGTCATGACAACTAGATGAGTCCTATTGTTTTTTAGGTCAATAGGTCAAAGGTCAAGGTCACCATGACCTTAAAGGGTGAAATGGTTTGCGATCGATAACTGCTCAAGGGTTTGGCCTAGGATCTTCAAATTTGCTGTGGTGGTTGGTAATGACCACTAGATGACCCCTTTTGCTTTTTAGGTCACTAGGTCAAAGGTCAAGGTCACCATGCTCTTAACTGGTCAAATGGTTTCCGATCACTAACTGCTCAAGGGTTTGGCTTAGAATCTTCAAACTTGCTGCGGTAGTTGGTCATGACAACTGGATGGCCCCTATTGTATTTGAGGTCACTAGGTCAAAGGTCAAGGTCACCATGACCTTAACTTGTAAAATGGTTTCTGGTCAATAACTGCTCAATTGTTTGGCTTAGGATCTTCAAATTTGCTTAGGTGGTTGGTCATGACAACTAGATGAGCCCTAATGTTTTTTAGGTCAATAGGTCAAAGGTCAAGGTCACCATGACCTTAACTGGTGAAATGGTTTGCGATCAATAACTGCTCAAGGGTTTGGCTTAGGATCTTCAAACTTGCTGTGGTGGTTGGTCATGACCATTAGATAACCCCTATTATTTTTGAAGTCACTAGGTCAAAGGTCAAGGTCACCATGACCTTAACTGGTGAAATGGTTTGCGATTAATAACTGCTCAAGGGTTTGTCTTAGGATCTTCAAACTTGCTGTGGTGGTTGGTCATGACAACTAGATGACCCCTATTGATTTTGAGGTCACTAGGTTAAAGATCAAGGTCATCATGACCTTAACTGATGAAATGGTTTCCAATTAATAACTGCTCAATGGTTTGGTTCGGGATCTTCAAACTTGCTGTGGTAGTTGGTTGTGACCACTTGATGACCCCTAAAGTTGTTGAGGTCACTAGGTCAAAGGTCAAGGTCACCATGACCTTAATATGTGAAATGTTTTCAGATCAATAAATGATCAGTGGTTTGGCTTAGGATATTCAAAGTTGCTGTGGTGATTAGTCATGACCGCTAGATGACCTCTATAGTTGAGGTCACTAGATCAAAGGTCAGGGGGTCTGGGGGGGGGGGGGGTATACATGTTTTACAAACATCTCTTGTTGAACATACAGTTTAGAGGGGTTTTACTGTATAGATAGTCTCAAATGGTTTTAGGTTTACGGTTGCTTTGGAAGTATTTCTTTTGTTTCACAATTTCTAGCATATTACAACAGGAGGAAGCACTCAAATGTTTATCTGCATATGAAACAAATAGCATTTTTAGATGCAGATGAACATCCTGGTAGAACCACCATCTGGAAGGCTCATTCACATAATTTGCTTAATTAATTCTGAAAATCAAAACTAATTCAAATTCTTAGTCTTGTTTGAACTCTTCCATTGCTTTGACAGCGATGTTTGTTTAACTCAAGTCTGTTGTGAAATGAATAACAGATGGACACATGGATTACAAACATTTCATAATGGATATCCGTAGGATATTTGAACAATTGAGTACATCTGATTTGCAGCACTGATAAGTTGGGCAAATTTGGGATGAACATTGAAGATTGTTTAACCCTTTCCTTCATATAAATGCATTTTCACACATTTGCAGACAGAGTAGACCCAGATCAGATGACACCAATAGGAGCTGTCTGCTCAGGGTCTGCTCTGTTTGCTATTAATAGAATTTGGTAGATTTCTTTACTTACTAATATGGCTACAACATTTTACTTTCCATATTTCATTATAACTATTTTGTTCATGAAAATTCTGTAGGTATTGAAATTTTGAATAGACATAGAACAAGGAAAGGGTTAAATGAGAGATCACCTGATCAAGTAAAGAACTCAAAATCTCACCAAAATCAAACTGTATGACATGCTGACTGTGGGTTTGAAAAGAAATGGAAGAACAATATTTTGAGAATTGAAGCAGAAACAATTTTGCAAACAAACAATAATTCATACAGTAGAACCTGTCTTAAGCAGCCATCAAAAAGAGGTCTAATTATGAGTCTGTAAGATAGTGGTAACACAATGCAGGTCAAAAGTAATGCAGAAAACTCCTATAGAAACTTTGTGCATTACCTTAGATCTGCATTAACCAATCACCCTCTTTTTAAGACTCCTATGTTCAATAAATGACTGGCTGCTGAAGACAGGTTTACTGTACTAATTATGTCAAATCGTTTATTTACAGGTGGTATAGCAGCGGGAGTGATATCGGATTACACTGGTGCCAGGGCTTCTACGTGCTGCCTGATGCTGATATTAGCTGCACCTATGGTATGCACACAAAAATATGAAGCATGTTTTTTGCGTTTTCATGGGGAGGCATATTGCATTCACACTGTCTGTTTGTTTGTTTATATGTCTGTTCATTAGGGCAGTGATATCCCTTGAAGTTGAAGGTTGAATTACATTGGAAATATCAAAAATACCTGTCCAAAATGAAGTAGCTTATAAACTTTTATCCTTTTCCTTGTGGAATATTCATGTAAGAAATAATGATATCATATTATTTTTTAGCTTAAGTTTTAAAATGGGATATGTTCTGAGGATTTTTTAGTATTGGTAGAAACTGTTGATTCAGATCTGTATTATTCCATAATCAAACAGAGTAGACCCTGTTTGCAAAGGCATGTGAAGGTGTACTTACTGAGTAAAGGTTAAAGAACAATCTGAACGTCGAATGAAACCTTTAGCATATGACTATGAACAGAACTTTTGTAGTTGTATGAAAGTAAATTTTAACCCTTCGCTTGCTGAATTTTAAAATACATTTCTCCTTCTTTACCCATGCCCTGTAGTATAATTACATATACCTTCACTGTGTACAAGTATTTCGCTGTGCAAGCACTGCTGTGGAGTGTACTGGTTGCACAATCAACTTGTAAATAGTGCAGACCCTGATGAGACAGCTCCTGCAGGAGCTGTCTCATCTGGGTCTTCACTATTTACAGGTAGGTATATTGACGTGAATAGCAAGCGAAAGGTTAATACAGTCCAAACTCTGTAAGACAAAGTCACTTAACCCATTACCTCATAGGCTTTTTTTTTTTAGATACAACCTCTTTGAATAAATCTACTGAAAAGGAGCATTAACTAGAGAAAAGGAACATTTTAGAATTTTGCAGTTTGAAACCATTGTGATAATAGGAGCAAATGCTCTATTTATCACAATGGTTTCACAAAGTGACTTATACGGAGTCATCAAAAGTCGCCAATATGAGGGAATGGGTTAATATGAATTTCTCACTGTGACAAAGTCCCAACTTCTCTCAGATTTTAAGCGAAAATGAACTATTCAGAGTCAAACGTTGTATTACCTGCAGTTGCTTTTCAAGACCAATACTGTTTGGTATCTACAGTATTAGCAAGGTCAGAATTTCACTGTGCCATTTTGCCTGTGAGCTTGGCAAAATGTTGGTAATCCTTTCATTTTGCCTTTTGTATTTCTGCCCTCAAGTTTTGATTTTCTTATTAGTCCCCAACCGGTTACCGGTTGGGGGACTATAGGTTTGCTTGATTATGTCCGTCCGTCCGTCCGTCCGTCTGTCATGCTTCGTGTCTGGGCCATATCTCCTACAAAATTATGCCAAATTCATTATAACTTCACACATTGAAGAAGCATGATGAGGGCTAGTGTCATGCACAAGGGCCATAACTCTAGCATCAATATTTTTGGAGTTATTCCCCTTTTACATATTTTTTTTTGTCCGGACAATAACTCTTTATCTACTGGTTCAATTGATTTGAAACTTCACATATGGAACAATCATGATGAGGGGTAGTGTCATGCACAAGGGCCATAACTCTAGCATCAATATTTTTGGAGTTCTTCCCCTTTTTCATATTTTCTTGTCAGTCCGTCTGTTACGCTTTGTGTCGGGCCATATCTCTTTAAAAGTTAGGCCAAATTCATTATAACTTAACACATTGACGAAGGATGATGAGGAGTAGTGTCATGCACAAGGGCCATAACTCTAGCATCAATATTTTTGGAGTTATTCCCCTTTTTCATATTTTTTTGTCCGGACAATAACTCTTTATCTACTGGTTCAATTGATTTGAAACTTCACATATGGAACAAGCATGATGAGGGGTAGTGTCATGCACAAGGGCCATAACTCTAGCATCAATATTTTTGGAGTTATTCCCCTTTTTCATATTTTCTTGTCGGGACAATAACTTTTTATTTACTGATTCAATGTATGAAAGTAGGTACTAATACCATTCAGGTGGTCATGTATATACCATGGTCAACCACACCATGGGTGGGTGGGGTGGGAAGAGTGGAGGGTTTTTTCCAAGTCGATGGGGGACTCATGTCTTGCATAGCAATACAACTTGCCTTTGTTTTCTTTATTTTTTCTGCCATGGGAAGAAGAAAAACGAAGGTGGAGTTGAACATTTTAAATACATGTAGATGAAATAGTATTTGGAGGTTTCTTTAGTCAGAATGAATTATGTCCAGCCCTCTGTTCTACGTTTTGATCTACAATGTATTTATTTCTGTTATTCTCTTTCAGATGTACATATATAATGTATTTGGAAGTGTGAATTACGCACATAGCATTGGTAAGTGATCTTTTGTCTTGTTATAGATATGGTGCAGTGTACCTGTCATAAATGGTGTAATTATGGGTGTGTAAGGCAGATGGTAGTTTAATGCAGGTCAAAAGTAATGCAGAAAGCTTCTGTAGGAGCTTTCTTCATTAGTGTGCCCTGTATTAATCAACCACTTGCTTTTTAAGACTCCTATGTTCTATTAATGAATGGCTGCTTAGGACCGATTCTACAATATGTTATATTGTTGAATAGTTTATCAAATAACTAAAACTAATAGATGTGTCATATTCAAGAGCTATCCCACTTGGGCTAGGGTCATGGTCAGATATACAGATTTGACTGTTTTCTGTACCACGGCATGGTATTGATCATCTACCAATGATAGTCCATTTACTTTTAGTACAGTAGGACCTGTTTTAAGCGACCATCAAAAGAGGTCTAATTATGGGTATGCATGACATGTAGTAGCTTGATAAAAGTCAAAGGTAATGCTGAAAACTCCTACAGGAGCTTTCTGCATTAATTTTGCCCTGTATTAAACAACCACCTGCTTTTTAGCTCACCAGAGCACAAAGTGCTCAGGGTGAGCCCTTGTGATCGCCTGATGTCCGTCGTCTGTCGGCGTGCGTCGTCAGTCATCAACAATTTGAACCTTTAAAAATCTTCTCCTCTGAATCTACAAGGTTCTCAGCCTTCATCTTTGGCACATAGCATCATGTTCAGGTACTCTACAAAAGTTATACAAACTATGCCCCTGGGGTCAAAATTTGGCCCCACTCCAGTGGTGGCCAGTTTTCAATAGAAACATATAGTGAAAACTTTCAAAATCTTCTCCTCTGAAACTGGAAGGTTCTCAGCTTTCCTATTTTGCACATAGCATCATGTTCAGGTCCTCTACAAAAGTTACAGTCAAACTTGCATGAGCGACCACGTGTATTAAGCGACCATTTGTCCTAAGCGACCACTTTCATGTCCTCCCGTGAAGTTTTGCTCTATATTTAACTTGTACTAAGCGACCTTTGTCTAACGCGACCAGCGACCGCCAAATACCTGTCCCTACGATAATTGCTCTGTTTTGTTAAGCGGCCAATTATATATTGTCGTTGTTGCATCATGACAAACAATCGCATTCACACCTTTATACGACTGACTGTTCGAGAAACTTACCTGTCACGCCTAAATTTGACATGTTTTCAACACAAAACATGTACGTGTTCCACTCGGTAAACTCCGTTAGTCTCCGTGCTCTTAACATTTCTTAGCGAGTAAGTTCGAACAATGTCCGAAGTTAAACGTTCATTTAGCAAATAATTTCAAACAACCAAGTATATATTTCATAAAACAAGTTTGTTGACAGGATGTAATTGCCTATGGGCCTGTCAAACTCCTAATCCGATTAAACCTACTGTGTAAAACAATAAATATGGCTGTCACTGTTTTCAGAAAATGAAAGGTCACATGTGATGTCGCGTGTGGTTTATTGGGGTTTTAAATTTCATTTGATTGGTCAAAGAGTGCACACCCTTTTCTGCATTAGCATATAACCTCCAACCCTACACTGAGTTATGGGTTTAGATTTCTAATGATGTTTGTTATTCATAATTAAAGTGCAAACTTTGGTGGCTTTGACAGTGAAAAAATTCAGTGCACGCGCATCTCAATTATACACACAATTAATTTGTAACGAAAGTTATGCAGTTAAGATTTTACTGGTTCCCTTGCTATTAGGGCATCATGCGCATGATACGAGCCGGTAATCAGCTGTGTGTATTACATTCATGGCGGCATATATACGATTTAATAGTTGTCAGTTTTCACACGTAAGATTTGCATTGCATAAGGGAAAAGGCCATTGGTTAGAGAGTATAATGAGCTTGGAAAGCATGTTTACAAGCAGCAGGGCAGAGTTTGAAAACAAACAAACCAAAATCAGTGATTTATTTAAGTAATTTGTATGAAAGAAGTGGCTGATTTTTGGTTAATTTGTTTTAATTTCATTCAGAAATAAGACAGGGAAAGTGTTAACCCTTAACATTTAAGGCCTTTATTTGGTTCCCAGCTGGAATGAGCTGGGAGTCAAATTCAGACATTTAAGCTGCTAATTTGGTTAAAGGTAGGGAGACATATGCTGTACATATTTTTGATGAATAAACCAAATCAAACAATAAAATGGTATCTCTTTAATCTCAGAAATAACAAACGTGAAATATTTTTATGCTTTATTACATACATCTGCAGGCACATATACATGTATTTAAATTACCATTGCAAACTTAAAAGAAAACATTTGCATGTTTAAGTACACATGTACATGTTTTCTTTACTACACTTGATGGGGTTTTGTATTAAGAGACCGTTTTATTAAGAGACCACTTTTTGACCGTCCCTTGGGTGGTCTCTTAATACAAGTTTGACTGTATATAAATTATGCCCCTGGGGTCAAAATTGGCCCGCCCCAGGAGTGCCTTGTTTCCTATAGAAGCATATAGTAAATATTTGAAAATCTTCTCCTCTGAAACTTGAAGGTTCTCAGCATTCATATTTGGCACATAGCATCATGTTCAGGTACTCTACAAAATTTATATAAATCATGCCCCTGGGGTCAAAATTAGCCCCGCCCTAGGGGTAGCCAGTTTTCAATAGAAACATATAGTGAAAACTTGGAAAATCTTCTCCTCTGAATCTACAGGGTTCTCAGCTTTCATATTTGGCACATAGCATCATGTTCAGGTCCTCTACAAAATTATATAAATTATGCCCCTGGGGTCAAAATTGGCTCCGCCCCTTGGGTAGCCAGTTTTCAATAGAAAAATATAGTGAAAACTTTGAAAATCTTATACTCTGAAACTGGAAGGTTCCCAGCGTTCATATTTGGCACATAGCATTATATTCAGGTCTTCTACAAAAGTTATATAAATTATGCCCATAGGGTCAAAATTGGCCCCACCTCAGGGGTGTCCAATTTTAAATAGAAACATGTAGTGAAAACTAGGAAAATCTTCTCCTGAATCTACAGGGTTCTCAGCCTTCATGTTTTGCACATAGCATCCTCTACAAAATTTATATAAATTATCCCCTGGGGTCAAATTTGGCTCCGCCCCTTGGGTAGCCAGTTTTCAATAGAATCATATAGTGAAAACTTTGAAAATCTTCTCCTGATTACCTGGTGAGCGCTTCAGGGCCATTCTGGTTTTCTTGTTAGGATTCCTGTGTCCACAAATATAAAGTTGACAGGTTCGAATGTATATGAATGGATTGCTCTAAATTTTGTCCAGGTCTGTTGTTACTGTGTGGGTTTATGGTTAATGGGCCATATGCACTGATCACCACAGCTGTGAGTGCTGACTTAGGCACCCACAAGAGTCTCCAAGGCAACACCAAAGCCCTAGCAACAGTGACAGCAATTATAGATGGTACTGGTAGCATAGGTAAGCAATATAAAGTTCCCAGATTTTGCTTTCTTTTTTTCTTGCATGAAACAGATGCCTGTTTTACAAGCACTAAATTTTGATTCCCTAGGTACTAGCTTTAACCCTTTCCCTCATAGGCTATTTTTAGATCCAACCTCTTTGAATAAATCTACAGAAAAGGAACATTAACTAGAGAAAAGTTAATTTTTAGAATTTTGTAGTTCTGAAACAATTGTGATAAATAGAGCATTTGCTACTTAGGAGCAAATGCTCTATCTATCACAATGGTTTCAAAAAGTGACTTTTACAGAGGCATAGAAAGGCATATTTATGGAGGAAAGGGTTAACACTTTCCTTCATATAAACGCTTTTTCACACATCTGCAAACAGAGAAAACCCAGATCAGAGGGCTCCTATAGGAGCCATCTGGGAGCCATCTGATCTGGATCATGATCTGCTATTTGAATTTGATAGATCTGTTTCTTTAGTTTCTAAAATGGCCATACTATTCCACCTTCCAAATTTCATTTATATAACTATTTTGTCCATGAATATTCAGTGAGTAATGAAATATGTAATAAACATAGACCAGGGAAGGGTTAACCTTAGGACAACATAGGGAGAATCTTTCAGTCTGACTTTCTAGCTAAACTTGTTAGTAGATTTACATTCACTGGTCCTTAGAATATTGTGTTAACCCTTACAGTGCGGGGCACGAGTCACTAATGTCCATTGCAAACAGTGTAGACCCAAATGAGAGGGCTCCTAGAGGAGCCCTCTCATCAGGGTCTGCACTGTTTGTCATGTTACAATTTTCTTTAGAAAAATCCCTAAATATTTGTCATAAGTTATACCTGTTTGAATTTTGGAATAGTCCATTTGAAAACTCAGCGTTGTAAGGGTTAAACACATACAGTATAACTTTGATGTACCAATCTTCTAGGAACCCTGGTTAACATATTGACTTATCGAGAGGTCGACTTAAATCAGGTACATGTACGAACATGTACATGAGTTTTGGTTTCAATCTTGGAAGTGCCTGTATGTATGCCTGATTGTGTGCCAAAATATCAAGTAGAACACTACATGATATTCTTTCCATAAATCGAGGCAAGTGGAATGAAAACACAAGACATATCGTATTAATCCTTATTTTATGTCAAACAATTCAAAACAAAACAAATCAACAACTAAAATGCATAAGAAGCATCAAATGTCAACACCATACCATGTTCAATATTACACGTCAACTTCTGGTTTTGTTTCTTGTTAGCCGTAGCAACATGCTAAACTCATTCTTTCAACATAAACAATCGGAATTGGACACTTCGTATGCCAATTTATTGAGTTTTGCGACATTGTTTAGAAAAAAATGAGTTAAGGATGGTTTTCAACTTACAAACACTACAACGGATGATGAAGACACACAATGTACATGTACAAAATAAGAATCTGACGCAACTCATTTATTCCTTTACTCCATAAATATGCATATCTTTGCCTTTGCAAATGGTAGAAATATGGCGGTGTGTATTCACCTAATTACGATAAGTTCCTGCCTACAGATTAAAGATGTCGTAGATGTTGTAGATTTATGTCTATATTATTTCTTAATCAAACAGAGCAGACCCAGTAGGAGCTGTCTGATCTAGGTCTACTCTGTTTGCAAATGCGTAAATATGTGTCTATCAGGTAAAGTGCAAGAAACAAGTCACTTATGTCTTTTGCAAACAGTGCAGACCCAGATGAGGGGGCTCTTAGAGGAGCCCTCTCATCAGGGTCTACACTGTTTGTTATGTTATGCTTTTCTTAAAAACATCTGAATATTCACTGTAAGCTTGACCTGTCTCAACTTTTGAATAGTCCATTTGAAAGTTCAGCATTGAAAGGGTTAATTCCTAAGATTTATAGTACCCATTAAACTAATTTTACTTCCTAGATGATCTTCCATTTGTAGCAGCTGATGATTTTGTTGCGATTATGTTACAGGTGCTGCAATTGGTCCATTACTGACCGGGATCATATCTCCACATGGATGGAGTAAGGTCTTCTGGATGTTGATAGCGGCTGATCTTTTTGCCATGGTGGTAAGTTAAAAGACAGACTCAGTTAAACCACTTATGTGGAGCTTTATGCATGACTTTCACCCTGCATTAAGCTGCTGTGGTGTGCAGTGGTCTAGTGGTAACGTGCTCGACAACCAGTCCGGAGGTTCGGGGTCCAAATCCCAGTCCCTCCCCGAAATTTCAGAGATGCTTTTCAGTGTCTCCCACCCACACCTCCTCTCCACCCATGGGTTAAAATGGGTACTTGTGAGGGTTACTGGCCAGTACTGTAGCTGCATGATTGCGCCATATGTTAGCAGTGCTCATTATTGTAGGCGAATGACTCAATGACCAGGGGAGTAAATGTACAGTCGACTGAACGGTCATTGTACACCCACAAAGTTTGGGGGTGGGGTGGGGGTGGGGGGGGGGGGGGGGGGGGGGTTAAATATAGGGGAGTGAAAGTAGACTAAAAATAGGTACTTTACTTTATACCTGTCTCTAAGATTGAACATCCAGTTTAGAGGGGTTTTACTGTAGTTATGAGTTTTTGTTTTTTATGTCAGCCTTTGAATTTAGTAAAACAAATTACTTGTAGAATGATAATATTTTGTTGTACAACAGAAAATTATAAGTATCAGCATAAAACGGTTTACCTGGTATTTTGTAACACAGGGTCATTTTTTCTATTTTGACAATCTTTATAAGAATAATTGAACATAACCAAAATCATATTTTATGATTTTATTAAAAATGTGCATTTATTTGTGGTCCAGTTAAAAAGAATTCTATGTACAGGTACAATGTAATTTATAACTGTGAAACAGATTGTCTAATTGTGATCCTTAAATACTGAAGTTATTTTGTTTTATTAAAAATGTAAAATGCGTTTATTATACCCCAGCAAATAAAGTTTGAGAGGGGGTATATAGGAGTTAGTGTGTTGGTCGGTCGGTTGATCCGTCTGTCTGTGGCACAAAGATCAGGGCAGCTGAGCGAGGATATTCCATCACCTTTAGTGATAGTTCTAGTTTCATTGTGGAATATGATAAAAACACAAACAACCCCAAAAACCTTTCAATGTAGGACACTTTGCATAACAATTAATGTTGTGCTTAAAGAAAATCAATACCAGGTTTTAGGGTTTATAGCTTGTAATAATTGTTTTTAAGAAGATTGTCGATATATTTGGTAACAATAGTGTAGCCTTCATCCTCATTCTTGTCATAGTTCTAAAGTCAACATGCAAAACCACTAGTCCTAGGTCACAGTTTAACCCTCTCAGTGTAAGAAATGAGTCACTAATGTTCTTTGCAATCAATATAGACCTAATTGAGAGGGCTCTTCTAGGATCCCTCTCAATTAGGTCTACATTGATTGCTCATCAGGGTCTGAACTGCTTGTCATGTACACTGTTCTTTTAAAAAATCAATAAATATTCAGGGATAAGCTTGACCAGTTGGATTTTGAAGTAGTTTTGAAGACAGATAAGTGAAACATTAATAGACAGATAAGTTTTGATATCCAATTCAAACGATATTTGTATATAATTATAAATCATAGATTCTGAAAGCAACCCTGTTTGTTTCTTTTTCAGTTTTTGTTTAGGTTAGTGTATAAGGAAGTAGAGGCAAAACTTTGGCCACGAGTGACAGTTGTAGAGGTGAATTCTTAACACATTACCCCATAGCTACGTCTTTTAATGCTTTTGCAAACAGGGTAGACCCAAATCAGATGGCTCCCTATAGAGAGCCATCTGATCAGAAGCTGCTCTATTTGCTTATAGAATTATATAGATATGATTCTACATTTTCTTCCATGACCAATCATTCCCTAATTCATATGCCATTATAAAAAATCTGTTAATTAATATTCATGTAGTCCATTATTTTTACATGACGTCATGGAGTAAAGTGTTAACATGTACAGCTTCTGCAGTCAACCATGCCTGAAAGAATTGAGTCATCACAGCCTTGGACCAAGATACAACAGAAGACAAGCAGCGAACAGTTGTAGGTAGCATAAACACTGCCCTGTCATGAAATAGTTACTGATCTCATATGCTATGAATATGAATCAGTTAGATATCAAACAGAAGCTGTGTCTTTAGGAACATTACACTGCAAACATTGTAGACCCAAACAAACTACATATGTTCAGGATCTACACTGTTTTCAAGCTTCATGAAGACATGGTTCATATGTATACATTTGGCTTTGTAATGTTCTGAACATTGTTTTCTTTTTAAAAATCAGAAGTTTTTGATATGATAGCTCTTACAATTAGAGACTTGTCATTTTTAACCTCTTCAATGTCATAAAGATAGGTCTGTGATGTCATATGCAAACAGTTTGGATCCAGATGAGATGCCGAGTAACTCTGCATCTCACCAGGATCCAAACTGTTTGACTCAGTTTATGTTTATTGTTTTATACAGAAATTGGACAAGCGCCTACTCTAACATTTGAAGCAGACCGAAATGTGTCCAGCAGATGAAAATGCTGGGACTGAAAAGGTTAATGAATATGATTATAAGCCGTTTTTTATAATTTTCACAAGGATTCTCGATTTTAATTTGTGTTGTTTGGAAATATCATTTATGGTCTAGTCAGTGTCAGTTTTATATGATTATTTTAGCATGAATTTGTTTAATTTTTAGATTTTAAAGATTATATATCTAGTATTTAACCCTTACAGTGTGGGACATGAGTCACTAATGTCCTTTGCAAACTATGTAGACCCAGGTGAGAGGGCTCATAGAGGAGCCGTCTCATCAGGGTCTGTACTGTTTGTCATGTTACACTTTTCTTTAGAAAAATCCCTAAATATTCACCATAAGCTTGACCTGTTTGAATTTTTGAAAATACAGCGTTGTAAGGGTTAAACACATATTTTAAACTAGATCAAGACAGAATATTTTTGTTGTAAAAGCTTTGTTAACTATGAACTTTATTCATATACATGTAGATCTTTTAACATATGGAACAAGAGACCAGTAGAACCTCTCTAATTTGACCACTTACTGAATAACAATAGGCGATTTCAAAAGCAGGTGGTTGCTTAATGCAGGACAAGAGTTATGCAGAAAGCTCCTATTGGAGCTTTCTGCATAACTCTTGTCGTGCATTAAGCTACCACCTGCCTTATGACCCAGATTTATACCTTTTTGATGGTCACACGATAGGTTTTACTACAGTTGTGTTTTAGAGTACCTCTTTGTAACCAAATTTTGTCCCGTTATGATGACAATTTTAATTATATCTCATGCAACGATATTGCATTGGGTATATAGTTTTTGACCCGTCCATCCCTGTATCGTAAGATCTTGTTGCTCATCTAGCACTTTCATTTATTGACCAATTTATCTGAAATTTGCTTTAAGAATTGTCATGAATAAAAGCTGGGATGAGTTCGATTTTCAGAGGAATCTGTCATCTGTCCCTCCATCAGTCTGTCTATCAGTTTTTCTTCTTCTCTGATAATGTGGCGGCGTGGGGTATGTGAGATTGCTCACAAAAGTTCTTTAATTTGTTTCTCTATTTGATTTTATATTCATATATGTAGTTTTAGGTTAATACTTAACACCATTATTTTGCACTTATTAAATATTCAATATATATATATTGCTTTGATTTTGACTGAAATATACATGTAAATGTTTAACTGGTTATATGCTGAATACTATGTGATCCCTTCCTCTATGAATATTTATAGAGCAAACCTTAACAATATTATTCATTGCAGAATATGATTTTTATTGCAGTGTAGACCCTGATCAGAGTGCTCCTACTGGACAGGGTTGCTCTTATCTGGGTGTACGCTGTTCACAATGACTGATATACAGTAAAGCCCCGCTAATGTGACCACCTAAAAGAGGCCTAATTCTTGGTGCTAGATGCAGGTGGTAGCTTAATGCAGGACAAAAGTAATGCAGAAAGCTCCTAGAGGAGCTTTCTATATTACTTTTGTCCTGCATTAAGCAACCACCTGCTTATAAAGACACCCATGTTTATTCATTAAGTGGTCGCATTAGAGGGGTTCTACTGTACGTGTTTCCCGTTTTACACATAAATAAGACATGGTATATAGTGAAATTCATGCACTGGCTTTTGGTTCTCGGAGTGATTCATTTCAAATGATTTAAAAAAAATCTTTTCATACACCTGCAAACGAAGTTTGAAGGCGGATATAAAGGAGTCAGCTTGTTGGTTATTGTTGTCCTGTTTAAACTGCTGAGCAGCATTTTCATGAAACTTCACAGAATGATCAACAACATGAGTGGTTGTGCATTACATAATTCCCCCCCCCCCCCTTCCCCCCAAATCCAATGCAATTGATGGTGGCCATCTTGGATATTGCAATTTCCTTATGGAGTGATCTAGTGTTACAGTTTCGCTGAGTTTTACTGGAAGTTCACAGAAATGATTGACATGTTGAGAAACAGTGCATGACAATTTTATTCGATTGCATTTCAAGATGGCGGACTAGCAGCCATTTTGGATTTATGCAATATCCTTGTAGATTGAACTACATTTGTACATCCACAATTGCTACTTTTTCATGGAACTTCACAAAGATTGGAATCCATTGGATAGTCAATGCTGTGTATCACCCTCAGTGATAGATCTTATTTTTGATTGTTGTTGAAATATTATGGTACTGTGTTATACGTTTATCATATTTTGACTCAAAGTTAAGATATACTCAAATTCTCTGTCCATAACCATCATGTCATTGCTCTAATTTGAACATCAAAGTGCACACAATGGTATGTCGTCTACTTCTATCATATTTTGACTCAAAACTAAGATATACTCAAATTCTTTGTCTGTAAAATTCATGTCATTGTTCTTAATTTCACCATCAAAGTGCACACAATGGTAAATAATATCATTCATTGTTTTCCCAAACACTTTAAAAACATTCTGTTACCCATTGAATGCTGATAATCTTTTTGCTAAGGTTTTGACTTTTCTGCTCAGATTGAAATGCTTTTTGTTTTTCTCTGTTAATTTTCAGACACAATTTGCGTCAAATATTTTGCAGAAGCCTAGGAAAGAGAAATAGGGAATACCTTTTTGAAGATGATAATTTGCTCATAAAAGTAATGGTTAAATATTACTAGTTGTTACAGAGAACATGAGTGTGAATTTCTGACTGGATTTAACAGGATGTCTAATTATCCTTAATAACTGAAGCAAAAGAATTTAGACTCGATCAAATTGCACCAATACGAAGAGTTTGATAAGAGCCTACATTATTTTCTACTCTATCTAACCTTGTACTCCATATATACACTTTCTAATGCCTTTGCATACAGAGTCTACTGGAGCCATCTGATCAGGGTCTGCTGTTTGCTTTATGAATAATATAGATCCGATTTTTCAGTTTCTACCACATTCGAAATTCCCTTGTTGATATTGCCATTATAAACCTTATCTAATGAATATTCATGGAGTAAAGGGTTAAAGTTATAAATATTGAGGGTAAATATATATAATTACGTTGTTACGAATTGAAGTGTGATGCCATTACGTTATTTAGTGGCTTTTAATGTTTACATATGAAGTGAAATATTAGGTAATAAAGATTTGTTGAACAGTTTTATAAAATATTGAGGATACATAAAGTATATTCTCTTTTAAAGTGACCAATTAATATTATATATATGACCTATGACAGTCTTTAAAAGGAAGATTTTGATTAATGCTGAATGAAAGCTTTCTGCAATATTTTGAATCTTCATTTAGCTGCCACCAGTCTTTCAAACCTTCTTTTGAGTGGATGGTTTAGAAAGGAGTACAGCATTGATTTGTAGTTGTTTGTACATGTAGCAAAATAATTGTTATCAGGTCTTCCAATGGAACATATAATTTTAGATTGGCTAATTTTGACGGACAGGCATTTTGCAATGCCAGCATGACAGAGTTTCCAATATCAAGACTGCAAAATCGTTATCCAGCTTTAAATATGGAAAGATTTGAGATTGTTGCAATGGGAATGCTTTTGTGGCAATTCTTGTAAAGATCATGTGAACTGCCACAAAAAAAGTATATTAATCTCTGCATGGGGTATGGATTTGTCCTGTTTGTTATGCCCTTATTTCCGATAGGGAGAGTGAATTAAGTTTTATCCATGTCACTATGTCCATCTCTCATTCTGTCTTACTTTTTAGTTGTTTGCAACTCAAACAGTGTTTGACTTGGCCCGAGGTTATAACAACTTTTGCGAGTTTGAGATCATTCTAAAGCATCTGACTAATCAGACCCCACAGAATGAACTTCGACCTGGGTCCCTGCTTATAAAACCTTAAGTTGAGTCTGAGTACGTTCTCAAGCTTTTGATTGGTCAGATTTGAGCCTCTGGCTCAAATCTGACCAATCAAAAGCTTGAGAACTCAAATCTGACCAATCAAAAGCTTGAGAACGAAACTCAGACTCAACTAAAAGCTTTATAAGCATGGAACCAGGAGTCATGAAACTTTGTAAGTTGGCTGATTATTATGTGAACATGTACACTGAGAGTATAAGTATGATCAGTAACATTATAGGCATGACCCTTGTCATAGGCCATACCATGTGAACAGAGACAAGGGTAAGTGGAGTCCTCTCTGTTTTTTGTCTCTGTCCGGTGGACACAGTTCTAGCGTTCCATTTCAAGACAATTCCTGTAAGTCACTGCATTAGAACGGCTTACTGGAAATCAGGGCATTGGGGTTGTCAAACACTACATGTAGATTGAGATCAGTTATTGCAGTGGAAATGGAGTATTTGCATTGTTTGTACTTGATGTTAACCCATTCGAGGCTGATTTTTCAAAAGGAATATTCCGTAATTCGAAAAGGTCCATCTTACCATAAATATTCAGGGAAAAGAAACGTGCAGACCCTGGTGAAAGGGCTCCTCTAGGCGTTCTCTCATCTGGTTCTACACTGTTTGCAAAGGGCATTAGTGACTTTTTTCACTAAAAGGTCTATGGTACCATTGATTTTCATATAAAATGCAGTGTAGACCCTGATCTTGCGGCATTATTCTGCATAACTTTTGTTCTACATGAAGCAACCACCTGCTTTTGAAGACACTCATTTTCATTATTTCTGTGGCGGCTATATACAGAAAAAACTCGATACTACGAAATTTTAGTAATGAAAAATTTGTATCTTTGTAGGCAGGTGGCTGCTTAATGCAGGGTGAAAGTCATGCAGAAAGCTCCCTGCATTAAGCTGCCACCTGTGTTAAAGATCAACAATGGTGCTTATTTGAGTGTTCGAATAATCGAGTTTTCATTGCATAGAGTATGTTTTCTGAATTTGTGTCACATGCATTTGAAATCCATTGTGAAATGTGTACAATTATATTTTGTTTATATCTGTTGTATGTACATGGTTCATTTTGACAATGACATTGTTATCTGTGCCACTTGGATGCCTAGTCTTGAATGTTTTCACAGTGAAATCATTAAGCTTTTACTCCTTAAATATGCCTTTTAATGCCTTTGCAAACAGAGTAGAACCAGATCATATGGTTCCTGTAAGCGCCCTCTAATCGGAGTCTTCTCTGTTTGCTTATGAAACAATATAGATCTGATTCTACAATTTCTGCCATTGCAAAAGTTTCCTGTTAAAATGACATTTTAAAAATTTGTTTAATATTCTTAATGTCATTATTTCTTATATAAATATTGACGGAGTAAAGGATTAAGATTATTTAAAGATATTAGATATTCATTAGAACACCATTGGTGTTTAATATATTTGTTAGTACTAGTAGTAAACACGGTCTGCATGACTTGTGCACTTGTTTAACCTGTTCCCTCATATTGACACCTCTGTAAAAGTCACATTCTGAAACCATTGTGATAAATAGAGCATTGGCTCTGGTTTCAAAACTACACTATTCTAAAATTTCTCTTTTATAGTAAATAGTCCTCAGAGATTTTCAAAGAGGCTCAGTCTAAGAATAGCCTATGAGGGAATGGGTTAAATCTTCATAAGAAGCAGTAATTAATTACATAAATACAATATTTACTAGATATTATATGCTCTATAATATTTGTTAACAACAAATATGAATAAACAAACAAAAAAAAAAAGAATTTTCATGCTTTTATTTCCATTCTTTAACAGACTTAACATATGTAAACAGTTTGGATGCAGATGAAACTAGAGCAGATGACAAGTTTTGCAGAAAACAGTTGACTCTTTTCACACTAGCAGTTGTCATCAGTAACAATTGTCTAAGTATTTTTGTCCCCATTTTTCTTCTGAAAAAAAATAAGTTCCAAACATCCCATCTGGATCCAAACAGTAATCAGACAGAAAACACATGGACAAAAGTTTGACCCAGGTACAAAATTAATTGAAACTAAATGAAATAAAAAATCATTGTGTCTGAAAACAGATGTGTCTTTTGAAGTTTTATGGGGTTAGCTCTAAAGATGCTGAAGTTATGGACAAATCTTCAGCATATATTCAATGACAAGAACTAACCCTTTCCTTCATATAAATGCTTTTTTACGCATTTGCAAACAGAGTAGACCCAGATCAGAGAGCTCTTGTCTACTCCGTTTGCTAATGGAATTTGATAGATCTGTTTCTACAATGGCTACAATGTTCACCTTCTATATTTCATTATAACCATTTTGTCCATGAATATTCGTTTGGTATTGAAAATTGGAATAAACATAGAACAGGGAAAAGGGTTAAAGATTGTTGCAACACATATCACAATCTAAACACAAGAGCTGTTTGAGGACAGCACACTCCAGTATTTCATGTATTGTCTGATAACTCGGGCACATAAACTGTACCACTTGCACTAAAGTAACATAAAACTTGACATATCACCATCATCAGATTCATATCAGTCCCTAACCTGCCACTGGCAGGCAGCAACTCGACATTACTTAAAGGGCATTATCCACACCTGCCTTACCACACCTGCCTTACCACACCTGCCTTACCACACCTTTGTGATTAGACTAGACCCAGATTGGAAGAATCCTGTAGAAGCTGTCTGATCAGGGTCTGCTCTGTTTGTTTATGGCATTATATATCTGATTCTGTAGTTTCTACCGTGGCCAAAAATCTTCACGGTGAAAAGTCGTCCGGACCGAAATTACCAACAAGGCACTCACGCCCAGAACTGTCAAACCGTCAAAGCCAAAATGCAACAGCTAAAGTCGAAGCAAAAAGCAAACTATGATTGAAACTCCAGGCCTTTGAAACAAATTTCAATCAATGGCCCAAAAATTTCCTAATGAATGTTCATGGTGTCATTATTTCTTCCATAAACATTGGTGCTTGATTAAACCGTAGTTATGTATCTTGTTATACATGATTACAGACCTGTTTACCCATACTTTTGCGCAAGTGTAATCATCTTCCAATTTAAGTGTAATCTTGGGGTAGGCAAGTGTAATACCGAGACAAAATCATGTTGACAGGCTTTTTACTATGTAAATTTAAAAAAAAACCACATGCATTTTTATACAATAACTCTGTCCGCTTGTTCAATGCAGCAACTGAGCTGTACATGTACATATATGATGTTTTCAACTTATTTTTGGTCACAGAACTCTTTGAATATTCATACATTTTGGCACATCTGAGAAATGTGATATATGAAAACTTCATGGAAAATGGAGCATTAATGCTCCATAGGAGAAAATTTTCAATTGTTCATAATGCTTTTAAATCTTTTCAAAAAGTGAAAAATATTACTTATATCTAAAGACTATTCATCGTAGGCAGAGGCCAGTATAAATACTCATGGAGGAAAGGGTTAAGAAAAATGCAGATTTTTACTAACCAGCTGCTATCTTTAAATCATTTTTTGTCAGCTGATTGAACTAAAAGAAACATTCAATTCAGCTATTAGTTCGCACATGATTGTTTCTGCTTTTGCCACGGGTTTGTCTTTTTATTGAAACATTTTTTTTCGCCGATGATTTTGCAAACATGTCTTTCATAGATGTCTGTTTTCCTTCAGCTTTAAAAATTCGCTGTGTGACTTAGAGTTTACTTATATGACGAATACAAGCAAATTTAATGTGTGCACATTAAAAATCTATCGCGCAAACTGAGCACTTCACGCAAGTCTCCAATGACTGACGGTCCTAAGCAATTCCATGCTTCATGATAAGCAGCTTTATATTGTTGGTTCACAACTGATTTCTTTTTCTTATTCATCGGTTCGTTCGGAAAAGAGTCATCAGTTTCATGACATAGTTTATTCGTTCTCGATTCCGGCGTCTGCTTGTCCCGCTCTGCCATTTTGTAAATACATCCATTGCACATGCGCACAATTAGTATGGACTAAACAGTCGGCGCCGCGATGAAACAAGAGGGGGAAATGCGGCGCCTACTCCCCGAAATACGGTATAATACGATAAGGAAAAATACGGCGCCGAAAATATTAAATGCGCGTAATTTAATGTCCGGGACCATAATAGCGTAAATTGGAGGTGAAAAGCGTAATAATTACGCCCAAAACGTAATTGTAAACAGGTCTGTGATTAACTAATAACTCTGAACAATACTGTGAATTTTTATAGCGATAACTTTCACAGCTGCTGAGCAAGGGCTCTTCATAATGAACTTTAGCAGAAACTGTCAAACATTGATCACCCAAACCGGAGAGCAAAATTTTCATTGCAAAAGCTTCATTGAAATATTTGCTGAAAAACTAAGTAAGAAATTGGCATAACTCTGTCAGAAATCAATCCAGGGGTAACCTGATTACTTTAAACAAGAGTGTAAGGTTTCATAGTAATACCCCTAATACTCCTATAGGGGCCTTCTGATCAGGGTCTGCTCTATTTGCTATTAATGAAATTTGATAGAACTGTTTCCTTAGTTACTAAAATTTTCCACTTTCCATATTTCATTATAACTATTTTGTCCATGAATATTCAGTAGGTATTGTAATTTGAAATAAACATAGAACATGTAATGGGTTAACCTCAATATTAAAGCCGAAAAAGGGCCTCATTTTGTAAATTCAATCCAGAGTTGTGGATTTTGTATTACTAGATAACCCAATAAACCCAAAACAAATGTGTAACATTTCAAAACAAAACGTTTTTATGGTTGTACCTAAAAAGTTACACCAATGCCAAGTAAATAGGATAGCCCTCTGTATTCTTCAAATAGTCCAGCTAATTACATCCAACAACTTGGAAGTATAGCCCTCTTACTGAGTAGAAGTAACTATTGGCAGAGCTACGGATAACGGTGCATACCCAAATACTAAAATTGTCATTTCTCCACCAAACCATATACATACTGCAACCACTCTTGAGAATCATCTCTTCAAGAAATAAAAGTGTTACATGTATTGTTGAAAATGTTTAAATTTATGCATCTTATCTGGAGCTCTGTATTCGTTATCTAAGCACTGCCATGATATGGATTCGTTATCATCTGTACCATTGGTATACATGTATGCACACAATTTGGTTGGTCACGTCACTAACGCTTCATATACACGCAATTTGCCTTTGGTTGGTCACGTCACTAACGCTTTGCCTTCTCATTTGGAACAATATTGCACCTGAAAGTGGTGAAACATTCATTCATCACATGAATAAACAGTTGACACATGTGAATGAAAAAAACAGACAAACTGAAAAAAATGTGGAGTAATTTACCATGTCAAGTGTGGAGAATACAATAATAATTATATGGATGAAATGGCTAGATCTTTGGACACTAGAATGAAAGAACACTAGCCAGGTAGAGATTGTGGTGAAACAGTTGATAGGCTTTAGACTGTGTGGCTTGGTAGCTCAGTTGGTAGAATGTTGGCATAGTAAGCCAAAGGTCCTGGGTTCGAGTCCCACCTTTTTCACCATGTTACATTTGGCGCCCAATGTAAATGACTTGCAGTGTGATTTTATATGAAAAAATTGTAATAATAAGAAACTCATGGAGTTTTTGTGGAGAGGGGGTGTGTAGCCGGGTAGAGATTGTGGTGAAACCGTTGATAGGCTTTTGACTGTGTGTCGGTTTGAGTCCCAGTCGAGTCACAACTTTTTCACCATGTTACATTATCTTCATCAGCTATTTGTGAACAATGTCAGACCACCAGGAACAAATTCAACCCTGGTACTTACAACAAAAGAAAGCCTTTGGAAATGCAAAGAGACGGAAGTCATTGAAATCAGACAGCGAAGGCATCTCTAACCCTTCCCCTCATATAAATTTCACGCATTTGCAAACAGTAGAATCCTGTAGGATCAGTCTGATGAGGGTCTGCTCTGTTTGCTAGTGACATGATATAGCTCTGATTCTACAGTTTCTGTTAAAGCAAAAATCAATCCCTTGAAAAGTTTACATTATAAAAATTCAGCTAATAAATATGCATGATGTCATTATTTCTTAAATGAATATTGAACAGGGAAAGGGTTGATAGGGGAGCTACCACATGTGTTATCATAGTCTCCTTGTATCACATGATCCAGACAGATCACATGACCAGTATCTAGATCAGCTGATGAAGGCCATGTGATATCGCCAAAAATTACAGGTAAAAGACATTGCTCTGTGTCAAGGTTATCAACCTTCGTAAATGATACAAGAGCAGAGAAATGATAAGTAAGTCCTTTCAGTGGAATTACCCTGTTATTTCCATTGTGTTTCAAAGAGTGGTTGTGTTAAATGATTTGATATTTTAACTATTTCCTTCATAAATACCACAGGGGTCTATACTGCTTCATGACAGTCTATATATGCTATACAATAAACAAGGGTTCTAACTGACAGAACGGACACCCATGTACCTCAAGTACAAACAAGTCTGTAACTCTTACATTTTATATGATAAATTCATACCGGTAATTCTTTCGGCTACTGAAAGTACAGATATTTCACTACCAAGTAAGTATACTCGTCTGACGGTATCAAATACATTATTATAAATCCAACAATGATTTTCTAAAAAATGTATGTGTTTTCTAGTCCATTGACAAACGTTCGTTCACCCCGGTCTCGCCCAATCACAGCAATAACCTGACCATATGCAGTTCAAAACATGGCGTGATTCAATAAAATGACTCGATTCTATCACCGATCTCCATATTTTTAGTTCCCAGCATCAAAAGAATGATGTAAAACTAGCAAGTTTTGTCAGCTTCAAATCGTCGAGGAAGAAGCCATTGTATGTGACGTCGCAGATTTCCCAAGATTTCCTTCGCTCAATGAAATGGCTCCATTCATATTTTTTGCAAAATGGCAGCATCCAAAATAGAAACATATCGACAGAGGGAAAGGCCGCTGTTGCTAGTTGCTTACGTATTTAGAGGACAAAACAAGTGGAGATTGGTGATAGAATTTGGTTGTTTTATTGAACCACGCCCTCTTTTGAACTGCTAATTGCCAGGTTATTGCTGCGATATAGTGAGACCGAGGTGAACGAACGTTTGTCAATGACCTAGAAAACAAGTGAAATTTTGAGAAAATCACTGTTACACTGATATTTGTGCATAAGTTACCGTCAGAAGATTATATTTATTTGATAGTAAAATATATTGGCTTTCAATAGCCGAAAGAAATACGAAATCATCATTAAAATTGCAACAGTTCCATTCATATTCGTACTTGTGGTACACAAATGTCCGTTCTTCTAGTTGGAACCCTTGTTATTATATAGTACATGTAGACCCTCATGAAGCGGTACAGACCCTTGTGATAAATACACCCTTCTATGCCTCTGTAAAAGTCACTTCTTGAAACCATTATGGTAAATAGAGCATTTGCTCCATAGGAGCAAATGCTCTATTTATCACAATGATTTCAAAACTACACAATTCATCATTCTAACATATTCCCTTTCTCTAGTAAATGCTCCTTAAAGGTAGATTTATTAAAAGAGATTGAGTCTAAAAATAACCTATGAGGGAATGGGTTAAAGAAAGATCCATTCCCTTATTCCTTCACATGTTAAATATTCATGTAATAAATAATGACATAAATATATAATCATTGAATTTATTATGCAAATTTTCAAGGGAATATTTTGCTTTGACAAAAGCTGTAGACTTAGATCTATATCACGTCATAAGCAAACAGAGCAGACCACGATCAGATGACTCCTACTGGACCCGTCTGATCTAGGGTTTCTCTGTTTGCAAAAGCGTGAAAAAACTTTTACATGAGGGAAAGGGTTACATTCTAAACAGTTAGATGTAGTCAATGAAGGATGTAACAGACATCATAATCATTCTATAATTATTATCCGAGGTACTAACATGAAATTTCCTAACTCTTCGCTTGCTATTCACATCAATATACCTACCTGTAAATAGTGAAAACCCAGATGAGACAGCTCCTGCAGGAGCTGTCTCATCAGGGTCTGCACTATTTACAAGTTGATTGTGCAACCAGTGCACTCCACAGCAGTGATTGTTCAGAGAAATACTTGTACACAGTGAAGATATATGTTATACAACAGGACATGGGTAAAGAAGGAGAAATGTATTTCAAAATTCAGCAAGAGAAGGGTTAATGCAGTGCAAAGAGATCAACTTTTAAACCAATTAATAGGACCTACAACTTTTGAGAGAGCAGTTAAGGGAGATAACTTAACAATATCCCTGGTTTGAGTGAAACTCTGTTTTGGGCCAATTTATAAACATGGGGTCTATAAGAGCAGGTGGTTGTTTAATGCAGGACGAAATGAGAGCTTTCTAGATAATCTTTGTCCATCTGCATTGATTAAAAGAGCCATTTTACTGTATTACAAATCATAGGCCATAGGTAAACAAATTATTCAAGACCTTTTCCTTCATATAAATGCATTTTCACGCATTTGCAAACAGATGAGACCCAGATGAGATTGCTCCTATAGGTCTGCTCCGTTTGCTAATGGAATTTGATCGATCTGTTTCTTTACTTTCTAAATGGCTACAATGTTCCACCTTCCGTGTTTCATTATACCTATTTTGCGCATGAATATTCAGTAGGTATTGAAATTTGTAATAAGCATAGAACAGAGAAATGGTTAAAGGCATTATCAATATAGCAGGTCATTGTCTTTCTTTACTTCTGCATGCAATGACCTCAATCAGTCAAATGAATTCAGCAGGTACACAATAAGCATTAGTTAGTACCTACCCTAACAACCCCTTATTTGGCTTCCACTTTGATGGGGTGATGGATAGTTTGTGATCTGCACTCTCTCTGTGGACATGAATGGGTATAGGTGACTGAAAAGAAACATAAAGATGATGTGAAAGGACAGAGATATAGGCTTAAAGCTTACTGATCTATTAAAGTATTTTATTTCTCAGTCAAACACTATTTTGTTGATACAGTAAAACGTCTCTGCACTGGAATTATAGTTGAGACGAATTTAAATACTTTTAGGCAGGTGGCTGCTTAATGCAGGGTGAAAGTCATGCAGAAAGCTCCTCAAGGAGCTTTCTGCAAGACTTTCACCCTGCATTAAGCTGCCACCAGTCTCTAAGACCAATATTTATACAAACTTGAATGACCGGTTTAGAGGGGTTTTACTGTACTCATTAGATATGTAATTGAGACAATTCTGATGATTGAGTTTAGCAGAGAAGTATGATAACTATTTTACCTGCATTACCTACTGTACTTTTCACTCACTTTAATCACTCGCTTTAATCACTCAATTTGAATTGAGATATGTTTTGATTTCTTACAGGATTGAGAGCAAATTTAAAACAGATGACCATCGTATTTTAGGAACTCAGTGTCCAAATTCCCATTGAATCCATCTTTAAATAAAGATTTCAGTCCTAATATCAGTACTTAACCCATTCCCTCATAGGTTATTTTTAGATCCAACCTCTTTGAATAAATCTACCGAAAAGGAGCATTAACTAGAGGAAAGAATTTTTTTTTGAATTTTGTAGTTCCGAAACCATTGTGATAAATAGAGCTCCTAAGGAGCTAGTGCTCTATTTATCACAATGGTTTCATAAAGTGACTTTTACAGAGGCTTAGAAAGGCGTATTTATGGAGGAAAGGGTTAAAACAATGTTTACCAATTGTAAACATGTTCATTTCAAGTTGCAATGGTGGACGAATGACATTGATGGAAACATTAGATTTTTCATTTGTGGATCAGTATAGCACTTTGAAAGCTGACTTCATATATGAAACACATCATTCATTTTCATATGAGTATGCAATTAATTAGCAAAAAAAAAGGTTCTCTCCACTATTTATTTACGCATCGGTATATGAACATTATGTCATAAAGCAAAAAAAACCCGGCTGATCTAATTGGCAGCCAAATGTAGAAAATCCATTTTTGGTGCTTCCTTCCTCGTTATAACTACATTACATCAATTTTCAACACACCTGGAACCTCCATTTCAAGTATCAGTTTCCTAGGGCAAATATTTCATGTAGTGTTAGTGCATTTCAGCACTTACCCCAAAACTTTAACCAAAAGCCAACGCTGACGCAGGGGTGATTCCATAAGCCCCCTATTCTTCGAATAGGCAAGCTAAAAATGTTTCACACAATTGCGAACAGATTAGACCCGGATCAGACAGTTCCTATAGGAGCCATCTGATCAGGGTCTGCTCTGTTTGATAATGGAATTTGAAAGATGTTTCTTTACTTTCTAAAATGGCTACAATGTTCCACCTTCCATATTTCATTATAACTATTCTGTCCATGAATATTCAGTAGGTTAAAACCTCACTGTTGTACTTATTCTATGCGGTCACTGTAGGCAGGTTTTACTGCTTCTGACAAAGGGCAATAAAACCTCTCTAACTCAGAACTCTAGTAACGAAAGATTAAGATACCTTTAGGCAGGTGACTGCTTAATGCAGAGTGAAAGTCATGCAGAAAGCTCCTAGAGAAGCTTTCTGCATGACTTTCACCCTGCATTAAGCAGTCACCTGTCATCAAGACCGATATTTATACCAAATTGAATGTCTGTTTTTGAGGGGTTTTACTGCACACTAACCAGTACAGGCAAACACAAATGGTGAGACTCCGATGAAGAGTAGAGACAATCAAATCTGTCATCACAACTTACATCAATGCTGTGTTGTACTACTGATGCAATATTTTGTAATCCTTGAAAGTTCTCATGATTCAGTGATCCAAACTGTATGATGGAGTCTCCAACTTTCAGACCCTGAAAATAGAAAATACCTAAATATTTAACCCATCACCAATGGACTTCATTTAACCCTAAATGTATGTTACATAAATGCCATCTGTAAAAATTATATGCTTTTCAACTCTGAAAAATAAATGCATTTTTTCAAGTTTGGACATGTAAATGACTTGAGCAAGAAAGTAGGTTTATATGAAAAGAAAAGGGAAATCTATTCATCCTCTGCATGCTGAATAACTGCCACCTGTAAAAGCTTTTCTATTAGGAACATTAAATGCACTTTTTTCATGTTTGGACATGTAAATGAGTTGAGCATAAATGTAGACAAGGGAAATCTATTAACTGACAATTTGTTAAAATATTATTTCTTTCAAAGTTTGCATGTCGAGTACTTGTCATTTGCAAAAAATATTTTCAGCTACAATCCTGAAAGTTTTCTTAATCTGATGAGATGCCAGTAGCAGCAAAGTGTTAAGAAGGACAATTTTTGTGAATGCACATCATATTATCAACCAAAAGAACCAGCAATGCTTTCTTGATAGCTTTGCAAGCAGTTAGTTTGCATCCAGATGAGATGTCATAAAAACTTATCCAGATTCAAACCTATGTTCATATTACATATGTGAAAGATATGAAAATTTATTTTACCATGAGAATTAAAAATACATTTCTTAAGGATGACAATTACTTGGCTCTACAAAGAGTTAACCCATTCCCTCATAGACTATTTTTAGACCCAGCCTCTTTGAATAAATCTACCGAAAAGAAGCATTTACTAGAAAAAACAAAGAGTGTTCGGAGGAACACATATGTCACCTGCTCGTAACTGACACAAAAACTGTTAATATGCTGGAGTGCGAAAATCAGAACAAAGGGGAATAACTGAAAAAGTATTGCATGCAGAGTGATGTACCTTAGTTACATCAATGGTCCTCAATGAGAGGAAGACACATGTGAAATTTGAAAGCTTTATAATGATTAGTTTAGAAATGACAGCAAAAAAAGAAAGTGTGACGAAAATCAGAACTAAGGGAAATAACTCAAAAAGTACTGCATGCAGAGTGATGGACCTTAGTTACATCAATGGTCCTCAATGAGAGGAAGACACATGTGAAATTTGAAAGCTCTATAATGATTAGTTTAGAAATGAGAGCCAAAAAAAGAAAGTGTGACAGACAGACGGACGGACAGACGGAAAAGTGATCCCTAAGTGACACACTGCCTCTCGGTAGGTGACACAAAAACCAGAACCAGAACTGTGTAGTTTTGAAACCATTATGATAAATATAACATTTGCAATGGTTTCAATAGGTGACTTTTACAGAGGCGACAAAACGCATCAATATGAAGGAATGGGTAAAATGTTTGCATGCAAGATTCATGATTACATAAGCAAACAGATCGGATCCAGATGAGATCCTGAGTAACTAAGAGTTTCATCAGATCTAGACTGTTTGATACTGGTTACATTTTTTAAAAGAAATGAAGTAAAACTTAACATTCAGAGTTGCAGTAGACCTTAATTGTTACAGACAACAATTACGACAGTTTTTACTGCTCTGTCTGCAACAGACTCTACTTGTTACAGATTACAGCAGTTCTTACTGCTCTTTCTGTAACTGAACCAAATTGTTACAGACAACAATTGCAGCAGTTCTTATTGCTCTGTCTGCAGTAGACCCTAATTGTTACAGACAGCAATTACGGCAGTTCTTACTGCTCTGCTTTCAACAGACCCTGTTGGTTACAGACAACAATTACAGTAGTTCTTACTGCTCTGTCTACAGCAGATCCTAACTGTTACAGACAGCAATTATGACAGTTCTTATTGCTCTGTCTGCAACAGATCCTATTTGTTACAGACAACAATTACAACAGTTCTTACTGCTCTGTCTGCAGGAGATCCTTCATCTACACTCCTCACTGTCCCTATTGGTAACTGTTCTGTACTTGTTGGAACTGGGGAAGTATCTTGTTCCATAACTGTTTCTTGGCTTTGACTTTGTCTGGCTTTTGCATGGATCTCATACAGCTCTTCTTCTATATCGTTCATAACCTCCTTGTAATCATTTTGCAGACCTAAAACAGAACAACACTGACTACTTTATCATACACAAAAAAAGGTGAGACAGAATAGATTTTGTTTTCAAATAGATTTATTTTATAGAGAGTTTCAGCTAATTCAGTTTCCCGTTGTCCTGGATTTATAAACAGAGCTGAAGTTTTAATTTTTCATGAAATCTTTTAGCCTTCTCCAACTGACTGGTTATTAGTCTAGTTACCCACAGTTGGATGGAACTACGAATGATGAGCAACAGTCTCCCCATAGAGTAGACCCATATCAGACAGCTCCTGTAGGAGACGTCTGATCAGGGTCTGCTCTGTTTGCTTTTGAATAATTATCTGACTCTACCAATACCAATAAATCCTGTGCACATATGCCATTATAATAATTCATGCTGTTATTATTTCTTACATGAATATTCAATAGGGAAAAGATTAATGAAGTACCATTCTTGTTCATATTAATGACAATCAGTAATAGCCTAATAGGGTCTTTGTTTCAAAAGAAGCCACTGTAGAGATGTTATAATGTTCATTTTGTTATAACAATATCTAATCATATTTCCGCATTTGTAAATTCCAAAATCTGTTTATTTCTTGCAGATGAAGCATTTTCTATTCAAGAGTTTTAGGCAGTTAACCATTACAGTGTAGGAAATGAGTCACTAATATCCTTTGCAAACAGTGTAGACCCAGATGAGAGGGCTCATAAAGGAGTTCTCTTATCAGGGTCTGCACTGTTTGTCATGTTACACCATATGCTTGACCTGTCTGAATTCTGGAATAGTCCATTTAAATATTCAGCATTGTAACTTACAATAAGGGTTAAATTCAACTGTTAATATAGAGAAAAAAACAATATTTCTCACATCTATCGTAGTTCGTACTACTGCTATTTGTACTAAGGTTCAATAGGTAACTTGCAAGCACACCTTTATTACCTGGTATTTTTAACAGATTTGATACAGCATTACTTACATATGATTTGATGTCTGGCATGCCTTACAGAGTATACATCAATATCTGCTCTTGGAAATCCCTCTGTATCTACCAATGCTCCCTTCATACCAATACTCTGTTGCTATAAATGGGAATAGAAACAAGTTATTTCAAAACATGAGTGTCAAAGGTTGAGGAAATTTTTTTCCATAAATATGCATAAGATGCAGTTTAACTATTTACTCCATAAATACTCCTTACAATGTATTTACAAACAGAGCAGAACCAGATCAGAGGCTCATGTAGAAACTGTCTGATCAGGGTCTCCGCTGTTTGCTTATATGGAAAAATGTAGATCCGATTCTACAGTTTCTGTCACGGCAGTGTTTCTCTGTTTGCAAAGCCATGAAAAAGCTTTCATATGAGGGGAAATATTAATTTCTAAACATTAAGTTTAGAGTATAGGCTAATATTAAACTAAAACTTAGCTGGTGATAGTTGACTATTTGTAACCATAAGCATTGTGACATTTTGTTATTTGTATCGTCCACTTCCCTCTTATCGAACCTCACCTTGCATTCGAACCTTTCAATGTTTTGGGTTTTATGCACATACGGTAGTGCGCACAACGTCATCAATTCGTGTGTACCGGTGCTTTATATTGATAACAACACGCAATAACTGTGAACGGGAAATATGCGATAAAAACAGGTAATTACAGTCTATTTTTCCTGCAGCTACGCTAAAAATGATAAAATACTTAATACTTTATTCAATCAAATCAGAAAAATATTGTATATCAACATAAATTTAGATGTTTTGACAGCTCTCCTCTTCGGCTGCTGCTGCAAAGGTCACGTGACCATGGTGAAAATCATGTGACTATGTATTTATACGTTACAGTTCAAAAATTCTATTCCATTGAATCTTTGACAGAGTTTTTTCAAAAAAAAATCCTTACATTTATTTTCAATTTATATTTCAGCTACATCCAACAATACTCACGCCCACTAGCACCGGCTTAAGCAGTATTCAATTTTTCAAAACTAATGACATCAAAACTAATGATCCTGAAGGGTCAGAAATTATAACAAAACTGAGAATGAAATAAGAGGCAACTCTTTATGGCCGCCCCACAATCACTTAACAGCTGCTTTTGTGAAGTACATTAATTCTGAAAGTAGTAGATCCTTCAAAAGTAAAAGCAGCAATGCAAAAAGAGACATTTAGCTAATGTCCAATGTTAAAATTTAATTAGTTAAAATTATTGACTGTTTTGGATCGGACTTTTTGAACTGCACTGTAATTTTTAAAAGGTTCAGTAAGCAGGTGAACTTTTTTGTGACCGCCATTTTGTTTTGGCTGTTGGGGTGGTGGGGAACACTGGATGATTTTTGGATTGTTAGACGAGGAAAAAAATACTATACTATTTCAGGATATGTATAAAAGATTATTTTGAATTGATGATTTATTACTTTCTTCATTATTCACGGTAAACGTGTTCTGATCCTGGTCAAATATTAAGAGGTTCGATAGACGGTGAGACCACGCTATTTAACTATTTATAGCGAGCACAGCTCGCAAGAATGGCCGAAGGCCATTCTTGCGAACAAAGTGAGCTCTATGGTAACGCGTAGGATATAATTTTGGTTTTGTAGGCTGTACATTGTTAACCTGGAATCGGATCTGCTGATGTTTACTTCCGGTTTTGACCATGGAGGGAAATAACCGGTGTGTTCCGAGTGATTCATGGAGGGAAATAACCGGTGATTCCTATATTCCTAACTCTGACGGAATATGACGAGTAGTTACGATTGAATACCCGACAGTCCACACAAATCGCAACAACGTTTGTCTACGAAGAAAATCGATATTCTAAAACTTACTACATTGAAAATTGCATTTCGTTTCGGTATAGATTAGATTTAACTATTTTAATCGCTGTTTTTTTTTTGCCAGAAAATTAATGTTTTCCGTTCAGTAAACATCTCCGTCCGACATCCAGTTAGCGGTAAAGGCCGAGTGTATGATGACGTATTTATCCACAACTTGTAAGTGACGTAGTTGTGGTCACATGATGTGGTCGTCTGCAGTGCATTTTGTTTACATACAAGGCTCAGCTGTGTGGGTGCTACTAAACAGAGTCTGGTAGAGTCCGGTAGAGTCTGGTAGAGTCCGGTAGAGTCTGGAGGCCTTTTTAGAAGTTTAAGTGCAATTTAAAGATTATAATGCTGTTATATAGCACTATTTTGTATGTTTGCAGCAGTAGTAATTAACATCCGTTAATAAATGAGCATATAATAGCTTGAAAACTCCCTGTAAATATTACCGGGGTCACACGGTAATGGCCGACCTACGTCGGATAGAGTCTGTTCTAGTTTTAGAAGTCTATATGGTATTAAATTTCCCCCTTTTATCAGAAAACATTTTACATACATTAATAAGTGATTTTATTATAATTTCAAAGGCAGTATGGACATGATATACATGTATCGTATGACAAGATTGTTGTTTCGACTTTTTGAGATTGGTGAAAAGTCGGAGGGTACCGGTAGTGTCTGGAGATGAAAACGGGAGTTTTAGGCCAACATTTACAAATTAAGCGAATTAATGTATTAATAACAAGGTAGAGATGTATCTGCAACCATATTTCACATAAAATTGTGTAGCAATTTGTGAATAATTGGACTCAAATTGTTAGTATCGAAACCTAAGTATACGACTCTATCCGACGTAGGGCGGCCATTACTGCGTGACCCGGTAATATTTACCGGGTGTTTTCAAGCTAATATACGATCATTTTTTAATGGATATTAACTACTATAGCTTCAAACATACAAAATAATGTAATATAACAGCATTTTAATCTTTAAATTGCACTAAAAAGGCCTCCAGACTCTACCGGACTCTACCAGACTCTACCGGACTCTACCAGACTCTGTTTAGTAGCACCGCAGCTGTGTTACTCTTCCGGCTCCTACTGTCAATAACTTTGTATGTGAGTAATTTAGACATTGATTTTTTTCATTTGAATCAGTTCTCAATACAAAACATCACATTATTTGAATAAGATCTACATCTAGATATTTATCCCGGTGTAGGGTGTTTTCGACGGTGTAAGCGGTTTTCGTAAATTTGACCTACTTAAACAAATGCCGATTGCTTGAATAAATATGCGAGTGAAACATGCAAACGAATGTATATCACTGAGATTTTATAAAGAACTAGGTCTACGGCAACGTAGAATTGTTTGTGAAATCTGACTTGTTCTTTCCGAATACTCTATCCTAATAGTCTGTCTGTCTGCAGGTCTGTCTGTCAGTGTACTGTTTAATTTAGTAAGTTTCGTAGTCTTTCTGTCCTTCTTTAAATGGATACTGTTTTACATAAATCAGCCTGTCTGTCTGTCTGACTTCTTTAAATAGGCCTACTGGTTTACAAAACTCATTCTGTCCGTCTGTCTCACATACAACCACATCTAACATCCCAGACATAGATCTACAGCCTTGAAGACATATTCTCTAATTACAATCACTCTACACAGAAAGTTAATTTAACATTATTGAACAACTTGAAGGCTTAGCAACATCATTTAACACAGACATCACAACTTTAAAGGTTGGGAACATACCACCAGCATCACTTCAGAAATAGACAAAATTCAAAAACAAGCACAGCAAATTTCATTCAAGCCAATTCCCTGACACTGAAATACACACTAAACAAAAATCTTTAGAAGAAGACATAAGACATATAAATACAAAAATAGCACACATAAACACTCAGCACAATCTACCAATAATCAGATTGGATAGAGGCATCCAGAAAAGAAGCACAAAAAAAAACGAGGGAGGCAAGCCCCAAATTCTAAAAAATGTAGAAAATCTACTTATATATGAAGTTATGTTCATATATGGGTGATGGAGTTCATCCTGATCACTGGCTAACTACAAGTGGTCTTCCATTGTTTGCAAGACAGTTCAGAATGACTTAAGTTCAGCATACATGTGATAACTACCGGATTCTGCGGGAGACTACCGGATTTGAGCCCAACTCCCGCAAGTCCCGGCCGGGAGACGAAATCTCCCGATTTCTGAATAAAAATGATTTTTATTTTTTTCCCACCCCATTTTCTATCGTTTTTTGTCAATAAGAGCTAGCCAGACGCCTCATAGAACCAGTGTTGTTGACTTATTTACTGCGCTGTTTATCATGGCAGGCACAGCGCCGTGTCCCTTTTGTAGTACGTCGCCATGTTGCCCCTTATCAAAGACCACCGCAGCATGCCCTAAATACCATGCTGTGTAATTGTGGCCCCAGTAAAATGGATTAAATGGTCAGCAAACTCAGCATGGTGTGTTATTTACCTTGGCATGTGTGTATTCCGTAACATAAACATTTGTGTATGCATATATGTCTCTGGTGTATTACACTGTCGCCATTACATGCTTTTTTCTTCACGGTCAGGTTCTACTAAATTTCTGTTGAAGACGATCTTATTTTCTGAGACTAAACATCGAGATAGTTACTTTATTAAATTAATTTAGGTTCTAAGTTTATTAATAGATGTCTACATGGCATAACTGTAATGAAAATGTGCTTTTATCAGAAAAAATAAAATAAAAAAAATTGGTTGCCTCAAACCACGGATTTTTCGAACGGTGAAATGTGTCATTTCATAGAGGCAAACAAACATTGTTTTCCACAGACATTTGGTAACATATTCAAAAGAAATTGTGTTTGTATTGAGTATAGAATGTATGGATGTCAAATACACAAAATTTGGTGAGATAGGAAGCACTTTTCAAACCAAAAATGAAACTACAAAATGCAAAGATAGTGTACTAGTGTTTGGATAGTACCATATTTCGGACAGAAAGTGACAAATGTATTATGTTTATTTCAGAATATAAATTTCTGGATATATTTCATTACAAAAATGAATTAAAATAATAAAAACAATAATGTCAATAATTATATAAGAATGAGAATAATGTAAATAATGATAGTAAAAATAATAATAATAAACACATGTCTATCAATTGGCCAGTTAAAATAATAAACACAAGTCTATCCATTGGCCAGAATGGAATGGAATAGAAAGAAATGGTAATTAGAAGAGAGTATATGGAAATAGATAATAGCACACACACACACAAAAAAATAGAATAGAAATGAATAGTAATTAGAATAGATTATATGAGCACAGTATAGATAATGGAATAGAATGGAATGAAACACAAAGGAATTAGAATAGATAAGAGAATGGAATAGAATGGAATGGGAAATAGAGCAGATGTTGATGGATGTAGAACAGAGAATAGTACAGAATAGAATAAGGAATAGGATATAAAACAGAATTAATACAAACTAAATTACACTGATGTAATTTGCTAGATAGGCAAAAAAAATGCCCTAGTAATTAAGATGGTTTGTCGCGCATAAATGTGCTTTTATCATGCCTCCTCCTTTCAAACCAGGTGTGTGTGTGTGTGTGTGTGTGTGTGGGGGGGGGGGGGGGGGGGTTGTTCTTTTCTTGCAGATATTTATGTAATATAAATATAGGTCTCTGGCCTATTATACCATCAAATAACCATCCGCATAAATCTCCCTCTTTGACACCCAATCTCCCTCATTTGAAAAGCTAATCTCCCTCTTTGCCTCGAAAAAATTATCACATGTATGAAGTTGTCCTTCTTCGCTGCAAGATGTTGCTGCTGTTGATGATGATGATGCTATTAATTACAATTTTAATGATGAAAATGATTCTGATTCATGGGATTTCAAACAAAAATAGCTTTTAACTACCCCTATGATATACTGTATGCATGTGAAACACATAGTTCAAATGTTTAACCCTTTCCTCCATGCTAAATAGGAAATAGCTAAACATTATGTTGTATGTTTTAATAAATACATGTTTATAAATGCATGCACACAGTATTGTCCTTATCCTATTGACCTATCCAGTAACTTCAAAGTCTAGCATCACCATCATTAGCATCAATTGTCATTTAGGTTACTAACACAACAGCTCTATCAATATCTTCTGTTTTCTGCATGTTTCTATCTCAATGCACCTAAATGTACCTGGTGTACATATACCATAACTAACACACAGCTTGTCTTGCCATTTTAACCAATCCTCTGCATATTTAACACCATATGACACCTTTCCTATATTTTTTACAATTATATTTACTGATGATGGTGAATACAGATCTGATGGCAGCTTAAATCATGATGAAAGTAACGCAGAAAGCTCCTTGAGCTTTCTGGTTTCTTGTCATCTTGCTTTAAGCATTACCAAACCTTAATTTCAGCTTGCTTGAAGCAGTATTACATTATACATGTAATGCCCTTCTGGCAATGAAGGAAAGGGTTAATATCACTAATCTACTGTCTTGTGATTTAGACTATGTCAATAATTTAAACATCAAAGTGCAGCATTATGAGTTTCTTATTTTACTTGTAAAAATTGGGGGTGACATGATCGTCGCTAACCAATACACAAAGTTCTATTTCACAGATATATTACAACATCCAACTTGTAAAAAATTGGTGGATGACTTGATCGTCGCTAACCATGATAACAACTATTTCACATTATATTACAATATTTAACATATATATATTGCTAATATATATACATTTTATTACTAACTATAGTATTTTGTTTATAAGAAATTGAATGAAGTATGGTGGGTGACATGAACATCGCTAACCAATACACTTTTATTTCACATTAATATTACAGTACTTTGTGAAGTTGACTTATTGCCAAGGTTCAGTTAAAGCCATTTTTTTTAAATCAACATAGTATGGTGGGTGACACGATCGTCGCTAAACAATTAAACATACATTAAATAAATTGCAGCCGGACAGTCACTTATATAAGTCTGAAACACAAACATCAGCCAATAAGATGTCACAGTCTTGGACCAAAAGTAGATCTATCAACCACTTTATGACTTGGATATGTATTAAAGGGGGTGTCCCTACATTTGACGTGTTTCATAAACACTTGAAATATACAAAAGTCATTTCTTTATATATATGCTGAAAAGTAGTATTCACAAAAAGCCCCATCTAATTACCGTTTATAATGACAAAACAGCCAAGTGTTTCATATCGACGATCCCGGTTTTACTCCCCGATGTTTCAGTTTTATTCGGTTTGTGTTTTAGTTTCGTAACTGTTCGCCCTATTCGCGATTCTCCGGCCACTTCCGAGAAAGCTATTACGAAAACAATGAAGGGATCAGGTGATCATTGGCAAAACGCGGAAGAATTTAACGGAAAAGGTCGATAATATTGTGTTGTAGAACAAAAACTATCAGTATTGATGAAATCGGTTTATTTGTATCACAGGGACATTTTTCGATATAAGTTCAAATTAGGAACCTTCATAATAATGATTGAGCATTATTATAACAGATACCAAGTTTTATGATATTATTGAAAATATATGATCATTGTTGGGACTTCCTCTTTAACGAAAAGTAAGAGATTGATGGTTTAAGTTAAGATTTGTTTTCTTGTTGTGCTTTCAACTTTTATCAAGGTGTACTGTATTCGTTTATTGTTCTGTTACTTTTAGAATCTGGTGTATAAATCATCAAATTCACCATATGCTTTCATTTTATTTAGTTGAATGCGTTTGGCAGCTGTGCTCGCTTATAGGCTGTGCCTATTTCATATTAAACATAAATGTTTGATTCTGTGAATTTGTAATGGTCAATCTGTGATATTTGTCAATCTGTGATCGTTGACATAGATATTCACGAATAAATCTATCTATTTATTAATGTGTAGCCAATGAAATTTGATTCTGATTACCCCACCCACTTTGATAGCAATTATAAAATCCACATCTTTAAGCGTATGTTATTAATGAGTGTTTAATTTATTCGACAATTGATATGATAAAGTTCAGTTCCCTTTTTGATATTCACCGAATCAAGAACTTCGTTAAGGGCCTTTATTTCTGCTTCAATATCTTCTCTTTTTTTAATCAGCGAATTCATCCTCTCTGTGGAGGCTGCCATCTTGAAATCTAAAAATAAAAGATAAAACATTTACCAAACGGCTTAAAGGATTTGCAATATAAATAACGGTGAATTTTGCAGGGAGGTATTGTATTCACTAACACTTATCTTATCTCAAATGTTTTCAGACATGTAGATAAACGCTTTTCCTCCAAATCACTATAATATACAAGTGCGAACATAAGTCAGCTCTTGTTTTCACTCTTTTTCCAGCTAAGTTTTAACATTCTTAACTTTGTTTCATTGCTAATCCTTATCTTTTATACTGTTCTTAACTATACTAACAGGCACAGACGCGCACTGCCCGAAATTAACCGTGAGGGTGTGAGGCAGAAATTACTAGATAGATAGATAGATGTGAATTATCATATGTTGAACAATAATTATCGACGATGTACCATATATATATATATGTCTATCTCTTTCTCCCTCTGAATATATCTTCCCTCTTTCCATATCGTTCTCTCTCTCTCTCTCTCTCTCTCTCTCTCTCTCTCTCTCTCTTATATCTCTCTCCCTCTCTATATATATATCCTCTCTCTATCCCCTCTGTCTCTCTCCTCCATCTCCTCTCTCTCTCCTCTCTTTTTCTCTCTCTCTCTCTTTGTCTTTGGTCCGTGTGTGTGTCAGTGTATCGCTTTGTCTGTCTGTCTCTCCCCCTCTCTCGCTCTGTCTCTCTCTTCTTCCACTCTCCCTTATACTCTCTCTCACCCCCTCACTCTCTCCCCCTCTTTCTGCCAGTATATTTGTCCATGTGTATGTCTGTTTGTGTGTATGTATGTGTGTCTGTCTCTCAATTATATTTGGTTTGAATGACTGTTAAAGATGACTGTATCATATGTTACTTAATATCAATGCCGCTTTTTACGACAGAAGCTTAACTCTTTAACTGTCAATATAAAATCTTTGATTAATTATGCAAACAATCTTGATGCTGATAAGACTCCTGCTATGGTATATGTGTATACTTACAGATCAAATTCATTGGAGAAACGGTTGGGATTGTTACCCTGTGATGAACAGATAATACATGTCCCTGTCAACATATGGATCTGATGCACGTTTGGCTACTGACTATTAACCCTTTCCCTCATATAAACGTGTTTTCACGCATTTGCGAACAGAGTAGACCCAGATCAGATGGCTCTGTTTGCTCATGGAATTTGATAGATAGGTTTCTTTACTTTCTAAAATGGCTACAATGAACTACCTTCCACGATTCACTGAAACTATTAGGTCCATGAATATTCAGTAGGTAATAAAACTTGGAATAAACATGGAACAGGGAAAGGGTTAAATGAAGTTTTTGAGACACCATTGACCGAGTGTCAACCAGCTTGGATCCTGATGAGTTACTCGGTGTCTCATCTGGATCCAAGTCATTTGCAAATGCGGTTCAAGTCGTGTATTGCAAGAGAAGGATTAAGGTAGCAATATATTGGTTAATGTAGCGAGAGAAGGGTTAAGGTACCAAGAGAAGGGTTAATGTAGTGAGAGAAGGTTAAGGTAGCAAGAGAAGGGTTAAGGTAGCAAGAGAAGGGTTTAGGTAGCAAGAGAAGGGTTAAGGTAGCGTGAGAAGGGTTAAGGTAGCAAGAGAAGCGTAATAAAGGCTAAGCTATCTGGCCAAGATCAGCTCTGCATTTGCCCAACTATATTGTATCCATTATATAAAATGAGTTCGTATATTCTAGCAACCTGTCTCCAGGACCGATATCTTTACCAAATTTAACGTCCAGTTTAGAGAGGTTTTACTGGCTGGTACAATGTTGTACTACTTCCGGTTTGATCAAGCCTTGGAGAAACTAAACAGTAAGTGTTTACCATTTCCCTGTTGCATATTCATGAAAGAAATCACGAATATTTATTAGCTGAATGCTTATAATGACACATGTAAACAGTGTGTTTTGGTACTGGTAGAAACTGTAGAGTCGGATCTATTTAAACTCTTCGCTTGCTATTCACGTCAATATACCTACCTGTAAATAGTGAAGACCCAGATGAGACAGCTCCTGCAGGAGCTGTCTCATCAGGGTCTGCACTATTTACAAGTTGATTGTGCAACCAGTGCACTCCACAGCAGTCATTGCACAGCGAAATACTTGTATACAGTGAAGATATATGTAATTATACAACAGGACATGGGTAAAGAAGGAGAAATGTATTTTAAAATTCAGCAAGGGAAGCGTTAATTTCAAAAGCAGGCCCTGGTCAAATGCCTCCTACTGGAGCGGTCAAATATCGGTTACTCTGATTGCAAAGGCATGTAATACCAATGAACACAAAAATAAAACAAAACAAAACAGTTTAATAGAGAAACTATATACAGTTAACGGTATCAGCATAAACATATCTCTGCACATTTTCTACAATTTAAGACAGTTTCAAACAGTTACTAGTCTGGATTAAAACTATTAACGCAATGACTGTAATAAATTAACCCACTGTACCGATTACATTATTTCTAATAGTAGATCGATGAACAAATATTGATGAAGTATTAACCCTGTACTCCATGAATATTCATAATAATGACGTCATAGATATTCTTCAAATTGTATTTTTTTATTGGCACCCTTCTCCTACTACTCTAAAGGGATAGGAAAGTTGGTCATGACATAAGCCGTGGAATCCGATCTTGGCCTAAATTATTAAATAAGCGAACCAGGAAGATCCAGATCAGACGGCTCATACATAGGCTATCTGATATGAGTCTACTCTGTTGGCAAATGACGTTTGAATTTTGTATGGAGTAGAGTGTTAACAAGAACAGGTATTTTCCTCTACTGGGGACATTTGCTTTCATTTCATATGCTTACTGGAATAAAGTATTCTCCAAAATATATAAAATATGAATTTCGACCTCTAGTATTTCTGTTTCAGTTCGCAGTTACCCATCCCCACTTCTGATTAAAAAGTTTAGAAGTAATATCTGCAGATATGGACCACCATTACTGCTATCAAAAGAATGAAACAAGGACTCTGAATGGCGGACGAACATGTACACAGGTAGGTATTTAGCACAGTGTCGTAAAATGTCGCCCACACTGCAAGGTGTGTCGATGTCGTACACGTGGTGGACAGTAGTGTCGTAAACGCCGTAAATTTCAACGTGGTTGCCAGTCTGAAAATAATTAAACAGTCCACTAATGGGTCTAATATAAATAAGACTCGCGCACATTGCGGATTTACCTCCAAACCCTTGTGACAATCACATAGCGTACAAGGGAGGTCACTGTACTGAACGAGTTTTAATGATAATCGGAATTGCCTCCCTAGACATACTGGTGTCTCTCTGTGTGTGAGTGTGTGTGCGTGTGTGTGTGTGTGTGTGTGTGTGTGTGTGTGTGTGTGGGGGGGGGGGGGGTTAAAACAAGTACATAAGGTTACTGTTCGCAAAGTTTAGGGATTGCGTTAGTAGTCGCAACATTTCGGTCGTAAAGTTTCCAAATCTTTGCATAAAATGTGACTGTTACTGTGAGCTGAACGTACTCAGGTAGCACTGCTTTTGATAGAAGTTAAATTACAATACTTATGTTTGTGATACATACCCTCCCTGTGCAGTTCTTACTCCGTCTTTGTGATATGTTCCCTTTCAACGCAAAAAGAGCCCTTTCTATATGATACTTTCCGTCTCTATGCGAAACTATCCGTTTCTGTGCGATATTTATCCTTTCTTTATATGATACTTGTCCCTTTCTATGCGAAACTTAGCAATACTTACCCTCTTTCTGTGATACTTACCCTCTTTCTGTGATACGTACCCTCTCTATGCGATCCTTACCCTCTCTATGCGATACGTATCCGTTTTATGCGATAATTATCCCCTTTGGGCGATACATACTTTCTCCATGTGATACCTACCTCTTTATAATTATAATACTTACCCTCTCTATTCGATACGTACCTTTTTTATAAGATACTTATCCCCTCCGTGTGGTACTTACTTTCACCATGCGATACCTACCTCTCTATATGATACTTACCCTCTCTATGCGATTCTAGCCCTTTCTATGCAATACCTTCCATCCTATGCGATACTTACCCTCTTTATATGATATGTGCCTTTCGATGCGATATTTATCCTCTTTGTGAGATACTTGCACTCTGTATGCGATACATACCCTCTTTATGTGATATTTGTCTTTTCTATGCGATACTTACCCTCTCTATGAGACACTTACTCTCTATGCGACACTTGCCCTTTCTATGCGATACTTTCCCTCTCTATGCGATACTTTCTCTCTCTTTATGCCATACTCATGTTCTCCCTACGGCATTCACCCACCCTACCCAATACTTAGTCTCCTACTTATATTTAAATATTTTAGATATTTACCATTCAAGCGTAAATCACTTACCCGCATATTTCTAAGCTCGATGTGGCATCATTAAGTGCGGTCACGCTGGAGGCGAATGACGTCTCGGCTGTTGTATACGTGCTGAGGGGACTGATGACTGACAAACAGGCTTGGGCTTCAGCTGAGAACAAAAGTAAAGCAAGAACCTGCATATTTGATTTTATATCGTAAAATGACAAAATGGACAATTGGACCTGTTAATTTATCAAGTTCACAGCTTAATGCAGGTCTAAAGTAATTCTGAAACTCCTGTAGTAGAGTTCAGCATTACTTTCGACCTGCATTAAGCTGCCATTTGGGTTTCTAGATATGCATAGTAATACACATTAGAACAAATCTGCATTGTTAAATTTGGAAGGAAAGAACTTCGATATATTTAACCCTTTCGCTGCCAATGCCGGATCTGTGATTACCTATGCGAGTAACTCGGCGTCTCATCAGGATCCAAACTGTTTGTTACTGTTACTATGTTTTTGACACAAAAATGAAGAAAATCAAAAGAAGGAAAATTTGTAGCAGACGACAAAGTTAGCAGACGACAGAGTTTGGCAGCGAAAGGGTTAAGTTCGACTCTACTACTAACAGAAATAACTACAATGCTTCACACGGAAAGAGTGTACGTGTACACCCACCCAAACAATACGCTGATTTTAACCCTTTCCCTCTTGATTATTCATATAAGAAATCATGACATCATGAATATGTATTGGCTGATTTTTTTATAATGGCATGTGTACACAGGAAGGTTTAATATTAGTTACAGTTGTTAAGTAGATCTATTATAATTCCATAAGCGAACAGAGCAGACCCTGATTAAACGGCTCTAATAGGGTACCGTGGGTCTACTAGGTTTGCAAAGGCGAGAAAAATCGTAAGGGAAAGGTTTAACCAATTACTCGCATATTCCGCCTTTATGTGACTTCTTTTGAGATCGTGTGGAGCCAGAAAAGCGAGCTCCTACAGCACTCTGTTTTCTTTGATTACATTATTAAATTTTGTTACATATCTCTACTTTTTACCGTGCCAATAATGTTCCTTATTTTATTTAAACAATACCCTCACCACACTATGAAAAAGTTGAATCTTGTACAATTGTGACTTCTTCCGATTCGATCAAGCCTTTGCCGAGTGTCAAAAGCAAACAGATCAGACCTAGATCAGACGGCTCCTATAGTATCCGTCTGATCTAGGTCTACTCTGTTTGCAAATGACATTTGATATATTTATTTCTTTACTTTCTAAAATGTTTCCTATGGTCCACATTCCGTATGTCATCACAGCTATTTTGTCATGAATATCCAGAAGTAGTCGTCGGATCTGGGTCTACTCTGTTTGCAAATAAGTGAAAATGCGAACAGTGTGGATCCTTATAAGACACCACAGTTACTCGACGTGTCACATGGTTCTAGATCAAAGCTGTTTACAAAATGCCACGCTAGCCACGTATAGCAGGGGAATTATTACTTGACAAAGGTTAAAGGTTAATTACAGTTATAAATACGACTGAAATAACTTATTGTCGCCCACGCATTTATAAGCGGTGCGACTATATGGGCTTACGAATATTTCCCCTCATGGTAGGAGCAGTCATTTCTGTAACGTTGGGGAAATGAAAGTTTACTTGATTGGGCAATGCAGATTGCATACACTGATCGATTAAGAGTATAAATAACATACCATAGGTTATTCATATTACATTCCATGTTTTCATTCTCGATTATTATTAGTGACTATTCAGTAATTGGCGACCTTTGATCAATACTTTCTTGTTTAAGCTGGAGTCGTTATTATTATTGGACCGGAACGTGTTATTGAAAAGCGGGGGTTTTAAAATTTCATCGAGACCGACCGGCTACGGAAAGCACCGACTGTTTCCGAAAAACGCCAGCACTATGGTCTGAACATCTTGATTTGATGCAAGAGTGTAATCCTGTTAATTAACATCTAAAATAGACGTACTACATATTTTAATATTGTATTGTACAGACAACCAAAACGTTCTAAGAGCGTGCATGTTTGCCGATAAATGTTGCAACTGAAACTTATTTTCTAATTCCGGCATATTTTAACCCTTTCCCTCATATAAACGTATTTTCACCACTTTGCAAACAGGAATCGTCTGACTATAGTTTGTTCTGTTTACTTAACCCTTTCCCTGTTCTGTATTTAGGCCAAATTTCAATACCTATTAAATATTCATTAACAAAATAGTTATAAAGAACTACGGATGGTGGAATATTGTAGACATTTAAGAAAGAAAAGAAACAGATCTATCAAAATTCTATTAGCAAACAGAGCAGATCCTGGTCAGACGGCTCCTCTAGGAGCCGTCTCATCTGGGTCTACTCTGTTTGCAAATGCGTGAAAACACCTTTATATGAGGGAAAGGGTTAAGTTATGACATGCTATATATTTGATTCTACAGTTTAAACAAAACACATCAATCTTGAAATGTTTGAATTGTCACAAATCCAGCTAATAAATATTCATCGTGATATTTTTTTCAAGATTATTGAAAAAGCCAGTTGTTAATTGAGGAATTGTACATTCGACCGAGACGGATGCGGTTTACTTTCATCATTGAGGGTTTCCGAATGAGACCGGTAATGCTAGTCAAGAAAAATAGTGCCTGATATTTCATTTCTTTCATGAACGAAAATAAAAGATATACACATGTTCTTGAATGACGTCACTATGTAGAAAATAGATTTCACAACAGCGGCGAATACACGATTACCTATGCACCACAGTTAGGATACAGACATCCAGTCGCATTAAAGATTGAACTTGTTAAGAGTATTTTGAGGGACAAACAGTGCCCCCTGATCCGGGTCTAAATTGTTTACAAATAACAGTGCACGCGGGTTCTGGATTAAATGGTTAAAGGGAAACTAACTAAATATTAACAATTACTTAACGTTTTCAATTGTCTCCCTTTTATACACATATCATCAAGATTGGGGGGGGGGGGATCTGCTGTATACACATTTTAACTATGTTAGCATTGCCTCCCTTGTTCTAGTAATACATTAATAGTTTTATAGTCAGTATTTGTTTAAAGGAATCTTTTCAGAAGCATAAATGGTTACACATATTTATATCAAACTTGAGGTTATAAATATGCCTATATATATCTTATATGTATATTTTCAATATGCTAACTTTATCTTATATTCAAAGGCTGATTGTGCTAAAGTGTTAAATTGTTTTATGTTACTATAGTCGGGAAATAGTTTCTGATATAGCTAATGTTGTTTGTCGTAAACCCGACTGAAAATAAAGCTTCTTGTACCTTGAATCTTGTAAAGAGTCCGTGAAGTGTTTGACAGGACCGATAACCCAGTAGATATCTAGATTTACCCACCTATGAGAGTATCGCTACAGAGGGCGCTGTACGCGTTCACGAGGTTAAGTGCCCGTACGTCAAACATTTTGAGGAGCTTTGCGTCAGATCTGCAGTTGTAGAAGGTACTGTTTAAGCAAGACTCCAGCGTGGTCAGCTGACTGAAACAAATAAATTAACCGTTTGACTCGATGAATATGTATGCATGAATCTGCCCATTGTTTATGTCATTTAATTTTTGTATTAATCCTTTACGTCATTGTAAAAATAATGACATCACATGTGGCTATTAATTTGTATCAAATAGACATCGGGATTTTAGGTCATTTCAGACACTGTATAGAATCATGTCTATATTGCATCATAAGCAAACAGAGCAGACCCTAATCAGACGGTTCCGATAGGAGCCGTCTGCTCTTGGTCTACCCTATTTGCAAAGGCGTAACTATTGAGGAAATGTTTAACTTTTAAATAATGAATATAACAAAAGATATGTGTCCGTGTGCCATAATAAACATTCAGCTAATAAATATTCATTGTGTGGTTATTTTTACATGACTATTCATCAAGTAAAGGATTGAACAAAGACTGAAAAGATACAGCTAATAAATATTCATTATACCATACTTTCTAACATGAATATTCATCAGCTAAATGGTTCAGTTTGCGATTAACCCTTCGCTTGCTATTTACCTGTAACTAGTGATTACCCAGGTGAGACAGCTCCTGCAGGAGCTGTCTCATCGGGGTCTGCACTATTTACAAGTTGATTGTGCAACCAGTGCACTCCACAGCAGTAATTGCACAGCGAAATATATATGTAATTATACAACACGGCATGGGTAAAGAAGGAGAAATGTATTTTAAAATTCAGCAAGAGAAGGGTTAAGTCAAGACCTAACAAGAACACCGCATGCGGGCGTCAATGCTAGTCTGTGGAGACTTTTTTTAAGTCCATAAAGGAGCATCATTTTTATAAAACAAAGTCTTACATATTTGTGGCCCTTGTCAAATGGTATCCCTTGTGATAGTGAACTAGTATGGGAAGTTTCATAAGATTTGTTTGAATAGTATTAAAACAATAGCCAACGTTAAAGGTTTTGTTTTAAAGTTTAAAAAAAATAGACTAAAGTTCAAAAGCAGCGGTCACAAATCAAAAGACGTACCATTGATGGAAAAGGTCTTTGCCACAAGGGATAAGAGAGCCCAAAATGTTGTTATTTCAAAATCACAGACACTTTGTTTATTTCAATAAAGGTGCATAATCCTTTTTTTATCGGAAAACAGACGAGCTAAAAATAAACTCTGAACCTGAACTCTGAACACGTGACAGAGGTAAACACTCACCTACAGAATGTGGCCTGCTGGGATAGAGTTCCATAGGGAAACATCCAGCGAGTATTGGTCGTGCCGGAAGCGTTCCCCGTGCACTCATTCATGTTTGTCGACAAACACATGTCCCAACCACCAGCCATGGACACGTGATCTGGACAACTGTAACATGAAAATGATTCTTTCTTACAGGACTCAGGACTCCACTGACCTCTACAAATCCATAAACAGCAATTTACCCCCCCCCCCCCCCCCACACACACACCTTCCTCTTCCATTGCTCAGTGGTAGAGCGTCCGCCTGCGGTACGGAAGGTCGTGGGTTCGATCCCCGGTCGCGACAGACCAAAAGTCGTTAAAAGTTGGTACTAGTAGCTCCCTTGTCTGCGCTCGACATTAAAAGGTGTAGTTCTAGGACTGGTCGGCCCGGTGTCAGGATAATGTGACTGGGTGGGATGCCCTTGCCATGTGCCCGCGGCAGGGGTATTTCAGTGAGGCAGCACTATAACTTGTCTCATGCGGGTGCCGTCTGCATATAACTGAAATACTGTTGGTCGGACGTTAAACCCAACTCACTCACTCACTCACTCTTCAGATTTAGTACACATTGTTAAATGGATAAGGCTACAACGTGCCAATAATATGAACACATTAAACTTTAAGATACTGTTGTTTAACCGGTTACTCCATAAATACGCATTTCTACGCATTGGCAAACAGAGTAGACACAGATCAGATAGCTCCAATAGAAGCCGTCTGATCAGGGTCTGCTCTGTTTGCCTATGATACGGGTTGAGTTACTCGGTCTAATGGTGTGTATGAGAGAGTATGCGCTTAAATGTGTGTGCTTGTGTGTGCACGTGTGTGTACGTGCGTGTGTGTGGGGGGGGGGGGGGAGTGCGTGCATGTGTGTATATGCATGCGTGTGTGCGTGTCTGTGTGTGCTTGCTCGTGTGTGCGTACGTGTATGCAAGTGGGTATATGCGTGTTTGTGTTTGCGTGCGTATCATTTAGAATTTATCGATAAATCAATTACGATTTATCTATAAATTCACAACAGCTTATCTGTAACAGTTGTAAGGATTATTCCCTTGACCCTAAATGGGTTACTACAAATGAACCTCTCTCTGGAGGAAAATAACCTTCCTGCATTGTACACTGTGTAAACCCGGACAAGACATCGCGTCTTAGACCAAAACCTATGTAAACCCGGACAAGACATCGCGTCTTAGACCAAAACCTATGTAAACCCGGACAAGACATCACATCTTAGACCCCAAACTGTGTAAACCCCTACAAGCCGCATCGTCTTAGACTCCAAACAGTGTAAGCTCGGACGAGCCGCATCGTATTAGACCCCAAACAGTGTAAGCCCGAACGAGCCACCGCATCTTAGACTGCAATCAGTGTAAACACAGACGAGTCGCGTCTTAGACTAGGAGAATTGCATTGGTTATATGCATTAGACCCCTCTAAACCGGACGTTGAATTTTAGAGACAGGTGACAGTTTAAATTAGGTTGGAAGTCATGCAATCACCCTGCATTAACCCTTTCGCTGCCAAACTCTGTCGTCTGCTAACTTTGTCGTCTACAACAAAATTTCATTTTTTTGATTTTCTTCATTTTTGTTTCAAAAACATAGTAACAGTAACAAACAGTTTGGATCCTGATGAGACGCCGAGTTACTCGGCGTCTCATCTGGTTCTAAACTGTTTGCATAGTTTATCGCAGATCCGGCGTTGGCAGCGAAAGGGTTAAACGTCACCTGCCTAAAAGTATTTAAATGGTTCTTAACTGGAATTTTGGTTTAGCGGGGTCTAACTGTATTTGTAGACCGCTTAGAGTATGGACTGTTTGATACTGTCATAATATGTTCTTATAATTTCAAAGTTTGTTTTCTTCATTTTTTATATAAAATAAGAATAATTAAAAAAAAAGTAAATCTTGGTCAGACAGATATGGTGTCTAATCTGGTTCTACCTTGTTTGCGGTTCTTCCCCGGATGAGACGCTCGGTTACTCGATACTTCATTGGAATCCAAACTGTTTGAGAATCCCGGTTAATGCTAAACACTAGTAAGAAAGGTGAGAAGTAAACAGAGAAAAGTAACCCCCCACCCGACCGAACACACACACATCAAAAATAGATTGAACACAATTAACATAGGACACTGACAAATAGGAGCTACACGCAATATGTGTACAAAGATGGAGAGAGAGAGAGAGAGAGAGAGAGAGAGAGAGAGAGAGAGAGAGAGAGAGAGGGGGGGGGAGAGACAGACAGAGACATACATACAGACAGAGAGAAAAAGTCAGAGAGAGAGAGAGAAAGAAAAATACAGAGACAGACAGACATACAGAGAGAGACACACACATACACACAAGCAGAGACAGAGAGACAGACATATAAATAGACAAACAAAGAAGCATATATAGAGAGAGACAGACAGACAGACAGATACAGAGAGAGAGAGAGACAGAGAGAGAGAGAGAGTCAACAGTCGACAAGTCCCCCATTCTGCAGTTTCTACCATGGACAAAATTTCTATTTCAATGTGCTATTATATTCAATTAATCCAATTAAATATTGATGACGTCATTATTTCTTACATGCACATTCAAGGAGGAAAGAGTTAAATGTTTTGAGAAACTATTAACCGAATATTAAACAGCTTGAGTATTGACGTCTCATGTAGATCCAATCTGTTTGTAATAGGCAGTTAGATCGCGTTTCACATAATACGGGTCGGTTGTTCATAACACAAAAAGAAAACACCCCAACTTACATGATATAATGAATATTAAACGACAAATCTTCATCTTTCAATTTTAAATCCAAGCTATACAACAGTTACTGTAGTTTAAATCACTCGTCACTCACATTTTTCTATTTCAATATTGTTTTATATGACAATAGAGATATGAAACAAACCCAAACTAGTCTTTTCAAAGCTACGCTCTGCACCAATTGCTTCAAGTTGATCCGATTGTCTTTCAGACGCAATTTTGTACCCAATTTACTTTTAATATTTTAGCTGCAAAACTGGTGTCTGCTTTATCTCCGATATTTTAACGAGTTATTTTTTGTTGATCTGTTAATCCTTACAACGCTGGATTTTCAAATGGACTATTCAGATATTCAAACAGATCAAGCTAATGATGAATATTCAGGGACTATTCTGAAGAAAGTGTAACTAGACAAACAGTGCGGACCCTGATGAGAGGTGGTTGTTTAATGCAGGTCAAAAGTAATGCGGTTATAAGAATTTTCTGCATTTATTAAGCAACCACTTGCTTTTTAAGACTACTATGTTCACTAATTAAATCACCGCTTATGACATGTTCGTCTGTATGTATACGTCTTGTGACGCCATTGCAAACAGAGTAGACCCAGATGAGATTTCTGCTAAGACATGTCCTGTTGTTGCTTATGGAATGATATAGATCTGGTTCTACATTGTCTGCCATGGATATAAGTTCCTGTTTTCATAATGACATTAAAGCAATTCATCTTATTAATATTCACGAAACTATTATTTCTTACATGAATATTCAACTGGGAAATTACTTTTGCTTTAGCTATTAGCCATGTCCTTCATATACATTGTAACGCATTTTCACGTATAAGCAAACATAGCAGACCCAGATTAGACGGCTGCCATAGAAGTGGTCCTGTCAGGACCTGCTCTGTTGGATTTTGACACGCTATATGTCTGATTCTAGTTTTATCAAGGCAAAAACTTACTTTTGATCTTACATTATAAAACGTCAGCTAATACATATTCTAAACTATTTGATACAACAAGCAAAGGGTTAATTGACCGGTATGTATACGTATTACTTTACATGTATAATTTAGAGGTATTTCTGTACATGTATAATTATTTACCGGTATGTAAAGGTATTACTGTACATGCATAATAATTTACCGGTATGTAAAGGTATTACTGTACATGTTTAATAATTTACCGGTATGTAAAGGTATTACTGTACATGTATAATAATTTACCGGTATGTAAAGGTATTACTGTACATGCATAATAATTCACCGGTATGTAAAGGTATTACTGTACATGCATAATAATTCACCGGTATGTAAAGGTATTACTGTACATGCATAATAATTTACCGTTGTTTCAGGTATTAATGTACATGTATAATAATTGACCGGTTTGTAGAGGTATTACTGTACATGCATATTCAACTCAACTCAACTCAACTCAATTTTATTCACGCTTTGGTTCACATTTTTTATGAACAGCAAAAGCATCAAGTAATATACATGCATAAAGTAAATCAAAATATGTTGTGTCAGTGAGGTATTGTAAAGATTGAAATCGTATAGAACTTTAACTACAGGAAACGACCATTATATTCCATTGGTCCGTTGAGGCAATCTTGCATAGCAGTTTAGATCCTGACCAGCCATCATGTGTTGATGATTGGTCCAGAATTAAACGCTAGTTCTGCTCTATATTTTTATGCCCCCAAAGGCGGGCATATAGTAATCGCATTGTCCGTCTTTCCGTCTGTCCGTCTGTCTGTCCGTCTGTCCGTCTGTCCGTCTGTCCGTTCTGTCCGTCTGTCCGTCCGTCCGTCTGTCCGTCTGTCCGTCTGTCCTTCCATCCGTCCCAAATTCGTGTCCGGTCTGTAACTTCTTCATCTATCAATGGATTTCAATATAACTTGGCACAAATGTTCACCACACAAAGACGATGTGTCGGGTTCAACTCCCAGGTCCATGGGTCAAAGGTCAAGGTCACAGGGTACAATTACTTTGTCACAAATTTCGTGTCCGGCCTGTAACTTCTTTATCTATCAATGGATATTAATATAACTTGCCACAAATGTTCACCACACAAAGACGATGTGTCGCGTTCAATTCCCAGGTCCATGGGTCAAAGGTCAAGGTCACAGGGTACAATTACTTCGTCACAAATTTCGTGTCCGGCCTGTAACTTCTTTATCTATCAATGGATTTCAATATAACTTGCCACAAAAGTTCACCACACAAAGACCATGTGTCGTGTTCAATTCCCAGGTCCATAGGTCAAAGGTCAAGGTCACAGGGTACAATTACTTTGTCACAAATTTCGTGTCCGGCCTGTAACTTCTTTATCTATCAATGGATTTCAATATAACTTGGCACAAATGTTCACCACACAAAGACGATGTGTCGCGTTCAATTCCCAGGTCCATGGGTCAAAGTTCAAGGTCACAGGGTAAAATAACTTCGTAACAAATTTCGTGTCCGGTCTGTAACTTCTTTGTCTATCAATGGATTTCAATATAACTTGGCACAAATGTTCACCAGACAGAGACGATGTGTCGCTTTCAACTCCCTGGTCCATGGGTCAAAGGTCAAGGTCACAGAATACAATTACTTTGTCACAAATTTCGTGCCCGGTCTGTAACATTTTTATCTATCAATGGATTTCAATATAACTTGACACAGATGTTCACCAGACAAAGACGATGTGTCGTGTTCAGCTCCCTGGTCCATATGTCAAAAGTCAAGGTCACAGGGTACACTTACTTGTTTATCTGTGAATGGATTTCAAAGGAACCTGGCACAAATGTTCACCTTACAAAGACGATGTGTCAACTCCCTGGTCCATGGTTCAAATGTCAAGGTCACATGGTACAATTTTGGGGGCATTTGTCACGTGACTGTGACATCTCTTGTTTTAATTCATGCTAGATGTGTGCATTTCACATTTAACACTGGTGTTATATAACACAGATCGAAAAAGGAAGGTAAAATATAACAACCGATTATGTTGTAATATATACTATGAATGTCATTTAAGCGTATACTGATTATTTTAGGCGAACCCTTAGTACATGTATGATACGACTGAATTTAGTATAATATGTATCATAATCAGATAATAGTATAAACACAAGCAATAGTCAGGTATTGTAAACACATTTAGTTTGCATATAATGATTATCTTTTAGCAAGATTCAGAATAAAAATGCGTTGTGCATTGAAGATTATAACAACAACTGAACGCATCAGACAAAACCTTTTGTAACCCCCGTTTGTTGCTCTTAGCAATGACCGAAAGCGAAATTATTGTCAAGACCAACAGGAGGTTACATTGTTAAATTATTGTTTTGTTGTTGTTGTTGTTGTTGTTGTCTTAAATTACTACTCAGATTTACTGCAGACTTGAGCGAAGGAAAGCATGACTCCTACCCTCTCTCTCGTCTGCAGCATAATTCGATGAGTAAGTATACACAATTATTATTTTAATGTCATATGCAAGAAGCATAATGTGTTTACAATGTAAGTACAAAATACATGTAGTTCAGTATGCTTCAACTTCACCTTAGCATTAAATAAATATGGGTCTAGATATAATCAATTCTTTGCATGCTGGGTAAACTGTCGTCTGCAACAATTGTCGTCCGCCACTGTTCCAAAATGAGTATCTTGAGAATTTTTTCAAAATACTGTCAGAGTGACAAACAGTTTGGATCCTGATGAGACGCCGCGTTACGTGGCGTCTCATCAGGATCCAAACCGTTTGCAAACGTAATCACTTTTTCGCCACCAGCGTGCAAAGAGTTAAAAAGCGAAATCTGACCTTATATTACTGTTCAGTTAAAATGATTGGCAAACAGTTTGGATTTGGATCCAACACAAATTCAATTGTGTCCAATCCAGACCCACGCCGTCTGCATGCGCAAATAGTTTGTAATCGGTTACATAGGGTATTACTGTTGTATTACCGTTTTATATAGCCACTATCAACCTATTCAGGAAATGGTGATAGGCGTGCTCAATTGCTCGTAACTATTCTATTGTGAAAAAAAGGGCTTGGCCGGTAACGGCACGACAATGGATACAAAGGGATTTATTTACAAAAGGACAATTGCCCAGGTAAGTAGTTTACCATCTGCATATGATCGATAAAGAGATAAATTTATTTTACAGTTGTTATAATGTTTTTGATAAAAAGAGCCAGTCGTCTTAGCTTTGGTCTGCTATCGGATGTTAATAAGTCTGCAAATTTCATCATATTAGGACGCTTATAGTAATACTTAGAAATGTATTCGCTTCTATATCTATTAAATTCTGAACATGTTAGGAGATAATAAAATTCATCACCAATGTCATTACAGTTTGAACACTTTCTTTCATGTTTAGGAATTCCTCGCCATCTTCCCGTTTCAATCGGAAGTCTATGGTTTCTAGTAATAATTGCCATAACATTTCTGCATAAATACGGGGATAATAGTGATATGTATTTGCTTTGTTTAAACTCTGACTTAAGACATTTATAAATGTTTGTATTTGATGTATTTTCTATTTCTGCTTGCCAGCCTTGCACAAATATGTCTTTAAATTTTCGGTGGGACGATTTTATTAACCATTTCTTATTTGTAAAACTTTGGTCATACCAAATACCTGAAAAGCCAGATGAACACAAGATATTCTTTACATTATCAAGCCATGATGATGTAGTGCCATTTGCTTTGTAATTACCGTATATAAATTTATAGATCGTTGCTGATAATTTTGGGTTGGTATTAGCATTTATGTTTTCAATAAGGCTTGACCAGTAAGAAATAATCCTCTTTTTAATATCAAGATTTAACGGATACACACCGGTCTCTCCGTAAACCATATAAGAGGATGTTGATTTCTTTAGTTTAAAAATATATTTTAGGAATCGTAATTGGACTCTTTCAATAGAATCATTGTTCCCACCACCCCAAATCTCGCATCCAAACAACAGAATTGGCTTTATAATTCTTTCAAAAAGGTCCAATTGTAAATCATAAGGGAGAGATAACGATTTTATTTTCCGTAATAAGGCAAACATTGCTTTATTTGCTTGTTCTGTAATACCTAATTTCGCTTTATTAAAAGAACCGCTTCTATTAAAGTTTATGCCTAGATATTTATACTCTGTGACAATTTCAAGCAATGCATTTCCTAATTTAAATTTGTGTTTGTTTGAGTATCTTCCTTTGCTGAAAACAACTATTTTAGTTTTCTTTGTATTTATAGATAATTTCCATGTTTTACAATAGTGTCCAAAAGTAGTCAGTGCATTTTGTAGGTCTGCTTCACTGTCACTGAAAAGGACGGTATCATCCGCGTATAGTAAGATGTAAAGCTTAAGATAAATAATGATTTCATTGTGTTTTACTTGTTTGTCTAGTCCATTTACATGACGTTGCAGATAATCGTCTAAGTCATTTAGAAAAAATGAGAAAAGAAGCGGCGATAAATTTTCACCTTGTCGTACCCCGTTCAGGCAATTAAAGAAGGGAGAGCATCCTGTATTTGTATTTATTCAAAACTCGTACACACATGCTTTGGTCTGTCCTTTGTTCTCAAATGAGAGATTCCAAGGTCTGAGGTCATTCTCAAGCATCTGATTGGTCAGATTCTGAGCTTCTCAGACTCAGAAGTTTTATAACTGTTTATCCAAGACGCATTGCTTGAATAGTCACATTCAGTCCTCTGCAAAATATGTCGCCTTCTGCTCGTTAGAAAACCGTGAAAATTTGAGCTGCTGTAATCAGATAAGACAGATAAAGAACGGAAAAACAAATATGGACCGGGGAAGATTCGCTTTAACTTAATATTGTTAATCTGTTTCATCGAAATGGATACTTGAGATTAAAATTTTCGAGCGAGCAAACCAGAGACATATAACTAGAAGGTGCGACAAGCATTGAAGTCCCTGATCAGACACCGCCTAGAAAAAGCGGCGTCTGATGTGAGACTATACTGTTTTGTATGGTGCATTTTCTAGACATTTGCGATGGAAGAGTTAACAGTTATATCACGACATTCGGGTAGCTACAAGTAGCAGAAACCCTTAACATTGACCTGGACCCAGATGTACATCGGGGTAATCCGAGCTATTTGATCTGGATCTACACTGTTTGCCCGGTTCCCGCATATGAAAGGATACATGTAATCATAAAAACAAGACTAGTTAGATTTCGAAGCAGACATCAGATAAGTAGATGCATGCTCGCGAGATTCCATGGACGTCGGGGCTGACAAGGCACTGACAATGTAGAACTTTTGGTATGGACTGTGTACATGCTAGTCACTCATTCGCTTGTAATCCCATGGGCTATGTAGTATTGTTTAATTAATTTTCTAAGTGCCTAAATATTTATAACTATCCCAAGTACCCTGTTCAAACACCCATCCCCCACCATGCGTTTGTAAAGCTGACTAATTAAGTTTGGTACACTTTTAAAACTAAAAAGAAACACCTGGGTCCATGCTTATAAAGCTTTTAGTTGAGTCTGAGTTTCGTTCTCAAGCTTTTGATTGGTCAGATTTGAGTTCTCAAACTTTTGATTGGTTAGATTTGAGCCAGAGGCTCAAATCTGACCAATCAAAAGCTTGAGAACGTACTCAGACTCAACTAAACGTTTTATAAGCAGGGACCCTGATATAGTAGCAACTAGTAAAGACCAAGAGTCCTGTAATAAGGATCTACACTGTTTGTTATGTAACACTTTTCTTTATATATTTACCAAAAGCTTGACCTGTTTGAATTTTGGAATAGTCCATTTAAAATTTCAGTATTGTGAAGGTGTGCGTTTTTCTCCTTTTGCCAATAAGGCATTTGATAAATGATTTGAGAAGTAAACCGTGTAGACAATGATTTGGATGACTCCTTCAAGATCCTCTCTGGTCCGGTCAGACCCTGATTGGAGGACTCCTTCAATATCCTCTCTGGTCCGGTCAAACCCTGATTGGAGGACTCCTTCAATATCCTCTCTGGTCCGGTCAGACCCTGATTGGAGGACTCCTTCAATATCCTCTTTGGTCCGGTCAGACCCTGATTGGAGGACTCCTTCAATATCCTCTCTGGTCAGGTCGTAACCATTCTCTTGCTGTTCAATATACTGTAAATAGTGAAGACCCTGATGAGACAGCTCCTGTACGGTCTGCACTATTTAGAAGTTATTTTGTGTAACCAGTAACCTGGGTCTATACTTATAAAGCTTTTAGTTGAGTCTGAGTTTCGTTCTCAAGCTTTTGATTGGTCAGATTTGAGTTCTCAAGCTTTTGATTGGTCAGATTTGAGCCTTTGGCTCAAATCTGACCAATCAAAAACTTGAGAACGAACTCAGACTCAACTAAACGTTTTATAAGCATGGACCCAGTGCACTTCACAGCGGTGATCGCACAGATAACTAGTTGCAGGTGGTGGCTAAATGCGAGACAACATTAATTAATTGTTTGCAAACGCACCAGACCGTTTAGGTATTCTAGTCATACATGGGTAAACCCTTTTCCTTATAAGTATTTATAGAATTCATGACTTCTTCAAACTTAAACTTTACCAATGAACAATGGTCTTTTTTAGTCATTTTAGAAATCTGATTTATATAACGACATAAACAAACATGACAGACCCTAGACTCGTGTGGTCCATTTCTACCATGTTTGCAACGGCATGGATCTCCATTTATATGAAAGAAGGGGTTGACCCTTATTCAGTAACGAATATTTTTTCCTGTTCCAAATCTCGCCTGTTTATCCTAAGTCAATACTAATTTACCATATTTTATCCTAAATCACCCTAGGTGCTATTTTCACTTTTAACTCTTTTCCTATCATAAACGTCCTTTTACGTATTTGCAAACAGTAGACCCAGATAAGACAGTTCCTGTATGAGCCGTCTGATCAGGGTCTGCTAGTTTCTAACATGAGAAAGATCTGATTCTACAGGTTTTGTTTAAAAAAACCAATCCTCTAACCCATTGTCTCCTAGGCTATTTTAGAGCTAACCTCGTTGAATAAATCTACCGAAAATAAGCATTTACTAGAGAATAGGAAAGTTTTAGAATTATGTAGTTTTGAAACCTTTGTGATGAATAGACCATTGTGAAAAATAGAGCATTTTTTCCTATGAAGCAAATGCTGGATTTATCACAATGCCTTCAAAACATGACTAACAGAGGCGTCAAAAACGTTAGTAGGATCGAATGGGTTAAAATGCACATAAAATGTAGTTGATAAATATTCATGATGTTAATATTTCTTACACGACCACTGAACATGGAAATTATTAACAGAATGTCAACCAGCTTGAATCCTGTTTAGATGACGAGTTACTCGGCGTCGTACAAGGATCCAATCTATTTTACAAGTGGCATTTACGTCACGATAAGCCAGAAATAGGAATAGGTACAATTTGTCGTCAAGTCACTGTCGGTGTTATTATGCAGTCTTTTGATCGCGGTATTCTGGTTAATTAGATTGCATAGCTAATCAAGTTTTCTCAGGTGTTCAATTAGCGATGTTTAGGTGTGTTACTATATTTGTTAATTGGGCCTTTTTAATATTTAATACCTCGAGAATATTACATACATGTAAAGTTGTTGTCTCTGTTCATGTGCTGTGTACACAGATGGGACTCAAATAAAGATATACATATATACATACCTGTGCATACGTCGAACGTGTTCGTGATAAGAAGAGAACAAAACTCCACGTGCCTGTTAACCCTATATTCCATGAATATTCAGAAATATTAATAAATAATAACTTTATGAATATTCATTAACTGGCCATGGCAAAAACTGTAGAATCACATATATAGTATATCATGAGCAAACAGAGCATATTCTGATCAGACGGCTCCTACAGGAGTCGTCTAATCAAGATCTGCTCCGTTTGCATAGAAAGGCGTTTTATGGAGAAAAAGGGTAAACTGCCTTCTCTTCCCATCACTGGTAGTTGGGTGGTGCTGGGGCTTGTAAAACATCGCCTATCAGTGCACTCAAATAAATACTACTGACGGTCTTTAAAACAGGTGGCAGCTTAATGCAGGTTGATCGTGTGAACAGGGTCTACCCTGTTTGCATATGCTATGATATAGATATGATGATTCTACAGTTTTTATTATTGGAACAGTTTACACTATAACACTTCGGTGTATGCGTCATTTTCTTTTAATGTTAACCCTTTCCCTGTTCTATGTTTATTCCAAATTTCCATACATCCCGAATATTAATGGACAAAATAGTTATAATGAAGTATGGAAGGTGAAACGTTGAAGCCATTTTAGAAACAGATCTGTCAAATTTCATTAGCAATCAGAGCAGACCCTAATCAGACGGCTCCTATAGGAGCCGTGTGATCTTGGTCTACTCTGTTTGCAAATGCGTGAAAACACGTATTCGTGAAGGCAAGGATTAAGTCCAAATCTATGTAAGCCTTTACTTCATAGATACGCCATTAACACCTCTTCCAACAGAAACGACCCAGACCAGAGGGCTCCTGTAGAAACCGCCTGATCAGAGGGCTCCTGTAGAAACCGCCTGACCAGAGGGCTCCTGTAGAAACCGCCTGACCAGAGGGCTCCTGTAGAAACCGCCTGATCAGAGGGCTCCTGTAGAAACCGCCTGATCAGAGGGCTCCTGTAGAAACCGCCTGACCAGAGGGCTCCTGTAGAAACCGCCTGATCAGAGGGCTCCTGTAGAAACCGCCTGACCAGAGGGCTCCTGTAGAAACCGCCTGACCAGAGGGCTCCTGTAGAAACCGCCTGATCAGAGGGCTCCTGTAGAAACCGCCTGATCAGAGGGCTCCTGTAGAAACCGCCTGCCCAGAGGGCTCCTGTAGAAACCGCCTGACCAGAGGGCTCCTGTAGAAACCGCCTGATCAGAGGGCTCCTGTAGAAACCGCCTGATCAGAGGGCTCCTGTAGAAACCGCCAGACCAGAGGGTTCCTGTAGTAGCCACCTGATTAGAGGGCTCCTGTAGAAACCGCCTGACCAGAGGGCTCCTGTAGAAGCCGCCTGACCAAAGGGCTCCTGTAGAAACTGCCTGACCAGAGGGCTCCTGTAGAAGACGCCTTATCAGAGGGCTCCTGTAGAAACTGCCTGACCAGAGGGTTCCTGTAGAAGCCGCCTGATCAGAGGGCTCCTGTAGAAACCACCTGATCAGACGGCTCCTCTAGAAACCACCTGATCAGAGGACTCCTGTAGAAACCACCTGATCAGAGGGGGCTCCTGTAGAAACCACCTGATCAGATGGCTCCTGTAGAAGCCGGCTGATCAGAGGGCTCCTGTAGAAACTACCTGATCAGGGGGCTCCTGTAAAAACTGCCTGACCAGAGGGCTCCTGTAGAAACCGCCTGATCAGAGGGCTCCTGTAGAAACCGCCTGACCAGAGGGCTCCTGTAGAAACCGCCTGACTAGAGGGCTCCTGTAGAAACCGCATGACCAGAGGGCTCCTGTAGAAACCGCCTGACCAGAGGACTCCTGTAGAAACCGCCTCACCAGAGGGCTCCTGTAGAAACCGCCTCACCAGAGGGCTCCTGTAGAAACCACCTGATCAGAGGGCTCCTGTAGAAACTGCCTGATCAGAGGGCTCCTGTAGAAACCGCCTGACCAGAGGGCTCCTGTAGAAACCACCTGATCAGAGGGCTCCTGTAGAAACTGCCTGACCAGAGGGCTCCTGTAGAAACTGCCTGACCAGAGGACTCCTGTAGAAACCGCCTGACCAGAGGGCTCCTGTAGAAACTGCCTGACCAGAGGGCTCCTGTAGAAACTGCCTGATCAGAGGGCTGCTGTAGAAACCGTCTGATCAGAGGGCTCCTGTAGAAACCACCTGATCAGAGGGCTCCTGTAGAAACTGCCTGGCCAGAGGGTTCCTGTAGAAGCCGCCTGATCAGAGGGCTCCTGTAGAAACCACCTGATCAGAGGGCTCCTGTAGAAACTGTCTGACCAAAAGGCTCCTGTAGAAACCGCCTGACCAGAGGGCTCCTGTAGAAACCGCATGATCAAGGTCTGCTTTGTTTGCTTATGAGATAACATCAATCTGATTGAACTGTTGCTGTTTTTGTCAACACTTCCAGTATTTATATGTCATTATAAAAGTCAGTTAACTATGTACTCTATAAATACGCCTTTCTACGCCTTTCTACGTTTTAGACTTATGGGTTAATATTTATGATGTCGTTATTTCTAACATGAATATTCATGGAGTAAAGTGATAATACCACTGGGTAAGGCACAGAAGCAAACCATTGGTTCTAGTGGTGATTCGAATATTTAGCTACAAATGGGTAACCGTTTGGCCATGTAGGTCCTCCATACTTTAACCATTTCCTTCATATAAACACGTTTTCACGCATTTTGCAAACAGAGTAGACCTAGATCAGACGGCTCCTATAGGAGGCATCTGATCTGGGTCTGCTCTGTTTGCTCACTGAATTTGAACAATATGTGTTTTTACTTTCTAAAATGGCGACAATGTTCCACCTGCCATATTTTATTATATCTTTTTTATCCGTTAATATTCAATAGGAATTGCAATTTGAAATAAACATACAACAGAGAAACGGTTAATCAACATGAACATAGCTTACTTTTCCACACAAACACATGTACATATAATATCACTTCTGTTATGTTAGTGCCGCCTGTCTGTCATTTGCAAACATCTTGAATGGGACCCAAATGGGACACGGATTGGACACAGATGGGACACGGATGTCACAGATTTGACACCGATGAGACACAGGTGGGACACGGATGGGACACATGTGGGACATGGATGGGTCAAAGATGGGGTAAGGATGGGATATAGATGGGAAACGGATAGGATACGGATGGGGCACTGATAGGTCACGGATGGAACACGGATGGGACATGGATAGGGTACGGATGGGACACTGATAGGTAACGGATGGAACACTGATGGGACACGGATGGGTCATGTATTGGACACGGATGGGATAAGGATTGGTCACAGATGAGACACATATGGGACACGGGACGCCTCGGCATTTCGGTAGGATCCAACCGTGTTTGAAATGTTTCAGCAGTTTTCTCAAAAGCATGAAAGTTCAGCTTTGTAATAGATCAAATTTTAAGCAGACACCATTTTTGCAGCAGGCTAATCACTGACGGGGTCACATAGGGAAGACGCTATACACAGTATAACCTGACCCTAGTAGAACATAAGATTCTTAAAAAAAAACAGGTGTTCTATTCTATTCATAATGAAGGGCAAAATTAGAGCAGAAAGTTCCTAGGAGATTTCTGCATTACTTTTGAACACATTTTAACGTACAGAATGATTAACCCCCCCCCCCCCACACACACACACACACGACCACCACCACCACCACACACACACTTTCTGAAGGGTTAAACGCATTTACTTCCGATATGGGACATATACAAACATTGTAGACCCAGATCAGAGGGCTCATGAAGTAGCGCTCTGATCAGCATCTGCACTATTTTCTGAACACGCTGATGTTTGTGGTTTAACCCTTTCCTTATAAACGTGTTTTCACGCAGTTGTAAACAGAGTAGACCCAGATCAGACGGCTCATATAGGAGCCGTCTGATCAGGGTCTGCTCTGTTTGCTAATTGAATTTCAAATTGGGCGTTTGATCTTGATTCAAGGTGTTTGTATCGGTTGTTACAGTATCATGATTTACATTTATGGGTGTCTAAGGGATACTGGAGTAAAATGGTTAGTTTGTAGTCGGCTTTAAGTTTCGTTGTTGAATTTTACTTCTCTTTAGTTTCAAAAACAAACAAGCCGAGTTCTGAGGTGACGCTAAATCAGCCCTTTCCTTGTTGAATATGTATGTAGGACACAGTGACATCACAAATATTCATGAGCTTGTACATAGTGGTTTGGTATTGGTAGAATCTGTAGATCCAGATCTAGTATACTTTCTTAAGCAAACAGAGCTGACCCTGATCAGACGGCTCACTTGGGAGCTCTAGTCTGTTTTCAAAAGGCTTGGAATTGCGTTTGTATGACGTAAAGAGGTAATAATACATGTAATAAAACATGTAAAAAAAAATGTAATAACGACGTTATTTAACCCTTTCGCTGCCAAACTCTGTCGTCTGCTAACTTGTCGTCTGCTACACAATTTCATTCTTTTGATTTTCTTCATTTTTGTTTCAAAAACATAGTAACAGTAACAAACAGTTTGGATCCTGATGAGACGCCGAGTAACTCGGTGTCTCATCTGGATCCAAACTGTTTGCATAGGTAATCACAGATCCGGCATTGGCAGCGAAAGGGTTAACGGGAGAACACATTTAACCAGGTCAATCTACCATGATACCTTCAAAACATATATACAATAAAACACTATATACAATACCCCATCAGTGTTGAAAGTTAGTTCAACCGGGACTCTTAATGTTAAGAAGTGAGTAAATATCCCTCACCTGCTGCAAATGATATCGTCTGCTGAAACTCTCGTCTGATTCATTTTACAAGTGTTCGAAATCACCCAAGCAATTGGGAACAATTCACCGAGTGCAGAACAGCATTGACCTGGATTAGACGTCGAGTTACTCGGAATCTGATCTGGGTCCAAGCTGTTTGCAAAGGCTTTTTAGTCGCGAACAGCAGGCAAAGGGGTAATACCGTGCACATATACTAGTAGCCAACTGAGCTGTGCAAACAGGCTTGATCATAGCCAACTGAGCTATGCAGTCTTGATCATAGCCAACTGAGCCGTGCAAACATCCTTGATCATAGCCAACTGTGCCGTGTAAAGATGCTTGATCATGGCCAACTCAGCTGTGCAAACAGTCTTGATCATAGCCACCTGAGCCGTGCAAACAATTTTGATCATAGCCAACTGAGCTGTGTAAACGGCATTGAGCATAGCCAACTCAGTCGTGCAAACATGCTTGATCATAGCCAACTGTGCCGTTTAAACAGCCTTGATCATAGCCAACTGAGGCGGGGAAATAGGTTTGATCACAGCCAACTGAGCCGGGTAAACAGGCTAGATCATAGCCAAATAAGCCGTGTAAACAGCTTTGGCCATAGCCAACTGAGCCGTGCAAACAGCCTTGAACCAGATAAAATATGCCACAATTTGTCATTAAATATAGATCTCCGCTGTTAGATACTATTTCAATATGAAAATAACCGACCATTTCCGATAATGGCCGAAGGGATATATGGATTGGTTTTCTTAACTGACCAACTGACCACATCTGGTATCTGGTCACACAGTAAGGATGCTGTACAGAACAGGGACTCTTCAAAAAGTTGCGAGTGGTATATTGTGGATATACGTATTAATTACATTATGTTGTGCTGAAACTGAGCGAGAATCAGGTAGGAATTAGTTTTATTTAAACTTACAGTTTTAGTTAGACTTACAGAAACTGAGTGTGAATCAGATAGGGAATACAGTTTCAGTTAGACTTGCAGTCTCGGTTAAGACTACTGAGCTTTCACAGGACGAAGAAGAAATGAGGAAGAAGAAGAAGAAGAAAATGTGTTTTCAAAATACAGATGGTAGCTTAATGCAGACTGAAATCAATACAGAAAGCCCCCCCCCCCGGAGCTTTCTGTATTGATTTCATTCCGCATTAAGCAACCAAATGTGTGCCAGATCAGAGCAATATATAATTGTGCTAAAGTCATAAATTCTCAACTGTGACCACTCTTTAGAATCGTCATTTTGAGACAATTCTAAAGAGTGGTTACAACATAGAGTTTGGTGGAGAAATAAAGGAGTTATTCTTGAAAATGTTTTAATTTACGTGTCTTATCTGGACTTCTGCCTTTATGATAGTCTGCCTTTTCTTAAAACTTACAGCCCAACTATCAAACAGTTTCGACCCTGATGAAATGCCGAGTTTCTCAATGTCACATCCGGTCGTCGCATATCAATCCATTGGACATGATACAATGAGCGATTCAGTTTCCACCTTTGCAAATAGATTGTATCCAGAAGAGGCACATGGTAACCCGGTAGATTAGATCCAGAAGAGGCGCCGGGAAACCCGGAAAATTGGATTCAGAAGAGGTGCCGGGTAACCCGGTAGGTTGGATTTAGAAGAGGTGCCGGGTAACCCGTTTAATTGTATTCAGAAGAGGTGCCGGGTAACCCGGTAAATTGTATTCAGAAGAGGCGCCGGGTAACCCGGTAAATTGTATTCAGAAGAGGCGCCGGGTAACCCGGTAGATTGGATCCAGAAGAGGTGCCGGGTAACCCGTTTAATTGGATTCAGAAGAGGTGCCGGGTAACCCGGTAGATTGGATTCAGAAGAGGTGCCGGGTAACCCGGTAGATTGGATCCAGAAGAGGCGCCGGGTAACCCGGTAGATTGGATCCAGAAGAGGCGCCGGGTAACCTGGTAGATTGGATACAGAAGAGGCACCGGGTATCCCGGTAGATTGGATCCAAACTATTTGACGCTTCACTTATGTTTTTAAAATAAATTGAAACTTAAAACATTTGCTGAGGAAACACATTTGACACCAACTATCAAGTTTCTAATTAGCATTTCATACCGGGCCATCTCCTAGCTATACATCTTTCCCTGTTGTATTTTTATGTAAGAGATAATGACGTCATGAATATTAATAAGATTAAATTTATAATGCATATTATCTAAAGACAGCACATTTTGCCTCAGACAGAAACTTTAGAACCAGATCTATATTACACCATAAGCAAACAGAGCAGACCCTAATCAGACGGCTCCTATACTATGTTTGCAAATGCGTAAAAATGCGCTTACATAAGGGCACGGGTTAAAAGAAGGAAATCCTTTGAAAAATTAAAGCAGCAATGTGGAAAGAGAAAATTACAACACTACTCATGTCACCTAGCACCGGCTCAACTGATACTGGGATAATTCAACGCACTGAATATTATCAAACCGAATTTATGATAAAACCAACCACAGGATTTCATACTGGGTCATCTCCTTGGTATACATTTTAAAAGTAGGAGATCCTTTGAAAAATTAAAGCAGCAATGCAAAAAAGGAAAATTGCAGACTATGGTTTACGGAATCTGTTCACGAGCAGTTATTTAAAGTGCAACGCTTCTCATGCAACCTAGCACGGGCTCAAGTGGTATTGATATTATCATAAGTAAACGCACTGAATTTTATCAGCCCGAAACCACAGGAGACTGTGTCTTAACCCTTTCCCTGTTGAATGATCATGTAAGAAATACTGGAATCATGAGTATTAATTATATAAATTATTTTAATGGCATTATGAATACAGGGTTTTTCCATGGCAGAAACTAGAATCGGATCTATATTATTCCATAAACAAACAGAAAATCCTGATCAGACGGCTTCTACAAGAGCCATCTGATCTGGGTCTGCTATGTTTGCAAAGGCACTGAAAGGCGAATTTAACCCTTTACTCCATGACTACGCCTTTCTTCGCCTTTGCAAACTGAGTAGACCCAGATCAGACAGCTCCTATAGGAGCCGTCTGATCAGGGTCTGCTCTTTTTGCTTATGATATAATATAGAAATGATTCTACAGTGTTGCCATGGCCAAAAATTCCTGTGTCCATCAACTGTTATAACAAATTATTCTAATTAATACTTATGACGTCATTATTAATTAAATAAATATTCATAGAGGAAAGGGTTAAGCAGTAAAGGTATGACTTAGTCTATGGTGTAATTTATAACATAACGTGTTTATCGAGTAAAAGGTTAAATGCGACAAGGTTTGGGTATGGGACTAATATGAGTTACTTCCCTTTGACCGTCATAATGCCATATCAATAAAACACCATTGGCGATATAGTTATTTCATTTGCCAATTGCATGTAAGTAATCTGTGACAATATGGAAACAGTGCATTTTTATTGTAATAAATTATTTGATATTTAATGAAACTACATGTATATGTGATATGTTATTTGTTTTACAGATTTTCTATTTTTACAAGTTTCTAATAAATTATTTGATATTTAATGAAACTATATGTGATATGTTATGTATTTTACAGATTTTCTATTTTTACAGGTTTCTATTTTAACAGGTTATTTGTTTGTATTGTTACTGGATAAACTGATTATGTCTGACAATAGCTTCAACGCTTCAATAAAGATTATCTTACCTTTTCTGATATTTTACGGTAGAGTTTATTGTATATTTTACACTTTCAGCACGTGTCGATGTGACACATCCATCACGTGACGGACACTTAGCTGAACTGCCTAATCAACTTACCTTGAGAATATCATCCAAGTCAGTACACTTCTATACAACAGTTAAATGGACGAGAGTTCTCAATAGGAAAATCCCCGTCTTCATGCTTAATAACAGTTTCACTGAGGCAAAGCATGTCCAACTTGATAAGGTACGCACTTATGCCATATTTAGTTTGTTAAAATTTCGTCCTCCGAAACTGCCGAATGTGTTTGTTCTATAATCAGATGTTCCTATTTCGTTTTGATGATATTTTTCTTTTAGTCCTTTACCTCATATATAAACGCCTTTTCACACCTTTGCAAACAGAGCAGACCTAGATCAGACGGCTCCTGTAGGATTCGTCTGATCAGAGTCTGGCCTGTTTGCCTTTGATGTGATATAGATCTATATGATTCTGCAATTTTTGTCAAAGCAAAATATTCTCTTGAAAATTTACATTATAAAACATGCAGCTAATAAAGTATTTTATACGCATGTCGTCCTTATTTGTTTTTACTTTTACATCGAGTTATCCCGATGATCAAATATTCGAATACCATATCGACGTTCAGGTATGTCCGTTTCATTCATGACGTTTGTATACAGTAAAACCTCTCTTTAACGGCCACTAAATTACATCAAGTATTTTGTGTCAAAGGCAGGTGGCTGCTTTAAGCAAGGTGAAAGTAAAACAGAACGCTCCTATAGGATCCGCCTGACCAGGATCTTCTTATTTTCTGGTGATATAATATAAATATGATTTTAAAGTTTCTACCCTGGCCATATTCCACCAACCAGAAACATTTATTAATCGGAACTCCTCTATTATATGTTATGTTACAGAGGTCCAGATAAGATGCGTAAATTTAAACGTTGTCAACAATAGCTCCCTTATTTCTCCAACAAATCCTGTACTGTGACCACTCTTTATAATTGTCTCGAATAGACAAAAGTAAACATTAGTCACGGTATCTGGTTTTGTTGAGAAATAAAGGAGCTGTTGTTGAGAAATTGACGATTTTAATATTTGGGTACGCAGCTATATCTATAGCTCTGTACAGTTATTTGGTAAGTTGATCCATTTTTAAAGAGTAACTCCTCTTCTATATGTTATGTAATCTGGTAAATTGCGCCATTCTTTTCGGAGTAACTCCTGGTAGTTATATATGTAACCCCATTACTTTAAATGCATTTTCACGCATTTGCACGCATTTTGCAAACATAGTCCCATATTAAACGGCCCCTACAAGAGCCGTCTGATCTCGGCCTGCGCTGTTTGCCTATGAAATAATAAAGATATGATTCTACGGCCCCTACAAGAGCCGTCTGATCTCGGCCTGCGCTGTTTGCCTATGAACTAATACAGATATGATTCTACACTGTTTGCCATGATAAACCATTCCCATGCTACCAGGTTGTACCGCTGGCAGATGCAGACCTGGCCAGATTGTAATGTAGTGACGAGCATGCAGTGGTATGACTAGATTCAATGGTATCTTATTATCTGAAGTCTGACCAGGTTGGGCCAAGTCTAACAAGTTTCCATACTTGAGTTCGTTCTCAAGTTTTTGATTGGTCAGAGCCTTTGGCTAAAATCTGACCAATCAAAAACTTGAGAAATCAAATCTGACCAATCAAAAGCTTCAGAACGAACTCAGACTCAACTAAAAAGTTGTATAAGCATGGAACAAGGTCTGAATAGGTTGTACCTCTCTAGACCCGTGGATCTCGCCACGGTTATCTCTATGAAACGATTCAAAAGAGTGATAACAGAATAGGCTCTAGAGCAGAAATGAAATTAACCCATTTACTCCCACGATCCCATAATAAGGACGTAGGCAAACAGTGTAGACTCTGATCAGACGCCGCATAATGCGGCGTCTGATCAGAGTCTACACTGTTTGCTGATAGGAAATTCAATATAAATAAAAACAAAAATGAAATTTTAGACCAGATATCCCTTAGATAAAAGATTGACTAATCCAATATATAATCATGGAAGAATCCACTGGGAGCAAATGGGTTAATATTTTGGGTAAGCATGTTTATATGTAGCTCTGGTTGCACCCTTTAACCTGATTTTATAATCATATTATTTATAAGTTCGTAACCGTCACGCTCGTGTAGTTAATACATAGTGTTGTACTCAGATTCCCAATTTCGAAGAAAATCCAATATGGCACCTCAAAGATGGCGGATAGCAAGTCCTGGTAACACCCTTTTATAATGTACTTTCAGGATATAGGATTTTACCAGGAAGTAGATGGCGCTTCGTCATTTTGTGTACGCTTTTCAAAACTTCAAATAGTAGACGTGGTGAGTATTCACGAGTATATCTGTTTTGTACCTCTTTACGTCATAGATAACATCACATAATACGTCATACATTTAATCCAATTAAACGCATTTAACGCCTTTGCCAACAGAGTATACCCAGATCAGAAGACATCTATTGGAGCTGTCTGATCAGGGTCTGCTCTATTTGCTTTTAGATATTAAAATAAATCTTGTTAAAATGTCACCATGAAAGGGCTAATGAGATATCTAATTCACATGATTTCTTACATGTATGAATTTGTGGAGTTAAGATTAAAAATAATAATGGTACCCCCTCCCCCTGATAAACGGTTTTTTGTTATTGATAAAAACGTCCATTTCTGCTCAAGGATACAGAGAAACCCGGGCGCGATGCCTTGCTCTTAATTATTATTAACAGAGTATCTTTGGTTCTATTAGATGCCGAGTGTAAAACACTGGTACACCGAAATTCTGTTTATAGTCTCGTCCGAAGAGCTTGGTCCGGTGGAAGTAATTTGGTAATCAGTTCAGTCTTTTTCGCCATTTAGCAGAGACGAAAGCATAGCAAAATGAGCCATACATGCTGCAGAATGGTATCTGTAACTCAGCCTTGTAAATGTGGGAGCTGGCTGCAGTTTAAAGGATACGACTGGATTAAGCGTGGGTGAGTGAGTGAGTTGGGTTTTACGGCACTGCGACACTGAATAGGTCATATAGCGCCGATGAATGATGAGATGACATTATAAGATGAGATAATATATGAGGGATGGTATCAGGAAGATGATTTCGGCTAATCTTATTCGCTGCACACCGGCGCATGGGGTCAAAACCACCGACTCGCCTTCCTTTAGTTCTTGGCAGAGGGGATACTCTCCGTCAAATAAACAAAAACATCCAGAATTAAGAAGTACCTATCTATTGCACTAAGAACTGTGTATGATATGCATAGACATTGGGTACCTGATAGGAGTTCCAGGTCTACAGGACTTGTATAAAAAAGGCTCGGAAATTATTGTAACACCGGTTGTGAAAGTAAGAAGTTCGGGTCGGGAGACTCGAGCAGGTCCCTTATATATGTCGCTAGCTATTAAGTAAAGTAACAAATGCAGAACGTTGTCGTTCGGGTGTGACTTTATAAACCGAGGCCCGATGCTTTACACGGGACATCTAAAATAACCAGAGAAACTGTCGTTGATAAGATTAGGATATCGCGCCCAGGTTTTTTTGTATCCGCTCCCCTCTCTTTTGGATGTCCAGCTAGTTGGCAGAAACAGAAACCAAATAAAACGTTTTTGTAGTTACTTAACCCGTTTTCTCACATAACTTCCCTTATCTCCGGGTTAGAACAACGGGTTAAGATTCTCTTATCAGTAACACGTGTAAGAACACTTCAGAATATGTATGACGTCAAAATACCAAAAGGGTGTTCTTAACCCATTCCCTTATATTGACGACTTTTGACGACTCTGTAAAAGTCACTTTGTGAAACCATTGTGATAAATAGAGCATTTGCTAATATTGGAGCAAATGCTCTATTTATCACAATGGTTTCAAACTACAAAATTCTAAAACAATCCTTTTCTCTGGTTAATGCTCCTTTCCGGTAGAATTATTCAAAGAGGTTGTATCTAAAAATAGCCTATGAGGTACAATGTAGTGGGTTAAGATATGGTAATTTATATTGGAAAGAAAACAAACAAACATCGGTAACATGCACTCAATGACCGGTCAGCAGCTTGGGCAATTCTAGAGAAAGCGTTTGGGTAACTGCAAAAATGGCAAAACACAAACATCCAGCTTCTTTCCTCAATATGTGGGTTTAAGAGGATGCCACCATAGAGCAATAGAAGCTATTTGACACTCGCTGTTTGGCACTTGCTTAACAAACACATAATTGGAAGTAAGAATGACAACAGACCTGGGTCTTCACTGTTTACAAATATCACAGAAATGTCAGTCATAAAAAATAACACTTACTCCATAAATACTCATTATTACGCCTTTGCAAATAGAGAAGACTCAGATCCTGTAGGTGACGTCTGATCAGCGTCTACTCTGTTTGCTTATGAAATTGTAATATATCTAGGTCTGACTCTACACTTGCTAGCAATACCAATTATAGAATATTCGTAATGTAAAAAAATAAAAGTAAAGTACCTAGTTATAGCCTACTTTCAGTCCGAATGACCGCTCAGCCGATTGTACATTTACTCTCCTGGCCATTGAGTCATTGACCTGCAATATTGAATACTGCTGACATATGGCGCAATCATGCAGCCGCAGTACCGGCGAGTGAACCTCACAGGTATCCATTTTAACCCCTGGGTTGAGAGGAGGTGCGGGTGGGAGACACAGAAAAGCGTCTCTGAAATTTCCGGGAGGGACCAGGATTTGAACCCCGGACCTCCGGACTGATAGTCAAGTGCGGTACCACTAGACCACCGCACACCGCACACCGCAAAATGTAATTATTTCTTACATGAATACGGAACAGGAAAATAGTTAAACAATCATTATTATAAACAATTAACTCCTGAGCTGTTGCGTATGTACATATTACAAAATTCTATTTTTAGAACGGATATTTCCACTTCAAAGGGGACTGCTTTACCGTGGCTCGACTGCAGGGAAATGAATCTACGTACTATGTGAGGAAGCAACTATTTAAAGAAGAAATGACGTCGACTGACCATTTTAACCAAACAAGTAAGAATTCAGCGGCTCATTAACCCTTCAACTCTTTGTTGTTATAGTCCACGGATCAACCATTCGCAACTGTAACTTTCGAAATGAAATCAGTACAAGTTCACCTGGAACCGCCATGTATTGGGGTATATGATTATATGTACAATCCACCATGAACTGCGGTCTATGTACAATCCACCATGTACATGCATTTAAGTATATGATTTAAGTATCCACAATATATAGAGGTATATATACAGACAATCGCAGGTATAGTTTTACGGTAACGGACTATGTCCTACTTTGTTTATCAGGTAAGGCAAACTATGGTTAAATGACGACTGTCGTGTACCATGGTATATGTACAATGATGTATTGTATGCATTAAGCAACCACCTGTTTATAAAGACAGTTATGATTAGTTTTTTAGTGATCGTAACTTCGTATCATAGATGTTGTACTGTAATTCGTATTATCAATATTGATATTGTCATTATTTCTTACAGTATCATCGTTAACGGTAAACTGGTCTCTATAGAAGACGCCCTACCGTGTGTAATAAGAACGCTGGATACAAGAGTCCTTAATCTAACCCTTTACCTATTGAATAGACTTCATGTAAGAAATAATAGCATCATGAATATTTATTAGCTAAATTTAAATAGATTTTTCACGTGACAGAAGCTGTAGACTTGGATCTATATATTTTCATAAGCAAATAGAACATACCTTGATCAGACAGCTCCTACAGGAGCCATCTAATATGGGTTTACTCTGTTTGCAAATGTATGTAAATGCGTTAACATGAAGGACCTAGTCAAGCGTTAAAGGCACAGGCTGTTTTGACTATGGCAGAAACATACAATCAGATCCATACCGTTCCAAATATAAAAGAGTGCAACAGATCCTATTTGTGCTGTCCGATTTAGATCTACTCCTCTATTTGCAAAAAACGAAGCATTTTCTTTCAGCCATGAGCATACTGGAGTTGCCAAGGAACTTTCGAACTCGACGCAAAAGGCAGGTCCAGCTATACGAGGTGGAGCTGTGTTTGGCCCTAGATTTTGACCTCTACAAAACGTATGACTTTTTTACATTGATAAGCATCAGCTGGTACAGTTTCTTTGTTTATATTGTTTTCTACGACTATTTTGTTTTATATATACTGACTTCATCCACATAAATACGATATTCTGTAATCAAACAGATCAAACCCTGATTAGACGTATACCGAAGATCTTGGTCTACGCTGTTTGCTAAGACACCAAAGGATATTCCTTTGAGGTACAAGGGTTAACTGTCAACACAAACCCAAGCCAAATTAGTTCTTGATGACAATTGTCTTTTTCTATATAGAGTAGAACCTGCCTTAAGCGGCCATAGAAAAGAAATAATTATGGGCCAGTACGGCAGGTGGTAGCTTAAGGCACGGTACAGGTAATAAAGAAAGCTCCTAATAGGAGCTTCCTGTATTAAAGCAACCACCTTCTTTATACGACTCGTGTGTTCAATAAATTAATGGCCGCTCAAGACAGGTTATACTGTATATCATCACATTTTAACTGCATTTCTTAGTGAGCTGGCCAGATATTAACTTCATTTATCGCCAAGTATTCCTTTGCCGGTATGACCTTTAGGGAGAAAACCGCACAGACCCTATTTTTAATCTATATTGTTTTTGGTTTACCTGTTACATCGCGTCTCATATGTACCCTCTTTACTAATCTATATTGTTTTTGGTTTACCTGTTACACCGCGTCTCATATGTACCCTCTTTACTAATCTATATTGTTTGTGGTTTACCTGTTACACCGCGTTTCATATGGATCGAAGCTGTTTGCAAATGCGAGTAAAGATGCGAAAAGCGAGAGAAGGGTTGACAGTTCGCAACTAGAGAAATGACAGACTGTTGTCTGTATGCTATATATTATACACACTGATAGCATACATGTACATCTATGTTAGAATCTCTCAGATCTTTTACTGAACACATTTGTTGGTGTTTTTTTTCTATTACTGAACACGATTGTTGACGTTTTCCTTTACTAAACGCATTTGGGGAGTTATCATAATTTTACAGTACTGAACGCAATTGTTGGCGTTATCTATTAGTCAACGCATTTGTGGCGTTGTATTTTAATGAACGCAACTGTGAGCGTTTCAGAACGCATGACTGTTTAAACCATATTTTTCTAGCTGGTTTGAGCGGTTCAACGCCACCCATTCGGATGCTCTTCTAGAAACTATTACACAATACTACAGACATGTTATCAACGGTGTCCACAGTCGATTTAGAGGAATCAAAGGCTCGGGTTACGTAATACATGTCTTGTTTGCTGGACTCTATATCGCTCAGGTATGTAAACATTCCCCTTTATGATAAATATTGAATCCATGAGGAAATTTTACACGACAGAATAATGAACTAACATTATGATGGCTGCAGTTTTGATTTATCATTCTTAGTGTCCTCTCAACATTTGGACAGAAGCAGTAACGATAAGAACACACAGAAACGATAACTTTCCTTAGTGTGTTAGAGGATAAGAACAACCTACATGTATTTGGAACGGGATTTCCTGACTATCATATAAATCTAAGCATACTATCTCGGATGATTGTGGGTTTTGCAAAGAGAGTAGATTCAAAACAATACTCAGTGTCTCATCAAGATCCGAGCTGTTTGCAACTTACAATTAGCGGAAGAAGAGTGAGTTAACCCTTCTCTTGCTGAATTTTAAAATACATTTCTCTTTCTTTACCCATGCCCTGTTGTATAATTACATATATCTTTTCTGTGTACACGTATTTCGCTTTGCAATCACTGCTGTGGAGTGCACTGGTTGCACAATCAACTTGTAAATAGTGCAGACCCTGATGAGACAGCTCCTGCAGGAACTGTCTCATCTGGGTCTTCACTATTTACCGGTATATTGACGTGAATAGTAAGCCAATGGTTAATCGTGTAAATGCTAACACTTCGGGTGGTCTGTGTTCAGAGCTACAGATAAAGGTGCGTACCCAGATACTAAACGCATCATTTCTCCATCAAACCCTAAACAGTGAACACACTTTATTCGAGACGATTCTAAAGAGTGGTCACAGTATAGGTTATGGTGGAGAAATAAAGGAGCTATTGTTGAAAATGTTGAAATTTACGCATCTTATCTGGACATCTGTCTGGGTTTACTTTGCTTGATAAAAGTAATAAACTGCTATCTCAGTTCGAACTTTCAGTGAGACTCATTAAAGTAAATAGATGACCATCTCCGTGCATGTTCTCGTCTGTTCGTGTTGTTTTAGGATCCAAACTTGTCTCCTTGGACCCAGCTTTACACACAAGCGACATCTGCAGGACCTGTAGTCTCTGAGAAATCATTGAAGGCACTAGTTGATTGGTCGAGCAGACAAGGGGTGTGGCCAAGCTGTGATCACGTGATGGCACTGACAGCAAATGACTTAGCTCATGAAGGTTATGTCACCAAGAACTATATTTCTATGTTGTAAAAGTAAATAATTAGTGCATGAAACATCGGTATAAGGTAAAGTCGGTTTCATCTCAAGGGTATGACCGAAAAAGTATTTTGGGAGGCATCCTTACCACTTAATCATCCGCTAGATAAAACCAATTCAATACAATAACATACAGTCAAATGATGATAACTCGAATTATCATCGGATCATGGGTAATATTCGAACAATCGCACTGTACTAATTTTCACATCTGGAATGTATTATGAGATATATCTTGTGATATTAGTTTGTTTGCTATTTATATAGTGAATATATTATTTGAATATATTACTTAACTGTCACTTATAAACATTGAAATAAAAGCTAGAAACTGTGTTATTTCTCTGGCCGTAGTAAATCGTGTACTCTTGGCTAAAATCCTTTAAAGATAAATTGAACACTGGACATATTCCTCTCGTTTTGTGAGGTCGTAGTAACAGAAATAATACTGAAACTATTTTTAGAGTCGAGTTTGAAAGATCGATTGAGCAGTTTTGTGGACGGTCATGATTACTCTCATGCTGATAAAAAACGTGTGACCTTATCATAAATTAATAATATCTTAATTTTATATCAAAATGATATGTCTCTGGCGCGTATAGTTTATAGTGACCGGCTAACTCATGTTACTCTAGTAATAAGGTCGACACGCGGTGAACTCAGTCTCAAAAAGTGTGTCAATCAATGGACACCCTCGGCAATCACCGTTAACCCATCCCGGCATATAGACGCCTTTTGACGCTTCCGTAAAAGTCACTTTGTGAAACCATTGTGATAAATAAAGCATTTGCTCCACAGGAGCAAATGCTCTTTTTATCACAATGGTTTCAAAACTACACAATTCTGAAAATTTCCTTTTCTCTAGTTAATGCTCCTTTTTGGTAGATTTGTTCAAAGAGGTTAGATCTAAAAATAGCCTAAGTGGGAATGGGTTAAAGCGATATGTGCGTCCCAGTCGATTTATAATGTTGTTAATTGACTGTCGATTTCCATTTTAAATTTTAGATTGTTCTGTTAGTTTACCTTACCCTTTACTCCATGAATATTTATGTAACATAGTTTAATATTTATCTTGACTCTTGGCCACAGGAACTTGCTGCCATCGTAGAAACTATAGACTCATATCTATATTATTACATAAGCAAACAGAGCAGACCCTATAGAAGCCGTTATTTGTTATCAATAGTATGACTTAATGTGTGATATGACTGAAAGCAAAACACCCATAATCCATAATCCCATTTTTATTTTGAATGAAGTCTGCCTTTAATCAGTTATTATGTTTAACGTTTGGTATCCAAACTGACCTAGACTCAAATGACCAAAACCGAAACCGTTTTGAGTAAGAAACGACCCGAGATTTACAGCACAAGGTCAGAAAACTACTGTTTTATTATCATGACACCGCGGCATTTGAACTAATGTCACATTATGTATAAAAATGGTAATAATTGAAGAAAGGATTGAAGAAAGGGACCAATTAACACGTTCGTATTTCTGAATTGTCCAAGCTTGTGGATTTTGAAGAATCTGTAGTTCATATACGTACGTACAGTAAAAAGGGGACTTGGAAATGTTAATGACAGATGTTAGCCTTATGTATGCTGAAACTTATGTGGAAACCCCTACAAGAGCTTTCTGTCTTACCTTCGTGCTGTATTTAGGCACCACCTGTATTAAAGACATAAAGTGACAGCTTTAAAGGGGTTACGTATATTGTAATGCACATGCTACTCATTAAAGTGGGTGTGTATTTGAAAGTCATTTGGTATATCTTTGAATTTATCTGTCAAAGAGGTAATTAACGAAATACATTTTGTTTCCTGTTGCAGGGAGTTTAAAGACGTTGGGGTTGTCCCACCTACAGAGTATGTGTACTGAAAGGAGCCATTCCATCATCGAGGATCACGGCAACATGGCCTACGTGAGCCTGATTGCTTCCCATGAACTGGCGCATAGGTTGTAATAGTAATTATCGTAGTACCTCGGATTGTAAATGTGATTAACGGTGCTTTTCTTCGCTTTACAGAGTAGACACAGATGGTATGACTCCTGAGAACTGTCTTATCAGGGTCTGCTCTGTTTGCCTATGATATAATATAGGTATGATTATACAGCTTAAGTTCTCACCAAAATTTCTATATCAATGTGCTATTATAGCTATTAATCTAATTAATATTCATTATGTCATTATTACTTCCATAGATAACTATTCATTGAATAAAGGTTTAGCTTTACTCTTTACCTGCTGAATATTCGTGCAAGAACTAATGACATCAGAGGTCAAGGTAAGCTACATAAATACAAACATTTTCAAACTCCTTTATTTCTCCACTAAACCCTATACTGTGACTACTCTTTAGAATCGTCACAAAGAGACGATTCTAAAGAGTGGTCATATTATAGGTTTTGGTGGAGAAAGGAAGCTTTTAGTTTTTGGGCACGCACCTTTATCTGTAGCTCTTAACGTGATAAATACTAATGTTTGTAACTGCGAGTAAACACAGGAATTTTTGACAGAGACTGTAGAATATTATTTCTAAATCAAACAGATGAGAGACCATGATCAGACAAGTCTTGCATCAGTTGTCTGATCTGGGCCTACTCTGTTTACAGAGGCATCGAAAGGCATATGTACATTTCCTTTATATAATAAACCTTTTCACGCATTTGCAAACAGGGTACACACATACCAGACGGGTTCTAATTGAGCCGTCTGAATAAGGTCTGCTCTGTTTGCTTATGATGGAAGGAGCTATTCTTGAAATTGTTTAAATTTACGCATTTTATATGGAGCTATGTGTGCTGTTTTATGTTTCAGTTTAGGTGCTAAACATGACGGTTTGCCAGTTACAGTAAAACTTGGTGACAAGACTGAGGCATGTCACATTGATGATGGGTATATTATGAAGCCAAAGGCGTCGAGAGTTCCAGATGAAAACAATAGCAAGTACATTTGTATCTGAAAATAATTGTCCGGGTACAGTAGTAAGTAGTCAACCATATAAAAGCGCCATTCTGTGATACAGTAAACCTCCTCTAAACCTGTATTTTCAGTCTTTTAAGGCAGGTGGATACTACTTATTGCAGGGTGAAAGTCCCATCATTATGTTGCCGTCTGTCTTAGTCCTTTATTCCTTGAATATGCCTTTCTAAACCATGCAAAAAGAGTAGACCCAGAACAGACGACCCCTATAGGAGCCGTTTGATCAGGGTCTGCTAATGGAGCCGTCTGATCAGGGTCTGCTCTGTTTACATATGATAAAATATAGATATGATTCTACAGTTTCAGCAATGGTAAAAAACCTGTCCGTGTTTATCTAATTAACCCTTTTCTTCATATAAACGTTTTAAGGCATTTGCAGACAGGGAGCCGTCTGATCAGGGTCTGCTCTGTTTGCTAGTGGAATTTAACAAATATGTTTCTTTAGTTTCTAGTATGGCTACATAGTGTATATTGTTCCATCGTACTTGTTTCATTATATATATTTTGAACGTTTCTCGGTATCCGCCGGTCTCTCTCTCTAGGGCGTCCAATTAACAGAAACGGGCGTTAATTAACTCAAACAAACAAACACTCTGATCAATCTATCACTACAAAAGCTCCTGATATGAGTCTACATTGTTTGCAAACGCGTCTCTGTTAGGAACAAGTTGTGGAATTATTGTTTCTTACTTTTCAGGCGATTCTGATCGGCGATGGCTGTTTTCACCCTGTTCCCAACTCTACTTTGATTTCTATATGGAATATTTAGACACAATTGGCAAAAATTGCTTGATACAAAGGACGTCCAGTTTTGACCAAGCGATGGATGAAACTGACCAGCCTGTCGAACCTCTGGTTGACATTGATCACTACTGTGAGATGATTGTCGGTGAAGGATCTGTTATGTTAAGGGTAAATGCTCACCTCACGATCCTCATATTCTGAAGATTTGAATAGTTGAAGTTGTCCATCTTTGTTAAACCTATTTCCTCACAGTCTTATTTTAGACACAACATCTTTGAACAAATCCACCGAAAAGGAGTATTAACTAGAGAAAATAAATAAAGGCATTTTGTAGTTTTGAAACCATGTGATAAATAGAAGCAGTTGCTCCTGTCGAGCAAATGCTCTATTTATCACAATCGTTTCAATAAGTGATCTTGACATAGGCACTAAAATGCGTCAATAGTTCAATATTACAAATGTTTTATTTTGTTTCAAAAGGCGTCAAAATGTATCAATATGAGGGAATGGGTCAAAGGTTACATGACAAAACGATTATCAAAGTCTACCCCCATTACCTTTGGATTTTCACTTTACAGATTGATGTTGTAGACGCGTGGGTGAGTGTGTATCGCTAGCTACGTCACTGCGGACACGTGTTTAAACTATTCTTATTCACTACATTTTACATCCAAGACAGTCGTATTTCACTCAAATATTAAATGTGTGTATTTTATCTTTGGCCAAAGTATTCATTTTGCCTGTTTCAGAGCGAATTGAACGGGAACTTTTCCGACGTTTGCCGAAGCGTTCCGTGTTCTGATTCGTCTAAATCCGGTCTTGTGCCAACACTGTCGATGGAGGGACTCAAATGCGGCTCAGCACATTTCTGCCATCGTGGAAAGTGCGGCACACGAACTAAAATGGAAAAGGTTTCAGGAAGTAGTGGTGAGATTTAACAAAAGCCTTAGACTGCTGAGCGGATCTATGATAACTTTGCAAACATTTTGTTATTTCAGCACCTAATTGTGATTCAAACTGACTCTCCGACCATATTTTTACCCTTTACACCATGACCCTTCATGTGGGAAATAATAAAATCATGAATATTAATTGGATTATATTGGATGATTGGTTTAATGGCACATGTCCACAGGAATATTTGGCCGTTGCTGAACCTGTAGAATCACGTCTATATTATATCATAAGCAAACAGTATAGACCCGGTATAGTTTGATCCTGGTAGACTCATTCAGTTAGTGTCTATTATGTTTGCTAATAAATTATTATAAATCTGCAGTCTCCTCATGGGCTATTTTAGACGCAACCTCTTTGAATAAATCTACTGAAAATCAAGCATTTACTAGAATTATGTACGTTTGAAACAACCATTGTTATAAATGGAGCATTTACTCTGTTTATCATAATGGTTTAAAGGCGTGAGCTATACAGGGTTGGCAACAAGTGTCAATATGAGAGATATTCACAGTGTAAAGAGTTATTGGACTCTTAGTGTGTCTTCATCACTTGATGGACTCGTAGTGTGTCTTCATCACTTGATGGACTCGTAGTGTGTCTTCATCACTTGATGGACTCGTAGTGTGTCTTCATGACTTGATGGACCCGTAGTGTGTCTTCATGGCTTGATGGACTCGTAGTGTGTCTTCATGGCTTGTTGGACCCGTAGTGTGTCTGTATGACTTGTTGGACTCGTAGTGTGTCTTCATGACTTTATGGACTCGTAGTGTGTCTTCATGGCTTGTTAGTTTGTCTGTATCAGGGTTTAACGACCCATTCAATACAGACTTATTAAAAGGAACTCCTCCAAAATTCAATCAAGTCAAGCTGAGCGTGAATATATAGGGATTGTTTTAAAGAAAAGTGTAACATGACAAATAGTGAAGACCCTGATGAGACCGAACATTACATTCCTTTACCCCATACACAATGAATTTTGCGCCTTTGTAGACAGAGTACACAAATATCAGACAACTCCTGAGGGAACCGTCTGATCAGGATCTATTCTGTTTGCTTATGATATAACGTAGTTTTAGTTCAACAGTGTCTGTTATGGTCATCAATTCCTATGCACAATCAATCTAATAAATATTCATAATGTCATTATTTCTTACACAAATATTCATGGAGTAAATGTTAATATTGTGAGGTCAAGTTAGTTACCAGTGGAGGAAGGCTCAATAGTAGTTTCCTTGAATGGAACGTATTACATTGCTTTATGTACAGAACATCTGGGTTCGAAAACAAGCACTTGTTCATGTCAAAATGCAAAACATCTGGGCACTGACCGTTGAAAACAAACAGTAATAAATATAACGATAACCAAACAAGTCCAAATGTATATGTTTACATATACAGTTGAATGTCTATATCTCGCACTTTGATATACTATACAAATTCTTCCAGGATAACAGAAGTAACAGATCGAGTCATCCGATTTCTAATATAAATACTTCTCAAATTCACAGCTGTAGTAGCGATCAACATCACTTTAGACATGTCTTAAGCTGTTACAATTGTTTCTAGGTATGCGTTTGTAGTCTGTACTGTAAATTTTGGAAGGACTGAACCTTAACTAAAAATAAAACTAATTATGGGGTTTTAAAACAGCTTAACCCTTTCCCTGTTTAATATTCATGTACTAAAGGAATAATTTCATTATGCATATTTATGAACCGAATGTTAGTGTTGGCATATGCACATAGTTTCCATATTGTCAGAAACTCAGATCTATAGTATATCATAAGCAAACAGTTCATACCCTGATCAGGCAGATCCTATAGAAGCCGTGTGATCTGGTTCTGCTCTGTTTTCAAATGCGCTAAAATACGTTTATATCAAAAGGGTAAATGCAGGACAAATGTGATACAGAAATCTTCTTTACCCCACCTCTGATATTTTTTTGGTGAGATCCGTGTGTATGATTGGTTGAATTCTGTCAAGAGTAAAACTTATACACGATCACTAGAAATTCAATACACAGTTAGCTAGGATACCTCCCCTGCCAGTGTAGAGCCCAAACTTGAGGTAATGACTGCACGGTGTTTTGTCAGCAAATGGTTACTGAGTAAATTAGATTTTATTTTAAAGTTAAATACATAACAGATTTTTGTATTAGATTTGTTTTCCGTGATAATTTTTGTTAGCCGAATTGAGGTTGGGCCGAATTGACACGGTGCAGTAAGAGTTGTCGTTACTTTGTTTACAAATATGGCGAAACGCTTTGCTTCCTTAGACGCTGACGAAATTGAGAAAAAGAAGCAACTGAGCACTGATAGAATATAGACTGGTCATCGGTGGGGTTAATTCGTTACATAGTCATGTAGTGACCGGGTACGGGATGATACCTGTTTAGTAAATGTTATACCCAGCTCCTGATATGGGTCTAACATTTACTAACCAGGTATCATCCCGTACCCGGTCACTACATGACTATGTAACTAATAATATGGGCTCACTTTCAAAGCATTCAGCAGCCACCTGCTCTTTTACAGTTTTACAATGTTAATGAATTATGCGGTCAATTAAACAAGACTTTACTGACCTAGTAATGCATTTGTTTTGTTAGGCCAAACATAGTATACTATAAGTATAAATCTAGATCTATATGATTTTCTCCGCGAAGTGTGATTTACCTACCAGTTCCTATTTACAGCTATGGGATATTGACTGTAGTTTTCGTTCTAGGTTCATGTCCATTCGGTGACCAGCCAGGAGTAATCAAACAGACAGGAAAGACTTGCAATGAACTTGTCAGATCAACAGGCGATTCCTACAGGTGTTACCAATATGGACAAGAGTGTTGTGAAACGTGCTATAAATATCGTCGACAGATGACGCCACTTCCGTTGTGTCATTATGGTGACAAGGGAAATAATTGTTCCGAAGTAGCTTGCAATTCAGAAAGAGATGGTCATCAATGTTGTGAAACATGTGCCATCCGTGAAGGAAATATCGTAGGTAAACACTGATACTCATTGTTTGGTTTGTCAGTGCGACCCCTGAAAACCGGAATTCCAGTAGAGGAGAATTTAGATACCGTTAGACAGGTGGTTGTTCTGTTTCCTAATACAATTTGATAGATCTGTTTATTTAGTTTCTAAAATAGCTACACTTTTCTGTCATTATTTTGTCCATGAATATTCAGTAGATATTGAAATTTGGACTAGATATAGAACAGGTAAAGGGTTAATTTGGACTAAGTGTATAACTAAGTGCATAACAGGGAAAGGAATCAGTGTAGGACAGGGAAAGAGTTAATTATATCTAGACCCATATTTATTTAATGCTAAGGTGAAGTTGAAACGTACTGGACTACATGTATTTTGTACTTACATTGTAAACACATTATGCTTCTTGCATATGACATTAAAATAATAATTGTGTATACATGTACTTACTAATCGAATTATGCTGCAGACGAGAGAGAGGGTAAGAGTCATGCTTTCCTTCGCTCGAGTTTGCAGTACATCTGAGTAGTAATTTAAGACAGCAACAACAACAACAACAAAACAATGGTTTGGCAAGGTAACCTCCTGTTGGTCTTGACAATAATTTCGCTTTCGGTCATTGCTAAGAGCAACAAACGGGGTTACAAAAGGTTTTGTCTGATGCGTTCAGTTGTTGTTGTAATCTTCAATGCACAGCACGTTTTTATTCTGAATCTTGCTAAAAGATAGTCATTATATGCAAACTAAATGTGTTTGCAATATCTGGCTATTGCTTGTGTTTATATTATTATCTGCAAGATTGCCTCAACGGACCAATGGAATATAATGGTCGTTTCCTGTAGTTAAAGTTCTATACGGTTTCAGTCTTTACAATACCTCACTGACGCAACATATTTTGATTTACTTCATGCATGTATATTACTTGATGCTTTTGCTGTTCATAAAATTTGTGAACCAAAGCGTGAATAAAATTGAGTTGAGTTGAGTTGAGTTGAAAGGGGTATATTTGGACTAAATATAAAACAGGGAAATTATTAAATTTGGACTTGATATAAAACGGGGAAATACAGAACAGGAGAAATATTAAATTTGGAACAATATAGAACAGAGAAAGGGTAACATTTGAACTAAATATGGAACAAGGAAAGGGTTAAATTTGGACTAACCATAGAACAGGAAAAGGGTTAAATTTAGACTAAATATACAACAGTGAAAGGATTAATATGTGAAATGCCCAAGTATGCTCTACAACTGTCTTGTTTTCTGAACTCTTACTTATACCTGATGAATAGCCTTGTAAGAAATAATGATATCACTATTAGTTATTGGCAGACCTTTTATAATGATACATGTACACATGTTATTTGACTATGGCATCAGCTGTAGGTCAGATCTACATAATTCCACAACAAAGCAGAGCCTGATCAGATCGTATAGGAAACATCTGATCTGGTTTCACTCTCTTTGGAAAGGTATAATTGTATCCATTCCCTGGTATTGACGCATGTTGAGGTGTCTGTAAAAGTCACTTTCTGAAACCATTGTGATGCATAGAGCAAATGCTCTGTTTATCACAGTGGTTTCAAAATTATCCAATTTTAAATGTTTCCATTTTTATAGTAAATGCTCCTTTTCGGTAGATTCATTCAAAGGTGTTAGGACTAAACATAGCCTTTGAGAAACTGAGTTAAATGTGCTTCTATCAGGTTCACTCATACCATTTACATATTTAATGTTTTAGCGTTAAAAACCACATTCTCTTTGAATGTCCAAAAACTCCCTGGGTTTCTCGACCCATATATGAGTACAGCTATGATAAAGGGCAACCGTTTAAGGTGTTGTACCTATTGTTATGTCTGTACCGACATTTAGTTGGAGCTGAGAAAATAACGAGGTATAAACATTAGGGTTTGTAGAAGGCTCTAAGAGTAATGAATTACAAGTTACATCTGAAATAATAATGCCCTTCCGTCAGTTAATACACCCCTTCCCCATTCCCTCATATTTAACCCACACTTCTCCTTTTGACACCTCTGTAAAGTCACGTCTTGAAACCATTGTGATGAATAGAGCATTTGCTCGAAAGGAGCTCTATTCATCACAATAGTTTCAAACTAGACAGTTCTAGCATTTTCCTTTTCCAAGTAATTGCTCTTTTTCAGTAGAATTATTCAAAAGTGTTGTATCTTGAAATAGTGTATTAGGGAATGAGGTTAACATTTAACTTGTCGAGTAGCTAGCTCTTGTTGGTTATGTTCAGGAAAATGTTACAAAGTTTAGTTACATACTGGCTGGATGAGTGACCTCCAGGATGTAATGATGGCTAATGCTATATAACATATGACACATACTATGCGCAAATACCTCTTCTGAAGAATCAGCTGATGACAGAATGATACTTTGCTTTATTGCAAGAAATATAAAAAACAACACCTTTTCACGCCCTATCAAACAGAATAGACCCAGATCACAGCTGCTCTGTTAGGACCCACGGACAAGGGTCTGCTCTGGTTACCGAAAGTCCTTGTTTACATGTAAGCCATTACAATAATACAAATAATGAATATTCATGATATCTATTTTCTACACGAATATTCAATAAGGAAAGGGTTACTTGATAATTGGATATTCTTTGATGACAAGTCAACGAATCATCCGCGGAGTTGTTGATTTAACCCTTCTCTTGCTGATTTTTAAAATACATTTCTCCTTCTTTACCCATGCCCAGTTGTATAATTACATATATCTTCACAGTGTACAAGTATTTCGCTGTGCAATCACTGATGTGGAGTGCACTGGGTGCACAATCAACTTGTAAATAGTGCAGACCCTAATGAGACAGCTCCTGCATAAGCTGTCTCATCCGGGTCTTCACTTTTTACGGGTAGGTATATTGACGTGATCAGCAAGCGAAGGGTTCATAACAGTCGGACATTCTGGGATACTTGACAACACTTCGAATTTCTTGGAGGTGAAATACGTTGTCGTATCAGTCGTATCAGAAATAGACGAGGATATGAATACATTATCCGAATGATGTTGCCTGAATAGCAGTCGGATTTCAGATAATCGATGGCGGAATTACCTAAAGTTTGACGATTAAGCGAATGCAAGGATCACAACAACGTGTGATAAAGTGTAGAAGCAAATAGAAGCAAGGGAAATAACTAGTCCATTTTCTCATTTTATAGAATGTCCAGAAATCCTCCCACCTGAAAACGGACAACTGACAACAAACACAGGAACATTCTTTGAAGGTTCTGTGGTGACATTTATTTGCAATAATGGTTATAGTATCCATGGTAACAACACAAGCATTTGCACAGCAACAGGGATGTGGACTTCCAGTGTTCCAAGATGCATATTGGGCTGCCGTCAAATGTCCCCTCGACCACACACAATCATTCGTTTTAGTAGGGACGATAACTCATTTGGCACAGAAGCGCGATTTTCATGCAAGAATAACATGGCACTGATAGGTCACCATACAAGTGTTTGTCAAAATGACACACGATGGAGTAGCCCAGAGCCGCAATGTGCCATTGGTATGTATTCCATGATCATGTTTTACAGAGCTACTGATAAAGGTGCATACCCAAATACAAAATTCGTTATTTCTCCACCAAACCTCATAATGTGACCATTCTTTAGAATCCCCGTCGAAGAGAGAATTCTAAGGAGTGGTCACAGTATACGGTTTGGAGTTACTGTTGAAAATGTTTAAATTTACGTATTTTATTTGGATCTCTGATTTAAGAAATTATGGTATCATGGATCTGAATATTTATAATCACATGTAATCACAGGAATGTTTGACACTTTAGAATGATTTCTATATATCAGTTCATAAGCAACAGAACAGAACCTAATCCTGGGTATATTCTGTTTGCAATGGCATTACAAGGCATAGTATCAAGTATAAAGTGATGCAGAGTGATAGTCCATTACAAGGCATAGTATCAAGTATAAAGTGATACAGAGTGATAGTCCATTACAAGGCATAGTATCAAGTATAAAGTGATACAGAGTGATAGTCCATTACAAGGCATAGTATCAAGTATAAAGTGATACAGTGATAGTCCATTACAAGGCATAGTATCAAGTATAAAGTGATACAGAGTAATAGTCCATATTTGCAAAGTTCTTCAAATACTTCTAACAATTACATAAAGCATTTGTTTATAATCTTATGCTGAAAACAAATATATCGCATAAAAACAAACTGATTTAACCCCTTCCCTGCCACACTGACGGGTCTATGATATCACATGCAAACAGGTTGGATCCAGATGAGACGCCGAGTAACTCGGCGTCTCATCAGGATCGAAACTGCTTGTTACTGTTACTATGTTTTTGAAACAAAAATAAGAAATCAAAAGAATGAAACTTTATAGCAGACGACAAATTTAGCAGACGACAAATTTAGCAGACGACAGAGTTTGGCAGCGAAAGGGTTAAAAACAGATAAACCTTTTGTGTGTGTGATATCGAAGTTTGTTATTCGGCAATGTATTATTTGGTTTGCGATTTTGTTTCGTTAAGTGTTCGACATAAGCCAATATTTTGTATATAGAACAAACATTATACATACATGCATCTATGAAAACAGTTTTGGGAATAGTTCGATGTAAGTTCAAATTAACGCTCTTCATAATAATCACTGAATAAAACAAATATATAAGGGAAAGGGTTAACCCTTTCGTTGCCAATGCCGGATCTGTGATTACCTTTGCAAACAGTTTGGATCCAGATGAGACGCCGAGTAACTCGGCGTCTCATCAGGATCCAAACTGTTTGTCACTGTTACTATGTTTTTGAAACAAAAATGAAGAAAATAAAAAAAATACAAAATTGTAGCAGACGACAAAGTTAGCAGACGACAGACTTTGGCAGCGAAAGGGTTCAGTTATTGCTTGGATTATCTCTTTAAGTTTTGAACTTTAAAAATGTTTGTTGAAATTTCCATGTTATATTATATGTAATATCTGAGTTAATAAGGACAGGAGTGTTCAGTTTGTATTTGGAGATAAATCGATGATATGTTGATGATTTGTCTTACAATGAAATCTTTTCACGGAGAAGCTGCAATAGAACATCATGATTCTATATATATTGCCTTTGGGAAGTTTGGTTATCGCTTTATATATGTCAAGAACTACGGATAAAGATGCGTACCCAAATACTAAAATCGACATTTCTCCACCAAACCCTATATTGTGACCTCTCTTTAGAATCGTCTCTTCGAGTTGAACTTCGATATCTCGTACTTCAAGGGTCAATGCAAATTAATTCGACATAACCGATGTTCGAGTCATCCGAATTCTAATATTAACACTTTCTAAAGTTTATAGATTAATGCTGACATAAAGTAAAGCCGAAAGTTCCTGCTGGAGTTTTAATCATTAATCTCGACATGCACTGTGCTGTAACATTTGTTTCTAGTTATGCGTAGTGGCACATTTGAGGACCGAATTTTTAATTCAAGTTATCCCGACGTTCGAGTTATCCGAGTTCGAGATATCAAAGTTCGAGTGTATTTTTAATATCAATCAAAATATAACCCTCTATGTATTTCAGTGTTTACATCTGCGAGACATGTTACAGTAGCTGAGAATAGCCAACCGACAATCTTTGCCCATCAGTTAGTCACAGGCAGTACACAGGCGACCTTTACCCTGGTCAGCAGTTCGAGTCTCGGATTTCGCGTCAGTCGGGTTGGTAGAGTGACCGCTACGCCCAACATGACCTTTAATTACGAGAAAGTAATGGCTTATCACTTATTTGTGGAGGCAACGAGCATTATAGACCCAAGGTATAACATGCTGTCAGTAGGCTACATGAAATTGAGAATGTTTTAGGCAATGGCAGCTTCACCCTTTCCCTGTTATATATTTATAATACCTACTGAATATTCATGGACAACACAATTATGATAAAATATGGAATATGGAAATATTTAGCCATTTTAGAAAGTAAATAAACAGATCTTTCAAATTCCATTAGCGAACAGAGCAGACCCAGATCAGCCGGCAATGATCTGCGTCTACTCTGTTATCAAATGTGTGAAGGAAAGGGTTAAGTAAGCTTGTCTTCTGTCATAGGACTGATGATGATATTTATTTGAGTTCTAGCGAGGCTTTACTGTATAACAGTATTATTGATCTCCAAGAGGGTATCCGGGGTTTAGTGCAAAACTTGCCTCTATCTCCTTTCACCATTTACCTGACGGATATACATCTTTAAGCATTTGCAAACTGAGCTGAGTGCTGTCTGATCTAGGTCTGCTCTGTCTTGTTGTGGAAAAATATAGATATGATTCAACAGTTTCTGTATAATAGCCAAAACGTTTTTTTATTAAAATACCATTATAATAAACATCCTTTTCAGTTTGAAAGCAAAACAGCAATTGATTATTGCAATTACAGACGAAAATGATGTCCCTATATTCACGAAGGAAGAATACAAGGCTCATATCTGGAGGCACGTGTCAAAAGGTACTGTATATGTACATGTACAAATAAGTCGGTAAACTCTTCCCTTCATGTAAATGCGCTTTCACGTCGCTGCAAACAGAGAAGACCTAGATCAGAAGGCTTCTACAGGAGCCGTCTAATCAGGGTCTGTTCTGTCTGCTTATGGAATAATAAATATGATTCTACAGTTGCTTTCTAATGTTAATATGACATGTTAAAAGTGCATCTGATTAATATTCATGATAAAATATTTCTTACATACAAAATATGGAGTAAAGGATTAAGTAAATCCCATAAAGTAATATCATCTCCAGCCGATAGCTAACCCTTTCTCTGATTTATGTTTATTCCAAATTCCAATACCTACTGAATATTCATGGCCAAATATTCATGAAGTCTGGAAGATGGAATATTGTAGCCATTTAAAAAAAACACACTGGGGAAAGATCTATCAAATTGCTTTAGCAAACAGAGCAGGTTCTGGTCAGTCGGCTCCTACAGGAGCCGCCTGATCTGGGTCTACTCTATTTGCAAATGCGTAAAAATGCGTTTACTTGAAGAAAAGGGTTAATAATTTCATATATTGCCGTTTAACGTCTTACAGAGTAGACTCAGATCAGAAGGCTCCTGTTGGAGTCCTGTAACCAGGGTCTACTGTGTTTTCGTACGGAGTAGTATAGATCTATATGCTTCTACAGGTCTTGACATGACCTAATATTCACGTGATCACGTGTCATTGTAAACATTAATGTAGTTAACCCTTTCGCTGTCAAACTCTGTCGTCTGCTAACTTTGTCGTCTGCTAGCTCTGTCGTCTGCTAACTTTGTCGTCTGCTATAAAGTTTCATTCTTTTGATTTTCTTCATTTTTGTTCTAAAAACATAGTAACAGTAACACACAGTTTGGATACTGATGAGACGCCGAGTTACTCGGCGTCTCATCTGGATCCAAACTGTTTGCATAGGTAATCACAGATCCGGCATTGGCAGCGAGGGGGTTAATATTCATGATGCCATTATTTGCAAACAGAGGAGACTCAGACAAAACGACTTCTATAGGCATTTGACCAGGGCCTGCTCTATTTATTAATAACGTAGTATACCTATAACCTTTTCCTTACTATAAACGCCTTTTCACTCATTTGCAAACAGCGTAGACACAAATCAGACAGGGTATGCTTTGTTTGTTAATGGATTTTGATTTGTTTCTTTAGTTCTTTAAATGGCTACAATGTTCCACCTTCCATAATGCATTATAACTACTTGTCCATCATATTCAATAAATATTGAAATCGAGAACAAAAAGAACAAGTAAAGGGAAAATATAAGTGTCTTTAAAAGCAGGCGGTTTGTTAATGCAATAAGAAAGAATATTTTCTGGATCAATCATTTACAACTTTTTTAGTAAAACGCAATTTGTGATAGTCTAGATTGACGCAGAAAATGCTCAAGCATTTTATTTTTTCAAAATAAAATCGGTGACGTCAGACTTTGGACAATTTAACACATTCAACGCTGAACATTCAGAGTTCACTCAGTACAAAATGCTTAAACTGACTAGATGATTTGGAACTGCAAACAGTGCAGATCCTGATCAGATTTGCAAATACCAGTGCATGTGTATTCTGCATTCAAAGGGTTTACCAAGTACTTCATATCGACACCTTTTGACACCTCTGTAAAAATCACTTTTGAAAACCGCTGTCGTACATAGAGCAATTGCTCTATAGGAACCCGTGCTCTATCACAATTGTTTTCAAACCGCTGTTCTAAAGTTTTCATTTTTCCTAATAAACGCTCCTTTTCAGTAGAGTTGGGTCTAAAAATAGCGGTAGGGTCAATGGTCCTAAAATAGCCTGGAAGGGAATTGGTTAACTCTTTCGCTGCAAAAGCCGGATCTATGATTACCTATGCAAATAGTTTGGATCCAGGACCCAAAGTGTTTGTTACTGTTTACTATGTTTTTGTTTGAAACAAAAATGAAGAAAATCAAAAGAATGAAAATTTGTAGCAGACGACAAAGTTAGCAGACGACAGAGTTTGGCAGCGAATTGGTTAAAGTGATAACTTTATAACTTTGGTTAACCCTTTCCCTGTTCCCTGTTTCCCTGTTCCATATTTATTACAAATTTCATTACCTACTGAATTTACATGGACAAAATACATGTAGTTTTAATGGAATATGGAATGCGAATCAGATCTATCAAAGTCCATTAGCAAACGAAGCAGACCCTGATTAGACGGCTCCTAAAGAAGCCGTCTGATCTGGGTCTACTCCGTTTGCAAAGGCGTAGAAAGTTGTATTTATGGAGGAAAGTGTTAATCAATTTACAATTCCATTTTGACAATTAGTCACGAGCACATACAAAACAATCAATCTAATTACCTTTGCGATGTAACCTCGGAAAGCCAAATAGGTTCTAGTTCGATGATTCCTGCAGGAAATCTCTGGTCTGGATCCGTACTGTTTGTTTATATCACTATTCACCCTGGACCTCGTAGTAATGCCATTGTAAACAGAGCAGACTCAGATCAGATAAGAGCATCATAACCAACGGCTTTAGTCCGCTTTGAACATTGCTTATGAAATTACAAACATGTAGATCTAGTTCTATAGTTACAGTCATGGCTACAATCTCTTTAGTTGGTACACTATTATAAGCCAAACTTCAGATTGCATATATATCCATGATGTCATTGTTTTTTACAGGACTATTCAAACGCTAACGGTTTATCATTAGAACGGCTGGGTTAATCCTTTCCCTGTTGTATATTCATGTAGGAAATTATGACGTCATGAATATTAATTGATTTATATTTTATAATGGCATATGAACATAGGAAATTTTTCCTCAGACAGTAGCTGTAGAATCAGATCTATATTACACCATAAGCAAACAGAGCAGACCCTGATCAGACGGCTCCTAAAGGAGCCGTCTGATCTGGGTCTACTCTGTTTGCAGATGCGTTAAAGTGCGCTTACGTAAGGGAAAGTGTTAAGTCCAATTCATATTCATTTCAGGAGGACATATATTACAAGTTACAGCCATGGACGAAGACTCCGACACTCAGGAACTAGAGTACAGTTTATTGAAGACCAGTCTGTTTGCTATAGATGGTACCAGTGGTCTGATCACAAGTACCTCTGATATTTATACTGACACAAACACTGTGCACGTGTTTACCGTGGTTGCCACTGACAACGGGTTTCCAAGGAACTCTGCATCAGCTATAGTGAAGTTGTGTATAGGGATTGAGGAATGCGACTTCATGTCCGACTCTGGGTGCCAGTGTATCTGCCATATATCACTGTATTTTTATATCATAGTAATATTTTTATACATACCAGTGAATTTGCATTGACCATTGTTTATTAACCCTTTACTCCATTAATATTCATTTTATAAATAATGACCTCATAACTATTAATTAAATTACGGTAAAACCTCTCTTAACCGGAATTCTTGTAGAGAAGAATTTAGATATTTTAGGCAGGTGACTGCTTAATGCAGGGTGAAAGTCATGCAGAAAGCTCTGCATGACTTCCGCCCTGCATTAAGCTGTCACCTGTCCTTAAGACCTATACTTATACTAAATTTAACGTCCGGTTAAGAGAGGTTTTACTGTACATGTTATTGATATAATAGCACATGGAAAAAGGCGTTTTATGTCATGGCAAAAATTGTAGAATCATATCTATATTACGTTATAAGCAAAAAGTGCAGTCGCTTCACAATGGTTTCAAAGAGTGAATCAAAAAATGACCTTTACACCAAGGCATCACTATCAGGGAATTGATCAATGTTAATTTATATGGCAAAGCATTATCCCTTTCCATCGCAGAGATATCTTTCATACCTTTTTGCAAACATAGCAGACCCAGATAACAAGCTCCTATAAGAATTACATATAACGTGAGTGTGTTTTATCATGTAACAGTAAGAAATAATGACAACATGAATATAGGGAATATTACGAAGTGACGATATGAAGAGTCGTATCACATGAGTGGTTGTTTGGCCGTAGTTTTCTCACGATCTGCAGAGCGTGGAGTGAGAATACCACGGACAAACAACCACGAATGTGATACAACCTTTCATATCGTCACTTCGTGTAATATTCCATTAATTATATAGATCTACCTGTTTGAATAATTGAACAAAAAAGAACATCAATAGTCTAACTCCTTTTATTCAGATACATTGCGTTACTAAACATAGACGCATCTTTGGTGCTTCACGGAAATTTACGGCTATTGCTATATTACTGACTGGGATTGCATATTCAAAATTGTAACATTTTTTAATAATCGTGTAGATCGTAGTTTGGATGTTATTTAATTGAAACGAGGATTGCATACATTATATACACGCTAAAAGTTGTTAAATGCGAGCTTTGGCGAGCCTTTAGCTACTTTCTGACGAGCCAAAATACAGCTGAACTTCAAAACTACTAGCATAGTAATTTATTTATCATGCAACACTTAGAACAAATGGAGAAAATGAAGAAAAATAAAGTTTGCTCAGGCGGTTCCGTCCCCTGTCAGAATGACACAATACATGCGAGTTCATTTTATCATGCAACGTCACGAAATACAGACACTTCCTACTAGCATAATATTTTCCACATCGACGCTGTATTTTGTGAGGTACAGTGCATGTGTACTGATCCCATTGGGATGCACGTTTAATTCAGTCAATAGGAGGAAAACAGAAGGAAGAAAAGGCATAAATTAACATAAACATCAAATTTAACACATTTGCTCACCTTTGTATCAACTTTTCGTCGATATCAAAGGATTAGATCAAGTTTGTTTATGTTGTAAAAATCGACGACGTCACTGCATGCCGATATGACGTCATGTATATTGTACTGGCGTGCATTTTTATTCAGGGGGACAGAACCGTTTGAGCAAACTTTCTTTTTCTTCATTTTCTCCATTCTTTATTGGTGTTGCATAATAAAAGAATTACTACGCTAGTAGTTTGGAAGTTCAGCTGTATTTTGGTGAGTTAGAAAAGTTGTTAAATGCGAGTCTTGGCGAGCATTTAACTACTTTTCTGACGAGCCAAAATAGTAATTCTTATATACGTCAAGTCATATTGGCGTACAGTGACGTCGTCAACCTTTACAACATAAACAAACTGGATTTAATCCTTTTGTAAGGACAACTAGTTGAGACAAATGTGAGCAAATGTGTTGAATTTGATTTTTATTCTAAATTATGCCTTTTCGTCCTTCTGTTTCCCTTTTATTGGCATAACTGAACTTGCATTCCAGTGGGGTCAGTACACATGCACTATACCTCACTAAATACAGCGTCGGTGTGGAAAATATTATGCTAGTAGGAAGTCGCTATACATTTGTTTTGTATTTGGTGACGTTGCATGATAAAATAGTATGTTACTGCAGAATGGAACAAACTGCCTAACAGCATAGTGCATGCTGATTCCGTAGAGGCTTTCAAGACAGCCCTACGAGATCATCGCCAATTATAATGGCGTCTCTTCTCACCCGTCGTGTAAAAGCCTTAATAGGATTCTACGACGTATAGATACAGATACAGATACAGATACAGAATCTGACAGTATATAATAAAGTATGTTTATACACTGTCCGCTTACTGTACATATATCATAGTATATCATACAAGTTGCTACGATGGAATACAATGATATACTTTACATGTCCTAATTTATAAAATGTTCTTCAGTTCACTGCTTAATGCAGGTTTAAAGTACATGATTGTTATGCAGGAAATCTCCTGCATTTAGCAGTCGCATGTGTTTGTAGATATGCGTTCAGATAAGAAAACATATAGATCTAATTTTACAGTTCCTGCCATAACCAAAGAGTCATGTATTCATGTGACATCATACAAACATAAACAAACTTATCAGTATTCACGAAGTCATAATGTCTTATTAATGGAGTAAAGGTTTAATCACAGTATATCTATGATAGATCGATATATTGAAATAAATGATTATTGATTCAAGAGTATATTCATTATGTTTTGTAGTTTCCTCAAAACTACAACTTCTCCACATAGTGCAAGGAAATATTTGCTGATGATTCTGAAAGCATATCATTAACCCTTCTCTTGCTGAATGCTAAAATACATTGCTCCTTTACCCATGCCGTGTTGTATAATAACATATATATTCACTGTGTACAAGTAGTTCGCTGTGCAATCATTGCTGTGGAGAGCACTGGTTTCACAATCAACTTGTAAATAGTGCAGACCCTGATGAGACAGCTCCTGTAGGAGCTGTCTCATTTTGGTCTTCAATATTTACAGGTAGGTATATTGACGTGAATAGCAAGCGAAGGGTTAACATTCAAATAGTGAAGTTGTACTGCGTTCATTTATAATAGTAAGTAACCCTTTACCGCACGAATATATGTGCAAGAAATAATAGCGTCATGAAAAACTGCATTTTTACAATGGCAATGTGAACAAAGGGATTACTATCGCCCTATGACTATCGACCAACGATATATCGATATTTCAACCTATTCATTATCCGGAAATTCACTGATGAATCAGATCTATATAAGTAAAATCTCGATTATTCGAATTTTCGTTATAAACGAATTTAGACCCTTTTAGGCAGGTGGCTGTTTAATGCATGATGAAAGTCATGCAGAAAGTTCCAAGAGTAGCTTTCTGCATGACTTTCACCGTGCATCAAGCTGCCACCTGTCTTAAAGATCGGTGATAATACGTAATTTAGTGTCGGATAATCGAGGTTTTACTGTAATTTCAAAATCAAACAGAGTCAATCTTGAAAAGACGGCTCGCACAGGAGCCGTGTGATCTGCGTCTGGTCTGTTTGCAATGGCATAACTATGCGTTTGACTGGAAGCTAACTGATAACGGTTATATACGTGTATAAACAATCAGTAAAACTTACATAATCCAAAGCAAGAGTGCATTCATTATGAAAAAAACCCAATAAACTATTTTACTACAAATAACAACTTTGCATGCAATGTGGACCCAAATCAGACAGCTCGTAAACAGATAATCAGATGCGACACCGGCAGTGAAACAATTACCATTTACGCCATAAATATTTTACAGTAAACCCTCTCTTAACCGGAATTCTATTATAGAAGAATTTAGATATTTTAGGCAGGTGACTGCTTAATGCAGGGTGAAAGTCATGCAGAAAGCTCCTCCAGGAGGACTTCCACCCTGCATTATGCTGACACCTGCCTCCAAGACCGATATTTATACTATATTTAATGTCTGGTAAAGAGAGGTTTTACTGTATTACACATTTACAAAGACGACCCACATCAGATTACTCATGTAGGAGCAATCTGAATAGGGTCCGCTCTGTTTGCATATGGAGTTAAATAAATTTGATATTTGAGTTTCTGCCGCGCCCAAAATAAATCATTTGTTCATATACCATTATAAAAACCTAATTAATATGCACGATGTTTTCTTTCAATATGTCTGTATCGATTGTATATCGATCATTGTTTCAGAGAAAGGTTATCACCGTTGTTCAAACACACTTCACTGACATAACTTTACTCTATAGGGTGAATAAAGACTGCATTTCTATATTTCAATGAATCATTTCTTTAGAATCAATCTATTCATTCTTTATAAGTTTATGCAAGATGAGGACCAGTTTTGCTTTGTTTAATGATATCGCTAGACGTTCATTGAACAATGCACCCAGATAAAGCTCAAAACAGTCACATGGACGCTTAATTTTAATAAGTGATTGTAGCGCCACCATGGCTATTTTTCAATGAGAGGCAGAACGCCGTGGCCAACCGCAGAATGAAGGAAACTGTCCCGACAGGTCGATATTCAGTCGTGAATGACGGTGGCTTTAGACAGGTGCTGGGTTAACACTTTCCCTGTTCTATATTTATTCCATATTAAATAAAAAAACAAAAACAAACAGCCGACCGGACAACAACACGCGAAAACAGCAAATGTACATAACTACCAAAAACATAAAGAGACGCACAAAGACAAAACAAACATACAGTAGGGGGAAGATGGAAGTACCGCTTTGTAAGGGTTTTGGGGCGCCCAACCTCACACTTATTCCAGGTAAATGGACAAGTAGTAAAGTCAAGCAGGCAAAGCCACATACAAGACGCAACCACCACCAAAACACCGATAGACAGCATGACACACATACACACACAACCACACACCCAAACGCACACTCACACACGAGATGAACACAGAAAAAACAAACAAAAAAAGACACACAAGAACCAGAGACAAACATTCCACACACGAACAAAATCACAAGCACAAACACGCAAGGCAAACAAAAGGAAGGGTGACAAAGAGAGTACCGCCTTGGCACGGTCAGTAGCAAAAACACCACTAGGGGTTATTTTTGTATAAAAGTACAAATAATTATGATTCACGCAGGAAACACCACATACAAAACAAACAGCCGCCTGAAAGAGCACAGTAAATGCCTATAAATACCAAAACACAAACAGACGTACAAAAACAAAACAAATAAACAATAGGGGAGATGGGAGTACCGCATTGGAACAGTCAGTGGCAGTAGTCACTGGGGTTTAAATCATGTTTTGATTGGCAATGTGATTCCTGCAGGGAAAGACCTTCAAGTAGTTTAATAACTGTCTTATAATTTGGCTAATCATTGGTAAATAAACAAACACCATTCCATTTAGATTTAGGTTACATAAACATTAGGCAGGGTTGTTGTTGAGAAGTGTGAATGTAAGGTTCGAAAGTGGTACATCTATTACTGCAATTTGGATATACTAATTAAGTTAGGAGTATATTCACTACAAAAGTACGTGTTTGAGTTATTCATGAAACACCAAATATAAAACACAACCACCCAAACAGCACCACGATGACAAACAGCAAATGTACATGTATATAATATACACAAAGAGACACACATTCATAACAAAAAGGGGAATATGAAAGTACCGCCTTGGAACGGTCAGTGACAAATGTAACTGGGATGGGGTTAAACCGGTTATAGGGCGCCCGACCTCACACATATTCCATCCCTACCCTAAAAGACAAACAGTGTAAATAGACGTATCCCCTTTCCAACTAATCTACAACAACCGCGATGGAAAATACAGTGGTAAAGTGCATGTAAAACGAATACATATTTAAGTGAAACAACTGTATCAGCCAGTCGTTAGTGCACTCAATGATCGAGCTGCAAACCGAGTAACTGTAGCGAAGTAATAAAGGGTACGACAAAAACGAGTACAAATATCCGACGTCCTCCTTCCGTTTCCCGATCTATGAGCTCACCTTCATAGAGTACTAAACCTTTTTTGTCGGCGTACATGCAAAGAGGGCAGCGTGATTGTCAACGGTAACAGGGTTGACAACCAGACATGCAGTATATTGTAGTACCATAGGATTATGTCCCTTTTTAATGAATTTTAATGTATTTAGTGAACAAAATGAGGAAATGGGTATGTCCAATAATTTTACGAAGATTGTAAGTCATATCACCATACCGTGTCGCAGGAGCGCATTAGGATTACATTTGTACTTGTCGATAAGTGAGGGATTTCGATAATACAATTTAGATAAATTGAATACTGCTAACCCTTCCGACACTTATGCGGTTTTTTCGATCTACACCTTAAGATTGACAATGGAATGATTTCGTCTAAATTTATGACAACAGAGACGATTTTGATTTTAATATTGTTAATTTCCTCACCTTGATGGAAATGTTCCCTGTACCCCACCTTAGGGGGATTATATATCTCAACTTATTCGTTTGATAGAGCTCGTTCCTTTTTTGACGATTTTAACAGTCAAAATCTAATTTTAACTGATAGTTGCTTAAACAAGGATATATATCATAAACTGAGAAAAACATCTAAATTTTATTATCGAAACCTCTCAATTATTGACAAGTACAAATGTAATCTTAAGGCGCTCCTTACATTTTTGTCATACCCTTTATTACTATTCTACAGCTACTCCAGTTACTCTGTTTGCAGCTCAATTATTGAGTACACTAGCGATAGGTGGATACAGTTGTTTCACTTAAATATGTTTTCGTATTTGTCATCGCGGTTATTGAAGATTAGTTGGAGAGGGGGTAGGTTTATTTACACTGTTTGTCTTTTAGGGTAGGGGTGGAATAAGTGTAAGGTTGAGCGCCAATAAACCGGTCTAATCCCCCTGTGACTTTTCTCATTGACCGTTAAAAGGCGGTTCCTCCACCCCCTATTGTTTGCTTGTTATGCCTGTGTGCGTCTGTTTGTGTCTTTTATATACATGTACGTACATTGCTGTTTTTCGTCGTGCTGTGTGTTTTGTATGTTGCTTTTCATGCATTGCTCATATATGTACTTTTATACTCTTAGCATATGTCGTCTGCAAATATCGTCAGCTGCTGCTGCTGTAAATATATCCATTTATTCTGAAAAGTAATGTAACTGTCAGGATATGAAACAGTTTGGGTTTTAATAAGACGGATAGTTACCCGCCAATGCAAAGTCACAAGGAGAGTGATCAAGTCTAAATGATCAGCTGACCTTAAACCCAGTATATATACCACTTTTAGGAGTTCGTTCTACTGATAAAATGGTTACTTTTGATTTTTATTGATATGGTAACCCCCACCTATCGCGCATTCGCAAACAGCTTGGACGCTGATGAGACGCTGAGTAACTCGGCTTCCATCAAGATCCAAGCTGTTTGACACGCGGTCAACATTTTCTTAAATGTCTGTACGAATCAGACGTAAGTGAAATGCAACACATCAGAATTTGACGGACAATTTATTTCAGCACGATAGGATTAACAGGAATTAATCTATTTTCAGATTTTATCACCCGAAAAATGTACTTACGCTGAGGCCGGTTTTGAACATCTCACATAGAGAGTAACGTTTATGTCTTACTGATGAACAATTTTGATTTCAAAACAACTTCATATTCAGATCAGTACAGTTCCAAAGGGATAACTGACCAGGACTTGGAGATCATTCAAAAGCAGAAGTAGCAATGGGAAAAGAGAAAATTGCAGACTCGGTTTTACTGAGTCTGTTCATGAGTAGTAATTAAAAGTGCAACACTACTCATGCCCCTAGCACCGGCTTAAGCAGTATTCAATATTCAAAACCAAACACATCAAAACAACCCGAAGGACCAGAAAGTATAACAACACTGAGAATGAAGTATGGGGCGACTTTTAACGACCGTAACACAAAACCTTCTACGCGACGTTTTGATACATTGTGTTTGTTGCATTGTCTAATAAACAAGAGAAAACCGTACTGCTCTACTATTTGTAGGTCATATGTTCTGCCTCTAACAATGAAATTCACATGTCGATGCCAAGAAATATATCTTCTAATTATACTTAAGATTTATAACGGAGTGATGACAGATTTAACAAATGTATATCAATTATATACACGCCTGTGTTATGCGGAGATTAGTGTACAGTAAAACCTCTCTATAACGACCACTAAATTACATCAAGTAGTATGTGCTAAAAGGCAGGTGGATGCTTAAAGCAAGGTGGAAGTAAAACAGAACGCTCCTATAGGAGCGTTCTGTTTTACTTTCCCTTTGCTTTAAACAACCACCTGTCCAAAATACCAACTAATTAACACACATTTAGTGGCCGTTATAGAGAGGCTTTACTGGACTTGCAACATGTCCACTGCTTTACCCGGCTTAATGCGTAGTCTACTCTTTGATGTTTTGTATCGGGTTTACGTTGCTTTAACTCTTTCGCTGCCAGTGCTTTTCGTCTGCAACCATTGTCGTCTGCTACAATTTTCAGGTTTCATTTTTCCTTTACTTTGGTTTTTATAAAATAGGAACAGTAACAAAGAGATTGCATCCTGTTTGCATATATAATGACAGATGCGACATGGATCCAAACTGTTAACAGTTGTTCAGTCATATTGCGATGTGCAGCTATAACTGCATTTGACGGAACACCTGGGAGGTTACTCCGTGCACGAAACAATTTACATTGTTTCGTTCAACGGAAAACACCCTGATAGAACCATCGACCAATCACAAGCCAGCTGCAAGGCTTCCCCACGACTGACCAGAAGCCAGTTGCAATGCTTTCTCACATGAACAATTCTCACATGAGAAACCTCTCTATAATAACCACATATTTAACATTAATAAATTATAGTATAAAAAACAAACGCGGTCTATAAAAGCAGATGAACGTAAGTCATTATCAACAATATTCACGATGGCATTATTTCTTACATTCATTATGTAAAAGGTTAAACTGTTACTTGTCTTAACCCATTACCTCATAGGCTATTTTTAGATCCAACCACTTTGAATTAATCTACCGAAAAGGAGCATAAACAAGAGAAAAGGAAAGTTTTAGAATGTTGTAGTTTGAAACCATTGTGATGAATAGAGCATTTACTACTATAGGAGCAAATGCTCTATTTATCACAATGGTTTCAATAGGTGATTTTTATAGAGGCTAAAGGGGTACATGTATGACTCATGTAGGAAACACTAAATACGAAACGCAGCCGCCCGAACATCACGACAGCTAAATAAATGTACATGCATACGAACAAATAAAAAGAGACGCACAAAGACATAGGGAGGTATGGAAGTACCGCCTTGAATTGCCGCTGGGGGTTAAAGCTGGTCTAGGGCCGCCTTATGTCGCATTTATTCCATCCCCATCCTTAAAGATAAACAATGTGCATAAACATATCCTCTCTCCGACTAATCTAAAATAACCGCGATGGCGAATACAGTGGTAAATTGCATATAAAACGAAAACGCATTGAAGTGAAACAAACTGGATTCACCTATCACTAGTGTACTCAATCACTGAATTAGACCTTATTTCAATGGTTAATAAAGAGATGTTTCACCCTACATAAAATTAACTGTGTCTGTTGTTCCGGAAACTGTTTTTTATTTCCATTTTGTACCTGTAAACCCCTGTAAACCGACATAGGGGGTCTTCATAGGGAGGGATTATATGGTATTGTCTACTGGTGTTTCGTTAATGCAAGAGATTATTGACCCAGTAATATAAAACTGAAAACAAAGGGAGGGATTATATGGTATTGTCTAGTGTACCGACATCGGAGGTCTTCAAAGAGAGGGATTATATGGTATTGTCTAGTGGCGTTTCGTTAACCCTTTCGCTACCAAACTATGTCGTCTGCTAACTTTGTCGTCTGCTACAAATTTTCATTTTTATGATTTTCTTCATTTTTGTTTCAAAAACATAGTAACAGTAACAAACAGTTTGGGTCCTGATGAGACGCCGAGTTACTCGGCGTCTCATCTGGATCCAAACTGTTTGCATAGGTAATCACATGTCCGGCATTGGCAGCGAAAGGGTTAATGCAATGGGTAGAAGAGATTATTGACTCAATAAAACAAAACTGAAAACAAATGGTATTTGTCGTGATTTGTTTGTAATTCGGCACATTGAACGTTTTATTCCCATATTATTAAAAAAATCCGACTAGATTTGAACCCATCAATTGCCATTCATGATAGTTAACTTAAATATTTACTGGTATAAACGGTTGACATGGATTGGTTCAGCGAACAGTGTAGATCCTGATTAGAGGGTTCCTGGAGGACCTTGCCTACGTCTTCCTAAGGAACAATTCGCATCTAGATGGGTTAATGCATACCGAAATAATGCAAACAGCTCCTGCGGGAGATTTTTGCATAACATTTGTTCTTTATCAACCCTCTGCACATGAGTAAGTGTTGTATGCAAAAAGTATTGTCTGCAAATAGTGTCAGCTGTTTCAATTATAAACATATATGTTTGATCCATTTATTAGCATATACAGTAAAACCCCAGAGTTATAGATCTGGGATCTAGATGGATGTGGTAGCCTAATGCAGGAAACAATAATGCAGAAAGCTCCTAGAGGGCACTACTTTTGTCCCGCAATAAACAACCACCTGCTTATATTATTATGACATCCATGTTTATTAATTAAGTGTTTGCATTAATAGAGGGGCTTTATTTTTCCATGTTTCACAAAAACAGAGTTAGTGTATCCTGCAGTTTGGGTCCTGATTACGCGACGTCTCATCTGGATCCAAACTGTTTGAAAAGTTATTGCACAATCATCAAGATTAAGTTATTACCTAACTATTAGACCAACAAGTGCGCCCTTTTATTACCTAACTATTAGACCAACAAGTGCGCCCTTTATATGGTTTCACGGTAACTGTTGGGTTGTTGTAAAACTGTTTCCTTTAACCTTTATTATGATAACATAAGCAGATGGCTTAAAATGTGTTAAACCACGGATACATTGAGATCGCAATGTCTGACTATGATATTAGGGACACAAAGGTATATTGACCACAGAACAAAGTGCAGACTAAAAGCTGTACTTAGCCCCAGGCAAACAGAGCAGACTTTGGTCAGACGGTACCTACGGGATCTTTGTCTTCTCTGGTCGTATGCTATATGCGTATGTAGCAAATTAACCATTTCCCTGATGAATATTCATGTAGGAAATAATGACGTCATAATTATTTTCTAATGGCATATGAACACAGGATATTTTGGCTCAGACGGAAGCTGAATAATCAGATCTATATCACACCATAAGCAAACAGAGCGGACTCCTATAGGAGCCGTCTGATCTGGATCTACTCTGTTTGCAGATGCCTCAAAATGCGCTTACATAAGGGAAAAGGAAGAAATAAAATCAATCAAAAGGTTTTCCTAGTAAAGGGATATGAGAATATTTCTCTATCAAGTAAAGTGTTATAATACAAAATTGATTTTTAAGATTGGTTATAACTCAGTATTGGCCTTTCTGCATTACTTTTATTTTACATTAAGCGACCACCTAAATCTTAACCCTTTCCCGCATATACACGCCTTTCACGCATATACACGCATTTGCCGCATATACACGCCTGTCCCGCATATACACGCCTGTCCCGCATATACACACCTTTCCCGCATATACACGCCTGTCCCGCATATACACGCCTGTCCCGCATATACACGCCTTTCCCGCATATACACGCCTTTCCCGCATATAAACGCATTTCACGCATATAAACGCATTTCACGCACATAAACGCATTTCACGCATATACACGTCATACACGCCAAACACGCATATACATTATCAGGTAATAAGTAAGATTTGTTTCAAGTTTTAAAAACCTGTTAGTCTTATTACTGGCATTTGATTTATATGTGGTGTTTTTCGTTTGATTTTCTTCTGATTTCATCTTTTTATAGAGGATAATGTGAATAGTTCGGACTATTGCAAAATAATTGGCATAGTCTTCAAGCATCAATGTTATGTACAAGCATAATCCAAAACTAACACTAGACCAATTCCATAGACCAATTTCATAACAAATGTTCTCTCTTTTGAGTCTTGACTGATTATAAGACAAATCGGATGCATTTTTTCAAAACCGCATTGTTACGGCGTGTGCCAGAGAGTGTTACGGTTCATGATATACATCAAAACTTACAGTTACGGTTCCTAATCGAAAACAATGAGTGCTTTTGAGAGTATGGAATCGATGTTTTAGGCCTGATAGAAAACTAAAACTACACTAGTTTCTGTCGTAGATATTGAGTGAGGTAACAAAATAAACTGAACGTTGTATTGAACGTAATTATGGAACAGGTATCCCATTCTTAATACCAGCACTTGTGTGACCCGTAATAATATGCCAGCTTTTTAACAGCTATTGTATAAATTAAATCTGATTAAACCTCCGATGAACTCAGTTTATAGACAAATCAGAGTGGTTCCAGAGGCGCGCTCTGATCAGGGTATGCAATGTTTGTCCTTCAAAATCCACTATCAGCGCAGACCCAGATGAGAGGGTTCCTCTAAGAGCTCTCTGACCAAGGTCAGTATTGTTTGTCATTCATAATCCCCTAGCAGTGCAGCCCCAGATGCACAGGTTCCTCTAGGGTCTCTCTGACCAGGGTCTACACTGTTTGTCCTTCAAAATCCCCTGGCAGAGCAGACCCAGATGAGAAGGTTCCTCTAGTACTCTGACCAGGGTCTGCATTGCCTGTCATTTAAAGTTAACTAGCAAACCTTTCAAACTGAATAGACTCTATTAATTAACCCGTTCCCTGTTTTATATTCTATTAATTAACCCTTTCCCTGTTTTATATTCGATTAATTAACCCATTCCCTGTTTTATATTCTATTAATAAACCCATTCCCTGTTCCCTGTACTCTATTAATTAACCCGTTCCCTGTTTTATACTCTATTAATTAACCCGTTCCCTGTACTCTATTAATTAACCCGTTCCCTGTTTTATACTCTATTAATTAACCCGTTCCCTGTTTTATATTCAGTCTAATGTTCAGTATCTACTGAATGTTCATGGACAAAATAGTTCTATTGAAATATAGAAGGCGTAACCTTGTAAACATTTTAGAAACTAAAGAAAGTCCAAGAGCAAACAGAGCAGACCCTGATCTGGGTCTACTCTGTTTGCGATGCAATGTTGCATAAAATTATAACATTTTACCAGTAAAGTGGACCACACAAACGGATGCAGATGCAGTGAATGCGCAGTTGGCAATTTTTCATTGGAGCGGGACTGTAGAAATGCGTGAAAAGATGTTTATACAGTAAAACCTCTCTTAACCGGCAGTTAAATTTAGTATGAATATCGGTCTTGGAGACAGGTGGCAGCTTAATGCAGGGATAAAGTCATGCAGAAAGCTCCTAGAGGAGCTTTCTACATGACTTTCACCCTGCATAAAGCAGCCACCTGCCTATGAGTATCTAAATTATTATCTACTAGAATTCCGGTTAAGAGAGGTTAATTCCGGTTATGAGAGGTTAATTCCGGTTAAGAGAGAGGTTAATTCCGGTTATACCCCCATTCCACTCAGCGGCAATTCCACCACGCTTCGAAGTTTTTGTAAAAACGCGGCGAATCGTAGCAGGAGCGGCAACAGCGCAGTAAAAGCGCCCTGGTCGTAGTAGAAGCGTAACAGAAGCTTCTTGATCGCCACTTCACGGCGATTGTTTTGACCTTGCTCAAAACAATCGTAGTGATATCGCCGTGGACTCGAATCGCCGCAAAAGCGTAGTAAGAAATTCATGAACGCAGCAGTATCGTAGCCGCAGCGCGAGCAACGTAGCGCAATCGCAGTCGCATCGCAACAAAAGCGCCGAGATATTTGTCCGCATACAAATGCTTTTTCACACATTTGCGAGCAGAGAAGACCCAGATCAGAAAGCTCCTATTGGAGCCGTCTGATCAGGGTATGCTCCGTTTGCTTATTACATGATATAGATATGATTCTACAGTTTTTGTCAAAGCAAAAACATTTCTTTAAAAGGTTAAATTTTAAAAGTGCAGCTAATAAATATTCATAAGATCGTTCTTTCTTACATGAATATTGAACAGGGAAAATGTTAATGCCTGAGTCACCCCCTGAAAGACTTAGCAAAAAGAAGACCTAGATCAGGCCCAACACTGTGTTTTTCTTGATCTGGGTCTTCAAAACAATTTGATCAATTTACTTCGAAGGATGATGGTCAACTACCTTGAAATCAGTTTAATTCCCCATTTTATATAGAAACGTTCCGAAAGCGCAACAGAAGCGCAGCTCCTGTGCCTAGGTCGAAGCAAGGTCGTAACAGCAACGTATTAAGCGTAGACGAAGCGTAGTCTGGAATCCCTTGTCGTAGTGGAAGCGTAGTAGAAGCGTCTTGGAGAGACCTTAAGCGCCGTAGAAGCGCAGCAACATCGCAACAGGATCGTAAACAGCACAGCGAGATCGTTCTTGAAGCGTACTATGAGCGTACTAGAAACGCCCAAGTCCCAAAATTAGGCACATGACGGCGCTTCCGCGGCGATTTGGAAGATTTTGGAGAAGCGCCATGATCGCCATGAGCGCAGTGGAAACGCCGCCAGTGGAATGGGGGTATTAAGAGAGGTTAATTCCGGTTAAGAGAGGTTTTACTGTATGAAGGAACGGGTTAAACAATGAGGGGCTACACCATTCCAAAACATCAGCGTGGAACATGTTAACCATTGTCCTGATAGTGACCCATTTGTTGCCTCTGTATACATAGTGGATCAAGATCAGAGGGTTGTCGTGGATGTATCAGGGTATGCTCTGATTGATGAAATGTTACAGCTTCGTATTTGTTTGCAAAAGCAAATATTTGTACTTTTGATACAATAACTAAAATAAGTCATGCATGAATATTTATCTGGTAAAAGGTTATTAACAACATTGCATTGAAAGGGTGTGGGTTGCATAACAAAAGCATATTTTGCGATCGTATTTCATTGTGTATCGTTTGTCGTTTGGTATAGAAAATAGAAGACAGAGAACAGAAGATAGAAACACAATAGGATATACTGCGTGCACATATATGAACTGCCGACAATCGTATGAAACTGAGAGTTAAAACATGGTTCTTTAATAAAACACTATTATCTTATTAACAATAAGCACGACTGGCCAATTCTCCATTGCAAATTTTATATTTTTGTCAGCTAATCTTTTTTCCTGATATAAAGTATATCAACCTTAGACCCAGATCTGACGACTTCTGTAGAAGACGTCTGATCAGGGTCTGCTCTGTTTGCTTATGGTATAATTGTCTTCCCTGTCTGTCTGTTGCAAAGTTTGTCTGTGCTTCTTTTAAAAAACGACTTGGCAGATTTCAATAAAAAATCACAGCATTAAGTGTAGTTGTGCATGTCGCAAGGGTGATATTTTTCGATTGTTTTTCATAGGTTTGTCCCCATCAATTTGTTATAGAAAAAACATCGGCAGTAAAAACAGCAGTTAGTAATTGTAATTACCATACAATTGACGTTTTGCATAGATCCAAAGATATAACCTCAGGGAGCCAGTGGGGTCTATCTTGCACCCCCTCCCCTAGACTAGTCTAGGGGTAGGTAGTACGGTAGAACCCACTGGCTCCCTGAGTAATACCATCGGTAGCGTGACAGAATTTAAGAATCTATCTCTCGAGTATTATATGTAGTTGTACAGTAAACCCCCTCTAAACCGGAATTTTAATAGAGAAGAATTCAGATACTTTTAGGCAGGTGGCTGCTTAATGCAGGGTGAAAGCCATGCAGAAAGCTCCTATATGAGCTTTTTGTGTGACTTTCTCTCTGCATTAAGCTCCTATAGGCGCTTTCTGCATGACTTTCACCCTGCATTAAGCTGCAACCTGTCTCCTAGACCGATATCAATACTAAATTTAACATACATTTAGAGGGGGTTTACTGTATACGAAAAACGTCGATTATATTTGAATAATTGTCAGAATGTAATGCCGTAAGACATTCTGGCAGAGTCCGTACCGCTGTAGATAAGAGAACGTAACATGCGTCACTTTATTGGGAAGAAACCGTAACATGTACACGGATGTGATAGTATGGATAAACTCGTCAAAAGCAAATTAAGTGTACATGTGGATATATATATCTTTATTTCCTCCATATTTGAAGATTATAAATCACATGTAAGTAATAGTATCAGCCTATTACACATACTATGCAAATCTGAAATATTTGCATGACTAGATGATGAGTTTTCTGTATGACTTTCACCCGGCATGAAGCTGCTCACCTGTCTCTAAGTCCGATATTTATAATAAATTTAACGTGTCTGGTTTAGAGAGGTTTTACTGTGTACACAGCAATCAAGTTGAACTGTCGTTGAATTGCAATAGGTGTCACACCATGATGTTTGTGAAGACGTATGGTGTCATGGTTACCACGTTTATTAAAATTCGTGATATTTCGTTCAATAAGACAATTAACATGTGCACATTTACTTCTCAAGCCCTGATTTGTCGTGGGTGTTCGTGTCACATCTCGTCGAACTGTTCAGTAAATGCTGTCTCAACCATCTTCGTTGTCATGACTACGAAGCAGTGATATCATATGCAGTTTGTTTGTACCCTGATATCATATACAGTTTGTTTGTACCCTGATTAGAAACTCGGCGTCTGATCAAGATCCCAACTGTTTAACACTCATTCTATGTTTTATAAAAATAAAATTAGCAAACCGCCTGTCTAAAACAAGAGACAGACGAAAATGATGGTACATAAGAGTTAATTTATCTTTTTAACAGGACTGTCCATTTCTACGGAAGCCCTGAGGTCTCATTTTGACTTAATAATTATTTGTTATTAGTTTCTGGTTTTTTTTGTTATTTCTTATTACTTATTTATTGTGACATTCATATTGAAAATAGCGGGGAACCTACAGCATGGAGGGTTCTTGGGAAAATGATATGGTAAGTATTCTGATATTTTATGAAATATCCATTACACATATCTAGATTAACCCTTCGCTTGCTATTCACGTCAATATACGTACCTGTAAATAGTGAAAACCCAGATGAGACAGCTCCTGCAGGAGCTGTATCATCAGGGTATGCACTATTTACAAGTTGATTGTGCAACCAGTGCACTCCGCAGCAGTCATTGCACAGCGAAATACATGTACACAGTGAAGATATATGTAAGTATACAACAGGGCATTGGTAAAGAAGGAGAAATGTATTTTAAAATTCAGCAAGATAAGGGTTAAAAGTATCGTTTTAGGAGTATTACTTTGGGTGAAAAACTAAATATCAAAATCTTTTTACATGACTAAGTGTAATAAGTGAATTGGATATGCCTATGTGCTATAAATGTATTTTATAAATCTTCTAATTTATTATATTGATGAGCATGGGTTTCAGTCAACTTGTCTGTATCAAGTTTGTTAATACAGTTTATGCAGTTCCTTGCAGTTAGTGATTTCATATCTATTGTATATTTTTTGCATATCTTTCTTGACCGGATAGACACTCATATTGTATCATATCTATTGTATATCCTTCATTGTCAGGATAGACAATTATGCGGTTCGTATAATAATAATAATAATAATAATTCTTCACAAGTAAATGTTAGATACCCTTTCAGCGTGTACACTGAAGTCGGTGCACAAAAAGAACACCAATACTAGAGTAATCGACTGCGGGGTGGGGTTTTGGCAACCTGCTCTAGCGGGGCAACCTGCTCTAGACCCAATATTTGGGCGGGTATCTAGTCCCCATGCTGGATCAATGCATGCATTTGATGTGTTTCCTTTCAAGACAGAGCTGGATCCATGCATGCATGCATTTGATGTGTTTCGTTTCAAGACAGAGACTATCTATGACGTTGAACCTAGTTACCTTACCTCGATTAAAAGACAACTGACCCAAATTCACAAATGGCAAGTTTTTAACTGCTGTTTTGATCAACATTGTGGTAACGTTGAAAATTTACCCGTTATCGCTAAATTTCGATGTCTAGGATATGTGTTAGGGCCAGGTGCTTGAGTGGGGGTCTACCCTGTCTAGACCCAATGCTGGATCTGTGCACGCACTTGCTGTGTTCCATTAAAAAGAACACGAGCGATATATGATATGTAAGATAGTTTCACCTAAGTATGAAAACTTTAATCCCAAATTGCATAATATAAGGAACTTGAATCTACATTGCATCTACAACAGATACCGAATAACTCGGCGTCTCCATTTGATCATAGGTGTTTGCATGTATGGTATTAACGTGTCACTTAACAGGCATAGAGACAACTATTTTGCGTAGAACAAATGACATACTGCTAGGGTAATGTTTCAACTTTAAAAATTGGCCTGCCCATCATTGACTATATGTGGAGGTATGTGTTGTGAAGTGGGACCGGGGGATGGGGATGTCTAGACCTCACGTAGCAATGGAACTACGCATACACTTGATGTGCTATATTTCTAAACAAAGGCGATCAATGATGTTTAACATAGCTTTAGATAACATTGAAAGTTTTAAATTGAATATTAAAACGCGTGATTTTTAAAGAAAATATAGACCAGGTGTCAAACAGCTTAGATCTGGATCATATGCCGACTTCTATGTAGGTTAGTATTGGGACGATTAGCCGTAAATTGGTAAACATAGACAAGTTTTGCCTAGGACAAGTGACAGATTATTAGGGTCATTTTTCAAAGTTGAAAATTGGCCCCTCCGTCGTGGACTGTTTTGAGAGCTGTATGTTGCGAAAGGGTGTGTTCTAGACCCATTGTTTGACCTGGGAATGCACTGTCTGTGATTCATTTCTAAATACAGACGATCAATGACGTTTGACACAGATTTAAGTACCCTTGGTCATTGTAAATTTAATCCCAAATCGTGATTTTGAAAGAAAATAATTGATCGGGCATCAAACAGCTTAGGTTCAGATAAGATGCTCGGTGTCTGCAAGTATGATATTATCGTAGCGATTATCAGACAGTTGGTAAAGTTACAAATGTTTCACCTAGACCATTATGTGACAAATAGTAAGAATCATTTCACAATGTTGAAATACGATCCAGCTATGCATAGTAAACTAAATTGTTAAAGAATGAAGCACGGATGTTCGGGGTGTTTAATAATATTTCAGCAATAACTAGTAACATTTAAGCAATAACTATTAGCAATTAACTTTTAAGCAATAACTAATAACAATAAGGTTTTAAGCAGTAACTTATAACAATTAACTTTTAAGCAATAACTAATAACGATTAACTTTTAAGCAATAACTAATAACAATTAAATTTTAAGCAATAACTATTAACAATTAATATTTAAGCAATAACTAATAACGATTAACTTTTAAGCAATAACTAATAATAATTAAGCTTTAAGCAATAATTAATAACAATTAACTTTTGAGCAATAACTAATAACAATTAAATTTTAAAAGCAATCACTAATTTTACTTCTACATGTGTATAAGAAGAGGTTCATATTAAACGGTTTCCAGATATAAAGAGTTGACTGTATCTTATCAATTCATTTCCATGATTATTGAATGTCCTTTTTCTCGGTAAAATAAATTGAAGATATATTAACAACCTTTTCCTACAGCCAAATATTTAGCAGAGGCATCAAAAGATGTTTCTATTAGAAGAGTTAAGCAAAGAGAGAAAAGCCAGGATCTACATTGTTTGCAAAAGTGTTGTAGGGGCTTTTGTTGGGTAAAGGTTTTTATGCGTATTGATGATCAACTCTTTACATTTTCCACTTTATTTACAAAGCATAGATGTATTGGTAATTATATTCGAGTTGTTTGTAGTTGCTATCTTGTATCGTTAAACGTGCGCATGTTCTTTACCCGGTATCTTCATTACAGCTCTTATCCGATAGTACACAGCGTTTGACTTGTACAGTATGTAATAGTCCACGCTTAATATACGAGAATCATACAGTATCCATTTGTAACGGCTCCCATTTTTGAAAACATCTTTAGCTTACATAGAATAACATTAAAACGTGTGTTGGTGTTGATGTTTTTCAGGACAGAAGAAAAAGAATACACTCTCTTTCGAACGAATTGAAGACAAAGAAGACCTCTACAATGCTTGGAACTGTTGTTATTAAAGTTATAATGAGTGACATTATCTTAGATTTATTTATGCAAGTAAAATGGTACACCACCCGCTTATGCGCTATATCTTGACTTGAATCTAAATTAAGCTGAAGTCTTATAAGCACTAGTAGATCTGACGATTAAATAGAACTGTTTGTTTTGTTAACCAGCCTAGTGTAAAGAACCTTTTTTGTTCCGACAAGACTATCACAATTTGGATGATGTTTCATAAGATGACTCGTGTCAAAGATGCTAGTATTGGTCAAACAAATTTAAAGATTGCATAGTCCACCGCAAATGAACATTGGTTCTTATGATAATATACGACATGAAGTTAATACATGTACACTAACCATTTGCCCATTAAATACGCTTTCCAACGCGTTAGCAAACTGGATAGATCCGGATCAGACGTCTCTTAGGGGACGCCTGACCAGGGTCTGCACTGATTGCTTTTGACATAATATAGACACGACTCAACAATTTCTGAAATGGTCACAAGTACTGTGTCTATTTGCTATTAAAACAGTCAGTTGCATACTGAATAGACCCGGATCACACGACTCCTGAAAGAGCCGCTCGTCTGGTCAGAGTCTGCCCTGTCTACTTATGGTATAATGTGGACATAACTCATGAATTGTTATTTATATATGAATCTGCAATTTCTTGTATGACCAGTCATTCGTATGTCTAAGTGCTAATATCAAAACTGGTATAGTAATATAATTATGTGATGTAACACGTTCGTACATGAATATTCATGGCGAAAAGGTATAAGAAAACTTGCCATGTTCGGATAGTTATGGTTTAATTCCAATCTAAATGATAAAACTTGTGTTTCGTTTAGAGAAGCTTATCACAATGTGGATGAAGCTTCTCAAGCTGTTCTCATTAGTTGTTTTACAAATGCTTGTATTGGTCCAACCAATATAAATACTGCATTGCATTGGTAAATGTACACTAACCCTTTGCCTAGTAAATACGCTTTCCAAAACGTTTGTATACTGAGTAGACCCGGATCAGGCGACGCCTATAGGAGCCGTCCGGTCGGTGTCTGTCCTGTCTATTTGACATGTGATACTCGTAATAGTGTTTTTCTATCTGCATTGGCTTTTTCGGGCTGCAAAGTGTACACGTACGACGTATTAGATACGCTCAACATTTACCAGGCGATTTGTATTTGCAGTGTACCTTGATAGATATATTGTTTGTAATGCTTGTATGTGTATTGTTTATATCTCAGATATGTTGTAGTTTCATAAGCAAACACGGCGGACCCTGACCGGATGGCGTCTTCGGAAGCCGCCTGTTTTGGGACAGCTCTGTTAGCAAAATGTAGGAAAAGTCACACGAATGAGGGAAAAATCAATATGAAATTGGCATTTCTATGCAAACAAATGCGCACTGAATGCAACGATAAGTAATGTGTTGTAAGAAAGATGTACACCCTTCCGTTATAGTCTAAATATCTCTTTTTGTGCAAGTATTCGGTAATTACAAGCAAACCTTGTCCTTTCAATATTTATTCTATGTTCCAACTGTTTTTTCATTTTGTTTCTCTTATCTGTTTTAACTGTATTGGTCATATTGATGGTATGCCCGGGCGTGATGGCCGGGGTAGTTGTGCTAATGACTTAGAAATACCCATGCTGGAAAATTGTAATGGCATTACTTCGGCAGGGTGTGTCGGTATGCTTGCGATAATCCTGTTTCTGTTCTTGTTGCTGAAAGTAAGTTGAAGTCCATGCTTAGATCAGTCGCTATCATGCCGTCCTACAACTGTCGATTTGCTTTCCCGATACTGCTGCACTGCTTGATATTATTATGGATAAGTACTTCACAAATTGAAGTATACTCGGTTACAAAGTATGTTAAATCAACCTCAAATTTATGTGCAAATATCGTTTACCAAAGAAGATGTCAGCATGCAGTAGGTGCGATGCTTTGTAGTAATGCTGCGTATGTTAAACTCTTAATGAGAGTACAGTTCTTTACTACACTTTTGATGTGGCTGTCAGTTCTTATATTACTCTCTGGCGACATTCATCCAAACCCAGGCCCCGAAACTAATAACATATCCTTTCAATCAACTAGCTCTAGCGACCACAGTGTACTGTCTATACTATAGTAATGCCCATAATCTCTCACTAGTTCATTACAATGTTCAAAGTTTACTACCGAAATTAGATCTTGTGAATACGGAACTCCATGGTTTTGACGTTGTTGCCTGCACTGAAACCTGGTTGAGTCAATCTGTTCAACCAGCTGATCTGTTGATACCTTCATTCCACCCACCCGAACGTAAAGACCGTAACCACAACAACCACGGTGGTGTCATAATGTATGTTAAAGACGATATTAAGTACTCTCGCCGTATGGATATTGAAGTAATAGGGTTAGAGTGTATTTGGGTAGATCTCCTCATAGATCACAAACATATGCTAATTGGTGTATTTTATAGACCCCCAAACTCCAATTCTGATTACTACTCACTGATAGAAAATTCCTTCCAATTGGCAGTAGATACGGGTATAGATGATATTATAGTCACTGGAGTCTTTAACTTCAATATGCTACATCCACCCAGTGCACGTAAAATAGATCACTTTTGTCAACAATTCGGATTCTATCAAGTCATTAAAGAACCTACTCATTTCACCGAACATTCATCTTCAATTATTGATATTTTACTCGTGAGCAATTGAAATAACTTGTCCTTGAGTGGTGTACGTGAACCTTTATAACAAGACCAACGATTTCATTGCCCAATATATGGTTTATTCAAATACTCAAAGTCTAAATATAAGTCATACATCAGGAAAATCTGGAAATATGAACAAGGGGATTATGACAAGTTAAGAGAAAAAGCACGACTGACAAACCGGACTGACCTTAAAGACGATGACTTAGATACTTATACTAGAAATGTCACAGATAAAAGTACAAAAATGAGTCATGCAGGAAATACCACATACAGAACAAACACTCGCCCGAACAGCAACACAAGGAAACAGCAAATGTACATGGGTAGAAAAAACAACAAGAGACGCACAAAGACAAAACAAACATACAATAGGAGGAAGGTGGAAGTACCGCCTTGGAACGGTCAGTGACAAAAGTCACCGGGGGTTTAAACCGGTTTATGGGCGCCCAACCTCACCCTTATTCCATCCCCATCCTGAAAGACAAACAGTGTAAATAAACGTATCCCCTCTCCGACTAATCTACAACAACCGCGACAGCAAATACAGTGGTAAAGTGCATGTATAACAAAAAAACATTTAATTGAACATACTGTATCCACCTATCGCTAGTGTACTCAATGATTGAGCTGCAAACAGAGTAACTGTAGAAAAGTAATAAAGGGTACGACAAAAATGAAATAGTAGATATCCGACGTTCTCCTTCCATTTCTGGATTTAAGAGGTCGCCTTCATTGAGTACTAAACCTTTCTTGTCGGCGTACATGCGAAGAGGCCAGCGTGATTGCCAACTGTAAAAGGGTTCACAACCAAACATGCAGTATGTTGTAATAATACAGGATCATATCCCTTTTTAATGAATTGTTTTATATATTTGATGAACAAAGTGAGAAAATGGGTATGTCCAATAATTCTACGAAGTTTGTAAATCACATCACCATAAAATTCAGGCTGTGAAATACCGTGTCGCAAAAGTACCTTGAGATTACATTTGTACTTGCCAATAAGCGAGAGATTTCGATAGTAAAATTTAGAGAAAGTTTTTCTTAGTTTATGGTATCTATATCCTTGTTTAAGCAGTTTTTCAGTTAAAATGAGATTATTAACTTTTACACTTATCAGAAGAATGCATCCCTAATAGAATGATTAGAATTAGGCCCTACGAACCGCCCTGGATGAATTCAACAATCAAAAGTAAAATAAGAAAAAGGAAAAGAGCATATAAAAAAGCAAAAGTCACCAATACAAATAGTAACTGGGTCCGTTTTAGATCTCTCAGAAATGAAGTTGTCAATCTTATTCGTAACTCAAAGAAATTATACTTTGAAAATTTGTCCATAAAACTGCACAGTAACAATATCTCTCCCAAAGACTGGTGGAGAATTCTCAAGACGTTCATAACATCTAAAAACAGGAACTCTATTCCTACTCTGACTAATAATGATGAAGTTGTCGTTGAAAACATCGATAAGGCAAACTTACTTAATACTTACTTTACAGGTCAAACTGTTCTTGGTGAATGTAATGCAACGCCTCCTCGTGTTACACGCGCCGATCACACGATGCCTTTCTTTCAACTTTGTCCTAACGACGTCAAGTCGGTACTCGCCTGCTTTCCTCTAGGTAAAGCAGCTGGACCTGATAATGTTAAGAATCGCATCCTCCGCGAACTGGCTGAAGAGATCTCCCATCCTCTTTGTGATATCTATAATACATCCCTCTCTAAAGGTACAGTGCCTCAGAGTTGGAATGAAGCTCATGTATGTGCTATTTTTAAGAACGGTGATCCATCATACGCGGGTAACTATCGTCCTATTTCCCTTCTTAGTAAATTGAACAAAGTACTGGAACGACTCGTGTTTAAGCATGTGTTTAACTACTTACGTGATATTAAGTATATTTCCTCTTTTCAGTCAGGTTTTATTCCAGGGGACTCAACCGTCAACCAGTTAACGTTTCTGTATAATGCCTTCTGTAAAGCGTTAGATGATGGAAAAGAAATCAGAGCTGTCTTTTTTTATATTAGCAAAGCCTTTGATCGGGTATGGCACGCGGGACTCTTGGTCAAACTCAAAGCGACTGGTATATCAGACCGTCTTTGTACATGGTTCTCTAACTACTTATATAAACGTCGACAATGTGTTGTAATTCCGGGTGCCAAGTCTGATTTTCTACCTGTTAATGCTGGGGTACCACAGGTTTCTATACTTGGACCACTCTTATTCTTGATATACATTAATGACATAGTAACAGATATACATTCTAATATTCGCCTTTTTGCTGATGACACAAGTCTTTATTTAATCGTAGAACATGCAGATACTGCTGCAAGTACCTTGAATAGCGATATAAGTAAAATAACAGATTGGGCAAAATCTTGGCTTGTTGCTTTTAATCCAACTAAAACCGAATCACTGAAAATTTCTAGAAAATCCATTAAGCCTGTACATCCTCCTTTATCAATGTTAAACAAAGAAATTACTGAGGTTGATAAACATAGGCATCTCGGAATCCACTTATCACACGATGGGTCATGGCATTCTCATATCGATTATATAAAATCTAAAGCCTGGGAAAGAATTAACATAATGCGTAAATTAAAATATGTTTTGGATAGGAAAGCACTCGAAACAATATACTTAAGTCTTATTAGACCACTGCTGGAATATGCAGATGTCGTGTGGGATAATTGCACAAACAATGAGAAGTATGAACTTGAAAAGATCCAACACGAGGCTGCAATAATCGCCACAGGAGCAACTAAGCTTAAATCCATTCGGAATCTTGAACAAGAAGTAGGATGGGAATCTCTCCAGCGTAGAAGGCGAAAACACAAACTACTTCTCTTTTACAAAATGATTCATAACGAAACACCTGATTTCCTATCCTCACTTGTTCCCCCACTTGTTGGCGACCAAAGTCATTATCCTTTAAGAAACCAAAACAATGTGCAGACTGTGCAATCCAAGACAAAACTGTATTCGGATTCTTTCTTACCCTCAGTTGTTCGTGAATGGAACTCCCTACCCTTAGAAGTCAGACGTTCTGTTTCAAAGTCATCCTTCAAATCTGCGATTTACCACAATGACACAACCCCTGTTCCCTTATACTTCTATGCTGGTACAAGAAAGGGTCAAATACTCCATACCCGGTTAAGAACAAATTGTAGCGCACTAAACCTTCCATTGTTTCAGAAAAACATTGTTGCCTCCCCGCTATGCTCTTGTGGTGATATCGAAAGTACTGAACACTTTTGTCTTATATGCCCGCTTTACCACGTCCAGTGTACCCATTTAAAACATGCAATTAGCTATTTACGGCCTGTTACAGTGAAACTCCTTCTTTACGGTGACTTTCCATCACTTGATATACATAGTAACACTATCATATTTCAAGTGTTGCAGAAGTTCATTTTAGAAACTAAAAGATTCGGTTAAGTTCCATTATTTGACTTGTTTGAAGTAGGGTGACCATAGTCATATGCACTCCTTGTCTCACTGGCCCTAGACCTCCATCATGTTGACCAACATTATTTCCATTCTCCTTATTTTCTTTCCAGCTGTTTCTATGATATTGGTCATGAATGATGTTCTACGTCCATTGTGTTCTTCAAACCTACATGTAACAGAAGTACCATCCAATATATGACATTCCCTTCTGTAAGTCTACCGAGACACTGTTATGTTGTAGACACATTCATGTACCGTTTTCTTATGTTTTTCTCCTAATTATTTGAGTTGTACTCACCGACATAATTGTGTCATTATATGTTATACAATGTCCACTAGTGTAGTTATAATGCGTCAAGGAGAGGATCCAAATAAGCATGTTGCTTCCGATCCAATCCTTAATGTAGATATAGTGATATGTGGATTTATGTACATTAATGAAATACAATATGTTTAAACTAACCATGAATAGAAAATTAAATGTTTTATAGTTTGCGTTTGTTGTCCTATTGAATTGTAATCCACTCGTTACATTTTGATTGGGATATGACCAGTCCTGATATTAATAAATCAAGACAGTAGAAAATAATTTAGTACTAGATCTAAATACAATTATATAAATCTCAGATTTTATTATCCTCTAATAAATGTAGATCTATAGGTATGGTAAGAAATGCATGCCCTGCTCAGAGGGTTCACTCACAGCTACAGGGACCCACTGATCTAGGTCTGCACAGCAAAGTATGAGAGTTTTATACTGTGTAAATTTAACCAATGGCCTTCTTGCATCTATAGTATGTGACATCCCAAGAGAAATCTTAAATAAAATAAAAACTTCTTGCCTCAGTTTCTGTTTTGAATCTCAAACTCACTTTTCTAGTCTCCATCGCACAAAAATATACAACATGGATTCACGGACATCGCTCTGCTGTCATAATTTTCTTTGATGTTTTAAGCCTTCACCAGCTGTGAAAATTGTCTCTGTTGCTTCTAAAGTGATCTAAATTGCTCCGACTTACACAAAATGCGGTTCAGGTGACAAACCAATCTTTTTAAGAAGGAGTACAAGCTGAGTTGCTGGGCATCTCAACTGGAACCATGCTAATTGCATATGATAGCATGTCATTAACATTAGGCAAATAATAAATTCCTAGATGTTCGAAATTGTGCATAGTATAACCCCTCCAAAGCAACCACTAATACGAGGCAGCGGAAAAGTTAGACAGGGGCAGCTTAATAAAGCAAGAAAATAATAAAGTTCATATAGACAATTTATGTCTGTATATCTTTCTTTCTTAATTAAACTGATGTCTGTCTGAAATATTAGCTTATGTATCATTCTGTTGCAGTCGGGTTTATTGTACATACTATAGATAAGGTGTCAATATTTACTCGGTGCCGAAAGAAAGTTACCACGTTTGTTTTACCTAACTTGAAGGTGCATCAATTGATGTATATACCATAGTATGTTGCGTCAACGTCTCTACTTGTTGAAGATTGTCATTTACATTTGTATTAGGAATTAATGAGGATCAGAATTATTTTCTTTTCCAGACGATCAAGGTTAGGTTTAAAATCATAACTTGCAGAATTGCTGAATCAGACATTATAAAAATGAATGCTTACAGTTTTACGAAAACGGCATATTATGTCGCTTTATTTTTTCTTATTTTTATTACTCTGACTACATCCACCATGTCTTCATGCAGCTAACATTAACTAGATGCTGTTGCATTGACCAAAAGTAACGCTAAATGACGCCAATTTCTCTAAAGCTGATACCATTGTCTATGGGTTCAGACGCAGTACAGCAGCCTAAATAATTATTACGCTTGAATTACTTCCATTTGTTTGCAACGTCAACAGGTTTAGGGTAGTGCCTTAACAGTCTGTCTACACCAGCGACGTCACCGTCAATTTTTAGCACGGTAGATGCACATTTTCCTCGTGCATTTCATGTACATTCCACAGTTATGCGTTGCATTGCGATTTATATTGCTAAAATTCATAAACTTTTCACCCCATCCAGTTCTATATAAAGGTTTTAAACGAATTCGATGTGCCCATTCCCTCATACTGATGCCTTTTGACACCCCTGTAAAAGTAACTTTTGAAACAGCTGGGATAAATAGAGCATTGCTCCTTTATCACAACGGTTAAAAAACTACAATTTCCTGATATATGCCTTTCTCTAATATAATCTATTTTTCAGTAGTTTAATTGAAAAAGGTTGGGTCTAAAACAGCATATGAGGTAATGGGTTAAAGTGAGTTATTCAGAGAATAATGATTGCGTATTTCAAGATTTTGCAGCAGCATGTCTGTGAATTAAATGTAGAAATGTAGTTTGTAAACGGCTGTTTAAGACATACAAACCAAAACGGCAGTTTGATACATACAAACCACTGATCTACTATTGAATTCTCAAAAAGTGAAAGTAGTTACCTCTTATTGGTTATTTGTTAGCACTTGTAATATTTTCTGAAAATGGGAGATCCTTCGAAAGCATACGTAGAAATGCAAAAAGAGAAAATTGCACACTCGGTTTTATTGAGACTCGGTTTGGTTCAGGCCTTAAAGAAATATAGCATGCCAGATTTTTCTATGTAAAAAGCTCTGTGGTATTTTTTCACCAGCCTAGATGACGAGACAGCTCCAGCGTGAACTGACACTCCAGGGTCTGCCCCGTTTGCTTGTATAATGTTGTTGATCTGACTTCACACTTCAGACATAGCAAAACCAAATGTTTAACTTTTCCCATGCTGAATACATAGTACATGGTATTCAAATTTTACACCACCATCTTTGATTAATAACAATCATGAACAAATGGCTTCAAATGGAAAATAATACAGACAGACAGATCCTATCTCATCTGGGTCTACACCTTTTACAAAGGAATGTACATCTACTTATAGCATGAGAAGAGCAAATATGTTCTATTCAAAATCGTGTTAATTAGTAAATGGTTAAATCAATCAAATGTCAGTGTCTGCATCGTAAGTTCAATGGTGAGTGTCAATATATAAAGAATTCAGCTCTACAAACAAGTCCAGAGCAATAAGAGGGTCACTTGGTGTCATTAGATCAGGCTTAAGGAGACGAACAATTTCTACATATTCATCCGAGCATTTTTGTTTTGGAAGGCTATACATATCAAGACACGCTGGCACATCTAGTATATCCACAGGCGTTGCATAGTTGCGTCCATTGAAAATCTCTGGTATGAAATACAATACATCTGGTTTCCCATGGGGAAGTTGTCTTTAAAGTTTCTGTGGTCTAATGATGGGAGCGTTCCAGTGATGTGCAATCCTATCAAACTCAGTTTGCAGATCATCCATGAAACAAAATTTCAGACATTCTTGTTGAACAGGGTCCTCTGGGTCAAATTAAAAGATTTATCCACCATTGTACCCCCATTTTGCCGTATAATACCCCACCATGCTTCAATGCGTTGGTTGGATGTACTCTTGCATACATGAGGCGTTTTAGCCCAGCCATAGAATCTCTACATGCATGCCTGAAGAATGACTAAAGATAACTTACAACATAATTTACAGTCCCATAATCACTTCTAACTACTCTTGGCACACATTTCATCTGTTTAACATATTCAAGGTAATACCTGGAAATGACATATGGATTGTTGTTTAAAGGCGCAACTTCTAACCACATAAGGCGGCGACTGTAACCATCGATACAAGCATGAATACAAAACCAATATGGTTTTAATTTGTCGTACCCATGTACATGCCAATTGTAATTCAGTCCATTTTAACAGTATATTTGTCGTTTGAGGCGATGGGCTTTCCGGTCCATGCATCCGTAGACATCATTTTGCCATAGTAATTCCATCACGATATACATTTTTACCATCAATCCGTGGTCTTCGGCCAGCCTTCTCCACATCGTGCGGAATCCTAAACATTGGCCGCTGTCCACTAGCTCGCTGATCATTGTCAATTATATGGATTCTTGCTTTACATATAAGTTTCTTCAGATGACTAAGACTCAAGAAAATGTTGCGTCTTGACAGGAGAATTTCACGGTGGGTGAATTATGTCTCCCCCATTTATGGGGAGATATATTGTTTTTGCCAGAGTTGTCTGTCTGTCCGTCCGTCCGTCTGTCCGGCTGTCTGTCTGTCCGTCACAAACTTGTGTCGCGCGTATCTCTGAAACCAGTTGGGCTAGAGTCACCAAACTTCACAGGAATGTTCACCAGCATGAGTTGTTGTGCACCTGGGGTTTTTGTATTGTCTCCCCCTGATAACTTTGGAGTTATTGCCCCTGATGACTTAAAATTAGAAAAACGTTGTGTCACGCGTATCTCTGAAACCGCTAGTACTAGAGTCACCAAACTTCACAGGATTGTTCACAAGAATGAGTTATTTTGCTCTTGGGTTTTTTGAATTGTCTCCCCTGTTAACTTTGGAGTTATTGCCCCTGATGACTTAAAATTAGACAAACTTTACTTAGTGTCGTGCATATCCCTGAAACCACTAGGGCTAGAGTCACCAAACTTCACAGGAATGTTGACCAGCATGAGTCGTTGTGCACCTGGGATTTTTGAATTGTCTCCCCTTGATAACTTTGGAGTTATTGCCCCTGATATGATTACCTAAAATTAGAGAAACTTTGTGCCATGCATATCTTTAAAACCACTAGGGCTAGAGTCACCAAACTTCACAGGAATGTTCACCAGCATAAGTTGTTGTGCATTTGGGTTTTTTAATTGTCTCCCCTTGATAACTTTGGAGTTACTGCCCCTTATGACTTAAAATAAGAGATACTTTACGTTGTGTCACATGTATCTCTGAAACCACTAGTATTAGAGTCACCAAACTTCACAAGAATGTTGACTAGCATGTGTGTTCATGTACCTGGGGTTACAGACATTACTCTTGTGTATTTGAAAGAGGATGGGAGGGGGAGACATCTGTTTTTGTGACAAAAACAAACCTCTAGTTCATTTTGAAAATATGTCGCAATTAAGTCGAATGGTGTACACTCATCGTTTGAGGGAGGATATTTGGGTGTGACAGCGTCAACGGTGATTGCAAAAGTGCTAAGCAATAGCATGAAGGGCACGATGGCACTCATCTGAAAAGAAGCAATGACATCTTTCTCATGACCAGTGTATTTATCGAAGATTTGGTGCAAAACTATTGTAACTCCTTCACTTTAGAGTGTATATTATAACCATACAGATAACTTTATAAGTAAATATAACGGTCAATTATGGTTAAACCTGTTGTACATCTTATGCAGAAATGGTCACATGGCTTACTTTTGAAATTTAAATGCTAGAAAAACTCGATTCAGTGGGCACCAACAATGTTTAAAATGGTGGTTTCTGAATTGTCTCTGGTGAAGAACAAGATCTAACGTGAAATGCCTTTTACCACGCTCTCCTATTTAAAACAAACTTCTGTTGGTGAAATTTCCTGTAAGCAAACAATGCAAATGAAGACCGAATACTGCAGTCTCATTCAGTTTCACTGGAGCCTAGTTTGCATTCAGCTCAATAAATACATGTTCAATAATTTTGTAAGTCTTAGGATCACATCGACTCAGTAACACATGTGATTGCTTTTGATAGGATGCGTTGCGGGATAGGCACGGGGTACTGCAATAATGTAATTATAATGCATTTTATTTTCTGATGTAATTCAATATAATGGTATAACAATGTTGTTTGTCTTACATGGCACCCAATGTAATTAATTCAACATACCAAAAATACATGTAAATGTGAGCATTAAATTGCATTATTTTGCATCATGTTTGTACTTGGGAAATAAAACTTTAAAGCAAACCCAGAAACAAAGTCACAACTTACACAGGAATGGAGGAAGCTACCCTCTGAGAATATTTTGCTGCATTTCATATAATTTGTTCTTTTTACTGATTAGTTAATTCACTTTGATTAGATTAGTATACAAATTTATGCTTATACAAACATTTCATCAACTCATGTACTTTGACATGCAACTGTATCGATTTAAACCTGATAACCTTGCCAATTCATGGTACATTCTACCTACTTGAATAAATGTAGATGCGTGTTACAATAAATTGAATTGAATATCAGAAAATGGTTTATTACTTAAACTAGTTTGGCTCTATTCAGTAACTCTTTATACATGTAGTATAAACCTGATCAGACAGATCCACATTCTACTGCTGAAAAAGAGCAAACATGTTGTCCTCTACACAAAAGCAAAATACAAAATACGCGTGGTCCTTAATGTGTTCACTAGTCTAGTCGGAGCTCACAGTTGAATGATTAATGTAATGCAGATGGCGGTGGTCTAGTGGTAACGCGCTTGACTATCAGTCCGGAGGTCCGGGGTTAAAATCCCGGTCCCACCCGGGAATTTCAGAGACGCTTTTCCGTGTCTCCCACCCGCACATCCTCTCCACCCAGGGGTTAAAATGGGTACCTGTGAGCGTCACTCGCCGGTACTGCGGCTGCATGATTGTGCCATATGTTAGCAGTGCTCAATAGTGTAGGCCAATGACTCAACAAGACGAATACTGATGCAAGGCATTGGATCGCCGCGAAATTTGTGTACAAGGAAGGTTTTTAATAAGGAACTGTTTTGTTAAGACAATTGAAATACAACATTTCATTAAAAACTTAACGAGATATGTAGCCTCTAGAGTGTAATGACGTAGTGACCTAGTTTCGAACCCGACATGATCCATATTTGAACTTGACCAAGATGTGGACAAACATTCTGATAAAATTTCAGTAAGATCTGATAACATTTGTAGCCACTTGAGTGTGAACAAGATTTTTCTATGATTTGACCTAGTGGCCTAGTTTATGACTGCATGCGATTCATATTCGAACTTGACCTAGATTTCATCAGGGTCAATACACAAACCAATTTACTTAAAGATCAAGTGGAAAATGTGGCCTCCAGAGTGTTTAGGATTTTGTAAGATTTGACCTAGTGACCTAGTTTTTGACCCGACATGACCAATATTCGAACTTGGCGTAGATTTCATGGAGACACATTCTGATAAAATTTCAGTAAGATTCAATAAGATTTGTAGCTTCTAGAGCATTAACAAGATTTTTCTAAGATTTTACCTAGTGACCTTGTTTTTGAGCACAGGTGACCCATATTCGAGATTGACCTAAATTTCATGCAGGGCAAAACACAAACCAATTTACTTAGAGATCAAGTGCAAAATATGGTATCTCAACGGACAACAGACGAGGGACATCCAACGATCCTAAAAGCTCAGCATGAGCACGTCGTGCTCTGGTGAGCTAAAAAAAATGAGGATAAATGAATATCCTACTCCCCTTCTCTAAAAAGGTGATAATAAAGAGACAAGGCTATAAATTAAAAATATAGTCATTTATTATGAAACAAATAACTATGTAAACAAGAAAATATACTATGGCATGCTGATAAAGAACTCTGTTGCAAACTGTAACAAGTAAATACCTGGTAAAACTATTATGACATATGCATTGTTGGAAGTATCACATGAAACTTGACACAAATATCTAGGGCGGTCATTGATTGGTTCAGAGGTATATTGACGATACCAAAACGTAAGATAAATATTTTATCCCGTCACTACAGCCGCTAGTGACGTAATAAAGGGGTAGCATAATAAACCTAAGTTTATATGTACAGTAGAGGTTTATTTGTATAGTAGGTGTAGGAATTTCTTCTTACAACAGGAACTATTTTTAATTTTTCTACAAATTTGTTTTACCAAAAATAACGTATAAGTTGAAAGAAAAAACACTTAATATGGATAATTATCATTAACTATCCCATAAACCCAAACCGTCATTTAAAAAAAATAGAAAGGAAAAAGAGAGAAAAAAAAAAAGTTTCGTCAGCGGTGAATATCGAACCAGGGCTGACTGCACGATAGGCGACCGTGATAACCACTTCGCTATCAGGCCAGACATACTTCAAGGGAAATTAAAGATGTATAAAAAGTTATTATGCTACTATATTGACGACTTTTTTAAATAAAAAAAAATAAAACGACTTTTTAAATAAAAATAAATAAAACTTCATTAAAACATTTATCACTCTCATGATAATTTAATCAATAAACTCTTACAAGGGCGGTGATGGTCATAGACCTAAATATAGCCTGTTCAGTTCCATTAACGAGTGACGTTAGCCCTATCTAAAAATAGAAACCGACACGACGGAATTCGATTTTGACCATGTAGAGCCTCCGGTAGAATAATAACCATGTCTGTTTGAATTAACACATCGACTGTCGATTCAAAAGATCTTATTTTTCAAATTCGAGCACGTTTTCCCGTCTTGTAATGTAAGTCCCATCTACAGCACTAACCTATTATTCTCTATTAGGATATATCGCTTTCACATATAAAGGCACTAGCAAAGAGTTTGAATCTATTCATGACTTCACATGTGTATATCACGTGTATAAATATACTGATGTATGTATTAACTTTTGTCGACATTTTTGGACAATAAACAATGGTCATTAAACAAAACTGTAATATGTCAAAATCTCTGAAGGGCATAATTTAGAACGCGAGCACCGCAAACAGGTGCACGACTACAGTTTTGACCAGGCTTCAATTCTGCGACTTTGACCCGGCTTCATTTATGTTTACAAAACTGTTTTTGGCATTTAATGTCGATACTTCGACGAAAAAAGTGTCATAATTATTGCTATTATTGTACATTTGTTTGATAAATTTCTTTTTAAACATCGTATGAAGGTTTTTACATCACATATTTCACTACATCAATAATGCAGATAGAAACTATTCTCTGCCACGCTCTCATGTGCCAATTCATTTGGTTCTCCTCACCGATGTACGCGGAATAGACTTTGTAAAACTTGTCGCTACCCCTCCTACATGGGTAAATACTTTTGAACATTCCATTAGTGATCGCCGCTCATGCGGCGATCAATGACCAGGTGAGTAAATGTACAGTCGGCTGAGCGGTCATTCGGATTAAAAGTAGACTATAACTAGGTACTTTAATGCATAAGTCTTCGAATAGTGGAGCTTAAACATATGCCCAAAACCAAAATCACCTACCTTTAATGGACCTTTCTGCTGCTGGGAACAATCTTTACCTACACGTGGTAATCGTCCTCCATTATTCAAGACTTTTATTAACAAATAAGTAATAATAAATAACAATTAACTATTTACAAATAATTATTAAGTCAAAATGAGACCTCAGGGCTTCCGTACTTCCGTACATTTCTTTTGACTTTGTATCATGTTCAAATTTCGCCTTTTAAGAGCGTCTGAACAGGTACATGTATTTGTGAACAGTTGGACTGGACTGGTACATGTATTTGTGAACAGTTTGAATCATATTAACGTTGAATAACTCGACGTCTCATCGGGATCTAAACTGTTTATCACTCAGACACTGTTTTTTCAAGACATTGGAGAAATATATACTTTCAGAATTGAAGCAGACGACAATTTACGCAGACGACTCTTCCTCAGAGTGCACAATGTTAATTAACACCAAAATGGCAATTTCAGCACTAGGCTATTTATAGTTAACAATCGGGGAACTGGACAAATAGCAAGTAAACACCCGTCTAACGCCACATCTCAACTTTCAGTCATCAATCCCTATCGACTGTATTACAATGAGGGGTGCGCTTGCTAGAAGACATGTTACGGTTTAGTAAAGAGAATGTTAAGGCGCCTGCCAAAGGTGTTAAGGCGCCGGCCCATATTTTCAGCAGCGCGGGGCGAGATGGAGCAATAAAAACACATCATCGGGTAATAAGTAAGATTTGTTTCAAGTTTTAAATACGCGCTAGTCTTATTACTGGCATTTGATTTATCGGAGGAGTTTTTCGTTTGATTTTCTTATACTGATTTCATCGTTTTTATAGAGGATAATGTGAATCGTTAGGACTATTGAAATAAATGGCATAGTCTTTTGAATATCAGTTTCAGACACCAATGTTATGTACAAGCATATTCCAAAACTAATTATAGACCAATTTCAAAACAAATTTCTCTCTTTTGACTGATTATAAGGCAAATCGGATGCATTTTTTCAAAACCGCATTGTTACGGCGTGTGCCAGAGAGTGTTACGGTTCATGATATACATCAACACTTACAGTTACGGTTCCTAATCGAAAACAATGAGTGCTTTTGAGAGTATGGAATCGATGTTTTAGGCCTGATAGAAAACTAAAACTACACTAGTTTCTGTCGTAGATATTGAGTGAGGTAACAAAATAAACTGAAAGTTGTATTGAACGTAATTATGGAACAGGTATCCCATTCTTAATACCAACACTTGATATGCCAGATTTTAACAGCTATTGTAGAAATTAAATCTGACTAAACCTTTGATGAACTCAGTGTATAGACAAATCAGAGTGGTCCTAGAGGCGCCCTCTGACCAGGGTCTGCAATGTTTGTCATTCAAAATCGACTAGCAATGCAGACCCAGATGAGAAGGTTCCATTAGGAGTTCTCTGACCAAGGTCAGTATTGTTTGTCATTCAGAATCCCCTAGTACTGCGGACCTAGACTCCTATATGGGCTCTCTGAACAGGGTCTGTATTGTTTGTTCTTCAAAATCCCCAAGCCGTGCAGAAGCAGATGAGAAGGTTCCTCTAGGAGCTCTCTGACCAGGATCTGCATTGTTTGTCATTTAAAATCTCCTAGCAAACATTTCAAACTGAATAGATTCTATTAATTAACCCGTTCCCTGTTTTATATTCAGTCTAATTTTCAATACCTACTAAAAATTCATGGATAAAATAGTTATATTGAAATATAGAAGGCGTAACCTTGTAGCAATTTTAGAAACTAAAGAAATATATTTATCAAATTCCAATAGCAAACAGAGCAGACCCAGAACTGGGTATACTCTGTTCGCAAATGCGTGAAAAGATGTTTATATGACGGAAAGGGTTAAACAATGATCGGCTCTTCCGTTCAAAACATCAGCATTGAACATGTTAGCCCTTTCCTGATAGTGACACATTTGGTGCTTCTGTATACATAGTGGATCAAGATCAGAGGATCGCCGTGGATGTATCAGAGTCTGTTCTGTTTGCTGAAATGTTATAGATTCGTATTTGTTTGCAATAGCAAATATTTGTACTTTTAATACAATAACTTAATTACGTCATACATGAATATTCATCCGGTAAAAGGTTATAATTAACAGTTACAACATGGTTCTATAATAAAATATAATTTTCTTAACAATAAGCACGACTGGCCAATTCTCCATTGCAAAATTGATATTTTCGTCAGCTAATCTTTTTCCTGATATAAAGTATATAAACGCCAGACCCAGATCTGAAGACTTCTGTAGAAGTAGATCTGCTCTATTTGCTTATGGTATAATTGTCTTCCCTGTCTGCCTGTCGCAAAGTTTGTCTGCGCTTCTTCTCACAAACGGCTGGGCAGATTTAAATAAAATGTCACAGCATGAGTATAGTTGTGCATGTTGCCAGGGTGATCTGGTTCGATTGTTTTTCATAGTTATGTCCCCTACAATTTGTTTTAGAGAAACACCGGCAGTAAAAACATCAGTTAGTAATTGTAATTACCATGTAATCGACGTCTTGCATAGATCCAAAGATATGTACCCAGGGAGCCAGTGGGGTCTACCGTGCACCTCTCGGTAGTCGGAGGGGTGGGGGAGCACGGTAGACCCTATTGTCTCCCTAAGTAATGACAGAGTTTAAGAATTTATCTCTCGAGTATTATCTGTAGATGTACAGTAATTCCTTTCTAAACCGGAATTTTGGTAGAGAAGAATTTAGATACTCTTAGGCAGATGACTGCTTAATGCAGGGTGAATGCCACGCAGAAAGCTCCTAGAGGAGCTTTCTGCATGACTTTCACCCTGCATTAAGCTGTCACCTGTCTCCAAGACCGATATTTATGCTACATTTAACGTGTAGTTTAGAGGGTTTTTTTTACTGCATATCAAACACGTCGCTTATGTTAGAATAAAGTCAAAATGTAATGCCGCAAGGCATTCTGGCAGAGTCTGTAACGCTGTAGATAAGATACTGGAACATGAGTTAGTTGATTGGGAAGAAGCCGTAACATGTACACGGGTGTGATAGTATGGATAAACTCGTCAAAAGCAATTTAAAACCTGCAAATTAAGTGTACATGCGGGTGCTATATGCTAAATAAGGCATTACCGATACATATCGTTTAAAGATTTTTCATTTTTAGTGAAACAAAATGTAAACAGAGCAAAATCTTCATGTTTTGAACAAGTTGTTACTTTTAAAACCCCTTTTTCGCGCACTAATTGCTTTTAACTCGATTTCCTGCGTACGTATGATGTATAATTCGACAGGATATACGATATTGCCTAAGTATTGAATAAAGGAATCAAAACTTGGGAAAATAAACAGCTTACTGAACGTTAAATGAATGTTCTCTCTCGCATATTTGCCAAAAAATAGGCTGGCGCCGTAATAGTATCGAGCCGATACCGTAACATGTCCTGTCGCAGGCGCACCCCTCATTGTAACACAGTCGATAGGGAGTGACAGTAGGAGTCGTCTGGTCAGCGTCTTCTCCATTTGCTTATAACATGATATAGATCCGGTACCACAGGTACCCAATCCTTTTCTTCATTGAATAAAATATTGTTGAAATCATACCACAGGTATTGTCAAATCAAATATTTGCAAATTATACATTACAAAAAATAAGTAAATTATGCATATTCATAAAGTGGCCAATTCAATTCGCGCATAAGTGTTTAACCCATTCCCTCATATTAACGACGCTTGACGACTCTGTAAAAGCCACTTTGTGAAACCATTGTGATGAAAAGAACATTTGCTCATACAGGAGCAAATGCTCTATTTATCACAATGGTTTCAAACTACAAAATTCTATTTTTCCCTTTTCTCTAGTTAATGCTCCGTTTCGGTAGGTTTATTCAAAGAGGGTTGGTCTAAAATAGCCTATGAGGGAATGGTTTAACTAGGGATGGGGTTAACTAGGGATGGGGCCGTCTGATCGGGATCTACTGCATAGAAAGGCGTATATATGAAGTAAATGGTTACTGTAATGTGTGTGTGTGTCAAAGTAATAATGTACATTAAAACTATAATACAAGATAAGTAGAAGGATTCAAATGCCAAAACTAACCCCTTATCTCATACATATTCATACAAGAAATAATTGCATCGCGAATATTAAATAAACTATTTTACAATGGTATAAGGATGTTAACACAGGACATGTTGGCAAAAACTATAGAATCAGGTCTAATATATCAATATATAAGAAAACAGAGCAGAATCTGACGGCTACTACAGGATCTAAGTCTACTATTTGCCACAGGTTAACCCTTTACTTCATATAAACGTGTTTTCAAATAAAGTATTTCATTCATTCATTCATTTCATTCACGCATTTGCAAACAGAGACGACCTAGATCAGACGACCCATATGTGAGCCGTCTGATCAGGGTCTGCTCTGTTTGCTAATGGAATTTTATAGATCGATTTCTTTACTCTCTAAAATGGCTACAATATTTCACCTTCCATATTTCATCATAACAATTTTGTCCATGAATATTCAGTAGATATTGAAATTTTGAATAAATAAAGAACAGGGAAATGGTTAACCCTTTGCCTTAATTAAATGTGTTTTCATGCATTTGCAAACACAGTAGACCCAGATCAGACTGCTCTTGGAGGAGCCGTCTTTACTTTAAAAAATGTCTACAATTTTTCATCTTCCATATTTCATTATAACTTTTATTTAAATGAATATTCAGAGTGTATTAAAATTTGGCCTAGATACAGAACAGGAAAGTGGTAAAACTGAGTACCTATGGGGTTATATATATATGTAGCACGAATAAATGGTCGAGCAGGTGTGATACAGCCTACAGGTCTATATTGTAATCAGTCAAAAGCAGGATCAGCAAAAGCTGAAAATCGTGCGCTCTACCCGTGAGCTCAAGCTAGCCATGTATTTACATCAGTGTATGAGGGCTGATAATTGGCAAAAATCATCACTTCCCTTTTGTGTTTCATTCAATAAATTATCTCTATTTATAAGCACTGTATGCCAATCATAGTCGACCACGTGACCACATGGCATGTATTATACTGTACCGGGATCATAAGGAAAGAGTGGGAATGTGTACATGTTTCAAGTGTCTCTGATGGAAGGAGGAACAAGCAAAGGAGTAGATAAACAGAATATAAGGTAAATTGATTTATCCACTTTTTAATGAATATGCCCCCATTGATGATAGGGTGGGGGTCGTTATATTTTACACCTGTCTGTCCGTCTGGCTGTGTGTTATGAGTGTATGTGCACTTGGTTGTCACAGGTGTTTTCACTGTCAAGCACTACCAAGGGAACATCATTCTAGTCTTTACCTAACTGCATATTTTGCACAATATGAGAAAGAAGTCTAATGCCGTCAGTTTGAATATTTGTTGTACAACTCACAAGAGTTCGGCTCATGAAATATGTCTAAAATGAGTTCAAATGTCTCTAAATTGACGTTTGGTAATATTTGGAATTTTTCTGCTCTAACTGTTACAAAACGTCAATTTAGAGACATTTTAAGATATTTAGACATATTTCATGTGCAGAACGCCTGTGACACAACTATAGGGTGGACCATGGGGTCACCACATACGAACTGTATACTCACTCTAAATGGTGATATCGAGCTACTTTCGGTTTTAACGATATACCCTGAGTTTTATTTCATAAGTATGTGTAACAAAACGGACATCTGTACAACAAGACTGTATATTAGGAGCAGAACCAGATCAGATCTCAGGGGTAAGACCCGTTTGATATAGGCCTGAGGGCTTTAACCCGAGGGACTATATAAATAGGCCCTTCGCTAGGTCCGTATATGCCCGCTCTGACAATACGACTGAACTTTTTGACGGATATAAGACCATTTTGAGAGTAAAACTGTTACTATTTACAGTAACAAATGTAATAAATACATATACTGACTCAAACGGGTCTTACCCCTGTGGATCAGACAGTAACATCCAACCAGAGACATATAGCCTGCAAGTAATACAGAGGCCGCTGAAGGCCTTCTACCAGAATGTGGTATAAGGAGCTTTCACCCTGTATTGACCCTTTCCTTCACATAATGCCCTGTCACACATTTGCAAACGTGTGTTCCTACAGGAGCCGTCTGGACAGGGTCTGCTTTGTTTGTTTATGATATCTATCTTATTCTATAATTTTTGTTAAAGCAGTAATAAAAAAATAAATATTTAAGTAATACGCCTTTCTACGCCTCTGTAAAAGTCACTTTGTGAAATCATTGTGATAAATAGAGCATTAATTTTTGCTCCTATGGTGCAAATGCTCTATTTATCACAATGAATTAAAAACTACACCATTCTAACATTTTCCTTTTCTGTAGTAAATGCTCTTTTTGGGTAGATTTATTCAAAGAGTTTGGGTATAAAAATAGCCCATGAAGGAACTGGTTAAACTGCCGAAAGATTGTACCCTTTCCTTCAAATAAACGACTTTTCACACATTTACAATTGTTCATCCAGATCAGAGGCCTCCTATAATAGGAGCTGTCTGATCATGTCTGTTCTGTCAGACATATGTCTGGTTCTGTTTATTTATGATTGTAGATAAAGTATAGGTCAGATTCTTGCTGTTACCTTTGAGATGCAATTCTAATGAGTAGGTTCAAAATAGGAATTGCCAGAGAGATACACAAATAAACAAATAGAGTAGACCCAGATCATACAGCTTCTACAGATTTGTTTTGTATGATAGAAAGCCAAAAAGTGAGACACAATTACGGAAGCAAGCATTTAACCCATTCCTTCATATTGACGACTCTCTAAAAGTCGCCTTGTGAAACCATTGTGATAAATAGAGAATTTGCTCCTTAGGAGCAAATGCTCTATTTAACACAATGGTTGCAAATTACAAAATTTTAAACTTTTCCTTTTCTCTAGTTCATGCTCCTTTTTGGTAGATTTATCCAAAGCTGATCTAAAAATAGCATATGAGGTAATGCTTCATAGTATACATCTTATTGTTACATGCACAGAACTATGGTATACATCTTATCGTTACATGCACAGAGCTATGCATGAATAAATTGGTTAGTATTCTTGCTGTTACCTTTGAGATGCCATTCTAATGAGTAGGTTCAAAATAGGAATTGCCAGAGAGATACACAAATAAACAAATAGAGTAGACCCAGATCATACAGCTTGTACTGGTTTGTTTTGTATGATAGAAAGCCAAAAAGTGAGACACCATTACGAAAGCAAGCATTTAACCCATTCCTTCATATTGACGACTCTCTAAAAGTCGCCTTGTGAAACCATTGTGATAAATAGAGAATTTGCTCCTTTAGGAGCAAATGCTCTATTTAACACAATGGTTGCAAATTACAAAATTTTAAACTTTTCCTTTTCTCTAGTTAATGCTACTTTTTGGTAGATTTATCCAAAGCTGATCTAAAAATAGCATATGAGGTAATGCTTCATAGTATACATCTTATTGTTACATGCACAGAACTATGGTATACATCTTATTGTTACATGCACAGAGCTATGCATGAATAAATTGGTTAGTATGAATATGCAGCCAGACTGGGGTTTGAACCCTGGACCTTCGGACTACCGTTCTGATGCTCTACCGACCAAGCTACCGGGCCACTTACATATTTTTCATCCCAACTGGGTTAGGTTCAGTACTGGACATACTTTCCCACTTAATTGAAATTCGTCCTCGAATTTTCATCATGAGTAGTATATACATGTATATTTGAAGGCATCTTAGACTAACCATACGTCATGGTCCCCTGTTGGGCACCAAATGTAACGGGGAGAAAAATATGCAGCCAGACTGGGGCTTGAACTCTGGACAGTCACCTTCGGACTACCGCTCCGACACTTTGCCAACTGGGCCGCTTACATATTCTTCATTCTGACTGTGTTAGGTTTCGGTACTGTGACAAATATATATGCACCTTTTGATGCCTTTGCAAATAGAGTAAACCCTGATCAGGTGGCTTGATCTGATTCTACAGTTTCTACCATTATTGTCCTGTTTTATTAACCTGTCAAATTTGAATATTCCTACGTCACTGAAAGGATATATTTAGCTTGGGTAAACCTGTGTTTCAAACGTTTTTCACGAGATTCACAAATAAATATACAGGTACTTGAATAAGCCAAGTAAGAAAGCTTTTATTAGCGGAAACGATCGATATCAACCGAAGCTATATATGGCGTGTTCAGCAAGCGTATAATTTGACAGGTTAATAAAACAGGACAATACCAATATGAATTGTTTCCACATGTATAAAACAAAACAGTATTCAGTAGTCCCAATGTCAGTATTTCTTACATGAATATTGAAGGAATAAATGGTTAAGCAAACCCTTATCAATTCTATATATTAGTTGTAATAAACATGTAATAAACAATTAAACATGCTCTTGCTTAACCCTTTACTCCATATGTTACGCCTTTCTAAGCTTTTGCAAACAGAGTAGACCAAGATCAGACGGCTTCTACAGAAACCATCTGATCAGGGTTTGCTCTGTTTGCTTATAATGTAGAAACACTTCTGGCCTGGCTACATATTCCTGTACTCATAAATCTAATCAATATTCACGATTGATGTCATTATTTCTTACATGAATATTCATGGAGTAAAGGGTTAACACAACTATCAACCCTTTCCCACATATAAACATGTTTTCATACTTTTGCAAACAGTGTAGACCTAGATCAGATGGCTTCTATAGGAGCCATCTGATCACGGTCTGCTCTTTTTGCTAGTAGAAATTGAAAGATCTGTTTCTTTACTTTCTAAAATAGCTACAATGTTCCACCTGAACGAGTATACGCCCTTCCTGTGTTAACTTCTACTCCTGGCCTAAATTTTCAATTTTGTTTTGTTTTATTTTGAAATTCCCATCAGCAAACAGTGTAGACTCTGATCAAATGCCGCATTTTTCGGCGTCTGATCAGAGTCTACACGGTTTGTCTACGTCCCATACATTGGATCATGGGAGCAAATTGGTTAATTTAGCAAGATAATGTTAAATATAATCTGTGGCTTATAACTATTTTGTTTTCTATTGTAGAAAATAGTTGACATGAAGATTACACATGCTGGGGGAACGTTTTGTGGATGCTGCTGGAACACAACATGGAGCTGTTCCATCGTTGTTGAGGATGTGGTGAACATAGGCAACCATGGCCATGATCTGAACACAGTCTAGATGGGGCAGTTGAAGACCTAGGCATTGACAATTGACAAAACAAAGGTATTTTTACACTCTTTGCAACTGGAATCAATAGAAACAATATCTGTGTATGAAAACAAATTTACCAGATCGATTAACAGTAAAAATTTAATTTTAAACTATTGATACATTGCAGATATAGAATTGTCTTTGCACTTTCCTTCATATAAACGTGTTTTCACACATTGCTAACAGAGTATACCTAGATCAGATGGCTCCTATAGGAGCCATCTGATCAGGGTCTACTCCGTTTGCTAATGGAATTTGATAGATCCGTTTCTTTACTTTCCAAAATGGCTACAATTTTCTACCTTGCATATTTCCAATATTTATTTGGTCATTAATATTCAGAAGGTATTGAATATGGAATAAAGTTTAAACCTTGAACAGCAAAAGGGTTAAAAGCTTTCATCAAACATCTTTAAAACCTGCATGTAACTGCCAGACAACCAAACACAAAACACTTTTAGAAACTGCTGTAATTTCATGAGTATTTGATATCAACCCATTCCCGCATATTGACACCTTTTGATGCCTCTATTTCACAAAATAACTCAAACAGAGCACAGATTCTAATTTTTTTCTTCACATCAGTGTAATGTAATATTATATTACATTGACGAGAAGACAACAACCAGATTTTTGTGAGTTCACTTTTAAATATTGTGTCATTTTTGACAATGTTTTGACATTTTAAAGATTACTTTGACCTATATCTTTCTGTGAGGTTGCAGAGTGGGGAAGCAGACGGGCGGGTAGCGGGGTAGCACACGACAAACACCTGTGCTCTGTTTAAGTTACTTTTTGAAACCATTGTGATAAATAGAGCATTTGCTCAATAGGAGCACATGCATTATTTATCACAATGGTTTCTAAACTACACAACTCTAAACAAAATATTTTCCTCCAGTAAATGCTCCTTTTTGGTAGATTTAGTCTAAAAATATCCTATGAGGGAATGGGTTAAATAGCCGAATGCTATTAAATAATGACATTACGAACAAGAGAAAACCTTACCATGGCAGAAATAAGCAAATTTATATTCATGATTGATGTCAATATATCTTAACCCTTTACTTCATGAATATTCTTATTATACCTCCGCAAACAAACTTTGAGAGGGGTTATATAGGAGTCCAAGTGTGTGTGTGTGTGTGTGTGTCCGTCTGTCTGTCCGTGGTTAAGTCCACTTTTTATACGCCCGTTTGAAAAAACGGGACGTGTTATGGAATGGCGCTGTCTGTCCGTCTGTAACATCTCTAACTCAAGTTCCGCTTGGTGGATCCTTCTCAAATTTAACCACAATGTTTAGCTGGACATGCTACAGTCCCGGTTTGTTTATCCAAGGTCAAGGTCACTTAATTGGACTTAGAATTTGCGTTTAGCAAAAAATGTTAACCGGTCTGTCTGTCTGTAACATCTCTAACTCAAGTTCCGCTTGGTGGATCCTTCCCAAATTTAATCACAATGTTTATCTAGACATGCTAAAGTAGCCTGCCAAGTCCTGGCTCGTTTATCCAAGGTCAAGGTTGCTTAATTGGACTTAGAATTTGCGTTTAGCATTTGCGTTAAGCAAAAATGTTAACCTCAATTTATGTGGAACAAGTCCACTTATTTACATAACCCTTTGTGATAAAGCTTTGAAACTTGGAACACTTGTTCACCGTCACAACCTTCACCTGTAGACAAGAGAAAATAACTCTGTTAAGCATTTTGACCGAATTATGCCCCTTTTTAACTTAGAATCTTTGGTTAAGGCTTTGTTAAAGTCCATTTATTTACATAACCCTTTGAGATAAAGCTTTTAAACTTGGAACACTTGTTCACCATCACAATCTCCACCAGTAGACAAGAGTACATAACTCTGTCAAGCATTTTGACAGAATCATTCCCCTTTTTAACTTAGAAATTTTGGTTAAGGCTTTATTAAAATCCATTTATTTACATAATCCTTTGAGATAAAGCTTTTAACCTTGGAACACTTGTTCACCATCACAAGCTTTACCTGTAGGCAAGAGTACATAACTCTGTCCAACACTTTGACAGAATTATGCCCCCTTTTAACTTAGACATTTTGGTTAAGGTTTTAGTTAAAGTCCACTTATTTATATAACCCTTTCAGATTAAGCTTTTAAACTTTGAACACTTGATTCACCATCACAAGTTTCACCTGTAGGCAAGAGTACATAACTCTGTCTAACATTTTGACATGATTATGACGCTTTTAAGCTTGGAATTTTTGGGTAAGGTTTTGGTTTAAGTCCACTTATTTACATAATCCTTTCAGATAAAGATTTTAAACTTGAAACATTTGTTCACCATCAGAAGCTTCATCTTCATCTCAAGTATTTAGACACAATTATGGCACTTTTTAATTTAGAATTTTTGGTAAAGGTGTTTTGGTAAAGCATGCCTAATTACAACCTTGAAACTTGGTCGCAAAATTGGACTTAGAATTTGAATTTAGCAAATACGTTAACCCCAGTTTATGTTGAACAAAAACCTCGACGGGCGTATATTGTGCCCACTGGCACTCTTGTTTACATAACCCTTTGGGATAAAGCTTTGAAACTTTACACACTTGTCTACCATCACAAGCTTCATCTGCAGGCAAGAGTACATAACTCTGCCATGCATTTTGAAAGAGTTATGGTCCTTTTTATCTTAACTGTAAGTCTGTCTGTCTGTGGCACAACCTGGTTAAGCTTTTGTAAAGAAAACAAGCATGTGAGATAAAGCTTTGAAACTTAGAACACTTGTTTACCGTCACAAGTTTCATATGAGATATTCTCCAGACATGGTTTTGCTATAGTTCAGATCAGTGGTCGGAGTCAAGGTCACATAGACCTAAAAAGACAATCCAATATATCATATATCCATTGACCTAAAACAAGTACATGTATGTGACAATCCACCATCCTAAGATCAGGGTTTTCAAAGAACTAAGATTATGGGGGTCCCATCTAAAAAGCAAGGGGTCCATTAATAAACTGTTTGACAGCATTACCAGTAGTAACAAGAAAATCATTGATGCGAAGCATCAAAAGGGGCGTATTACTGAAAAAAAATCAAACCTATTTTACATGTATATATTTAAGTAATGTCAACAAAATGTCTAAATGTTTTAGATCTACGCATATGGCCTTAATAACGCAACAAAATTCTTCAGTTTCATCACAAAGGACCCTTGAAACGGCAGCCGTTTTAGCCGGGTGGCCCCAATTATACAATAACCCTTTCAGTCTCACACTTGACCCCTTATCCCCTGGGCCCTTTCAGGTTAAATATTCATGTAAGAAATAATGACATCATGAATATTTATCAGTCCACTTGTTATAATGGCATAAGCACAAATATATCCAATTTCTAATCTGAACAATTTCTTAAGTTCAAAGCTTATTGCAAGCCTAGAGTAATGCTGAAAATTCCTGTAGGTATTTTAGACATGATAGTATTTTTTTCATAGCAACTCTGTACTGTATATTATCCGATTTGAGATATCAACTGTCTAAATAAAATGCCAAAGAGTATCACACGTAACTGTAGCCTTGACACTTTGAACCTAGAGTAACTGGCCATCTCAACAAGATCCAAATTGCCTGACATACAATATCAGTGATTTTTCATGTAAGTGACATTATGACAATTAATTAGTGGCATTTTCATAATGAAATTTGAACACTGGAAGCTTTCACCATGGCAGAAACTTTTGCATCAGATCTATATAAGTTCATAAGGCAGGAGTCATCTATTTTGAGTTTACTCTAGGTTTACCCTGTTTGCAAAGGTGTATCTATGAAGTAAAAGGTTATGCCTGGGTCTTAAATCATGCTCTATCATAAAATAGGTGTATATATTAATTACAAACACTAATGATAAACCGCAGTCCTGCATTCAATTTCATTACTTAAGAGCTCCTTTCGCGGGATTTAGTATTGTGGCAAAAGCAGCAAGTGATCCGTTTTCCTGGTAAATCATGTAAATGTCATCAATATATTAATGATGTGTTCATATATCCAGGCTTATATCAGTATATTAATGCCAAATATATTTAAAATATATGTTCATATCATTTATAATAATTAATCAGTAGCCGTTATTAATCTTTAATCCTCCTTTCGCCAAATATCCTCCGTCCGTGTTTTAGTCATACTCGGTTTTGCAACATAGACATTTCCTCGGTGGTTATCGTGAATGATCTTGCCATTGCGTTATTACATTTTGTATTAGCCCCGACCATAGGAGAAATTATTTTGTAAAATTTTCAATTTCAAAATACACACAATCATACAGTTGGAAACAGATAAGTGAACCTGTTTCCAACTATATTGAATGTATTATTCCAAACATACTGTTTTTACACTCATAGCCAAGGAGTTACAGTTCCACCATATGTTCACATTAGTCAGCCCTCCTACCAGTGAAATTCCACTGAAATATATATCAAGCTATTGTGGTCACTTAGTCGTAGTCTGCGGCGGCGTGCACAAACTTTAATGTAGCTCATTACTTGAAAACTATAAGAGGTATCAACATGAAACTTCATAGGTTTGTAGATCCCAATGAGGAGAAGAGTCAGAAGACCCCTTCATATGATAAGAACTATAACTTTTGATATCAAAATGAAATTATTCCGTCCTTAATTTTTTCCAAAAAGTTTTTCATTAAGCTGACAAGCACCAAATCCTGGTTCTGGCGAGCGCTGGCAACGCATGCGGCTCTTGTTTCTCGCCACATTATCTCTGTCTAACTACTGTAACTACTCATTAGAATTGTCTAACAAATGATGAATATATTGGTCAAGAAAATATTGTTTTAGACTAACACTTATTGTACTACTTTATATTTCAGATGCTACAATTGTGACAGCCAGGAATAGGCGAGTTAGGTTACCAGTCAGTGGTATAAAGAATGTCTAGGTATGGGCATCGCTGAGCCAGGTGGTGGAAAATTGGTATCAATGCTGATTGAGTGTCTAGACGTCGTTTACACGTATGTACATGTACTTGTGAGTATTATAACAAAATAATGTATCATTTGGCAAAAAGTGTAGGTCATTACCAAATGCTCTGTTTGTGAATATTTATTTTAATAATGGCATTTTTGTTTCCTGTTGAAGCCGTCTTATCAGGATCTGAAAAGTTTTAAGAGTATTATCGGATGATCCATTAATTTTTTTCTCCATGAATTTGTCTTTCTGCGCTTTTTCAAACAGAGTAGACCCAGGTCAGATGGCTCCTATAGGAGCCATTTGATCAGTCCGCTTTGTTTGCTTCATGTTGAAGCCTTTGGACGCCTCTGAAAAAATTACCTGTTGAAACCATTTTGATAAATAGAGCATTTGCTTCTATAGTAGCAAATGCTCTATTTATCAAAATGGTTTCAAACTACAAAATTCTAACATTTTCCTTTTCTCTAGTTAATTGCTCCTTATTGGTATATTTATTCAGAGTGGTTGGATCTAAAAATAGCATATGAGGTAATGGGATAAAGGGTTAAACATTTGAAAACAGAGTAGACCTAATTTAGATAGAGCCTGTTGGTGCTGCCTGAACAGGACAAAATAGTATATAATATTGCATGTGTTTGATATATCCTCATCAAATCTTTAAACCCATACTGAACCATCTGCTTTTGTAATGCAGTGAGTTACGCCTTACCAGACCACGCCTTCCCATTTTCCTGAAATACAGATTCGGAGAGAACAGGAGTATGGTCCAGCTCTGCAGAAAGTGTGTCATTGTGCAGAAAGTATTGGACAAAATTGTTGGGGTAAACAGAAAGAATTAAGTCTCGATCCACTGTCCAGCTACAGAGGGTGAGTTGGTCTCCGTAGTTTAGCTACACAGAATGAGTTAGCAGGCCATTTATATCAGAAGTGTCATCACATGGAGAAATTACTGTATTGTTTATCCCATTATGTACTAAAAGAAATGGATGTGAGAGACTGTGAAATTCTTGTGTCGACACCTTCAGGCTCCTAATGTACTGGAAGATTTGGATGTGAGAGACTGTGAAAGTCTTGTGTTTACACCTTCTGTCTCCTAGTGTACTAAAAGAATCGGATGTGAGAGACTGTGAAAGTCTTGTAGTATACTGGAAGAATAGGATGTGAGAGGATAAATAAAGGATTTGTGTCATCACATAGAGACGTCCTTATACTCTTTGTTCAAGAACTAAGTGTCTGTGACACGTGGCATCTAAACAATAGATCGTTGTGAGGAAGAAAGTTACATACCGGTAGGCGACAACCATAAACTTAACCCTATACCCCATAAATATATCTTTGAAAACAGAGTAGACTTAGATCAGACAGCTCCTGTAGGAGGCATCTGATTAGGGTCTCAGTCTGCTCTGTTTGCTTATGCTCTAATATAGATATAGCTCTATAGTTTGTACCATGGCTAAAACGTTTGATGTCCAAGTGCTGTTATTCCAATAATCTATTCAATATTAGGAGCAATGGGTTAATGTTGTCTACTGTGTAACTCTTAACTAGTGCCCACCTATGGGAGAAGTACATACACCTTGACATCTGTTGCAAACCTGACAATTGTTTCAAAAACACCGGATATATACACCACAACTGTGATACATCTACTTGTGAGAAAAAAGTAAACCTAGAAAATGACTTGATGAAAGTTTAATATTTGATATAAATAATTTGTTATATCTAGTTATTGATATCAACAAGATTGAAATATTAACTTAACCCTTTGCTCCATAAATACACCTTTGCAACCAGAGTAGACCCAGATCAGACGGCTTCTAAGGAGCTGTCTGGTCAGGGTCTGCCCTGTTTGCTTGTGATATAATACAGATGTTATTCTACAGTTTCTGCCATGGACAAAAATTCCGATGTCCTTGTGCTGTTCTAGCAAATTGTAATAAATATTCATGATGTCATTACTTCAATGAATATTCATGACATCATTACTTCTATTAATATTCATGGCGGAAAGGGTTAAAGGCAGACATTGGAGTCTAATATTGCAAAATTTCTAAATGTATGAAAATATTAAATTCTGTTATAAAACTCCCTACATGGTAATAGAAATGTTTCATCATGCTAAGGTGTTTTGTTAACTAACCCTTTCCCTCATATAAATTTTCCTGCATTTGCAGACAGAGTAGACCCAGATCAGATGGTTCCTAGAGGAGCCATCTGATCAGGGTCTGCTCTGTTTGCTTATGGAATTTGATAGATACATTTTTAGTTTAAAAAATGACTACAATGTTCCATCTTCCAAATTTCATTAGAACTATTTAGTCCATCAATATTCAATAGGTATTGAAATTGGAATAAACTTAGAACCCTTTCCTCCATAAATACGCCTTTCTACGCCTCTGTAAAAGTCACTTTTTGAAACCATTGTGATAAATAGAGCATTTGCTCCTATAGGAGCAAATGCTCTATTTATCACTATGGTTTCAGAACTATACAATTCTAAACTTTTCCTTTTTTCTATTAAATGCTCCTTTTCGGTAGATTTTTTCAAAGGAGTTGGATCTAAAACTAGCCTGTGATGAAACAGGATATTGTAGTTCATTTATAAAGTAATTTGGCAGAATTAGATTCCTATGTCTGGCTTTACATTCCAGTAAGGTCCATCTTCTGTACACTGCAGGATTCTTGCTTGCTACCCAAACTATTTTATCAGTAATTTGTCAAAGATAAACCAAAAAAATTATTTAATGTCTTTAAGAATAAACTTATTTTAACCATTTACACCTTGAACACATCTCTGCAAACAGAGAAGACCCAGATCAGACGGATCCTATAGGAGCCTTTTGATCAGGATCTGCTCTGTTTGCATACGAAATAATATACATATGATTTTACAGTTTCTGCTTTGGTAAAATATTTCCATGGTGATAATGCGGTTATAAAAATGAGTTATTAACATTCATGATGTAAAGAAACAATGACATCATGAATGATTGAATATTAACCCTTAGCATGCCAGTCACAACTATTGTTACATTTGCAAACAGTGTAGACCCAGATGAGAGAGCTCATATAGGATCCTATAGGAGCTCTCTCATCTGGGTATGCACTGTTTGCTATGGAAAATCCATGCCTTCATGATCTATGCTTTTGCCTAGGAAATCATTTCCATATAACCCTGTATAGTTTTGTAAAGATTTGCCTAATTAATATTCATATGGGGTAGAATGATAAAAAAAAATGTGGCAGACTAAGGGTTAAGACTTAAGTTTAACATTATAGTATGTAGAAACAGGAATTTGTGGCCATGGCAGAATCTGTAGAATCATCTATATTATGTCATCAGCAAACAGAGCAGAACCTGATCAGTTGGCTCATATAGGAGATGTGTGATCTGGGTCTACTCTGTTTGCAAATGCATAGAGTCTCAGGTGTATGGAAAGAGAAAAGGGTTAAATATTTGTGGGTTAAATTGTTAACTGCTTTAGTTGGATATCAGTCAACAGTGATATCTCTGTAGAACGATCAGTAAATAAATTAGGTTAATAAGTACTTAATTCTAGTTTCTGCAATGGCCCTCAAAAACGTCTCACTCTTTGTGTTATCTATTGATAAAATCATTATTTCCAAACAATATTTCAATATTTCTTTTTTTATTAAGTTAACCCTTTCCCTGTTCTATATTTAGACCAAATTTCAATACCTACTGAATATTCATTAACAAAATAGTTATAAAGAAATATGGAAGGTGGAACATTGTAGACATTTAAGAAAGGAAAGAAACAGATCTATCAAATTCTATTAGCAAACAGAGCAGACCCTGATCAGACGGCTCCTCTAGGAGCCGTCTGATCTGGGTCTACTCTGTTTGCAAACACGTTTACATGAGGGAAAGGGTTAAGAGAAGTCTACAAGGCTCAGAATTAGATTTTATTTGAGTGGCCATTGTAGGAAGGCTACATTGTATATAGGACCATTTATAAATGAGCTATGTGACACTGGTATATGGGATCAATGCATGCAGGAGCTATGCAGTAAATACAGTAGAACCCCTCCAATGTGACCACTTAATGAATAAACATGGGTGTCTTTATTAGCAGGTGGCATTACTATTGTCCTGCATTAAGCTACCACCTGCATCTACCACCCAGATTTTTATGTTTTAGGTGGTCACATTAGAAGGGCTTTTACTGTATGAAAAAATATTGGAAACACTGTTTTATTTAAGCCTTTGCTTTCTATTCACGTCAATATACCTACCTGTAAACAGTGACCAAATAGTGAAGACCCAGATGAGACCGCTCCTGTAGGAGTTGATTGTGCAACCAGTGCACTCAATAGCAGTGATTGCACAGCAAAATACTTGTACACAAAGAAGATATGTGTAATTATACAACAGGGCATGGGTAAAGAAGGAGAAATGTACTTTAAATTCAGCAATCGAAGGGTTAATAGTTTATATTCGATTTTTCTAGTACGTATCAGGACCATTTTGTTTTAAGTTATTGTTTTCAGTACCTAGTTTATTTAACCCTGTACACCTTAAATATGTCTTCTGTTTTAAATGGAATGTCTTTCCAAACAGTAGACCTAGATCAGAATGATGACCCCTGTAAGAGGTTCCGTTAAGTTTGCTTACGGAATATTATTAATCTCATTCTTACATGAATATTTTTTTAAGAAAAGGGTTAATCCTTTCCTCCATAAATACATCTTTCTTCGCCTCTGTAAAAGTCACTTTTTGAAACCATTGTGATAAATAGAATATTGGCTCCTATGGATTTAGTACTACATACAATGTAATTCTATTTTTTTCCTTTTCTCTAGTAAATGCTCTATTTTGGTAGATATATTCAAAGAGGTTAGGATGGGTACATTTTTATCTGCTTCAAGGTTTAGTGTAGGTTTATTTTGAAATTATATTAGATCCGATTCTACAGTTTCTACCAATACCAAAACATGCTGTGTACATTATGCTGTTATAAAAATAAAACTGATATATATAAATATTCATGATTTTATTTCTTACATAAATATTCAAAAGGGAAAGCTAGTAGAGGAACTTGTTTTTCAATTATTTTTTTATTCTTATGAACTACAAAAGCAATGAATGAGAGATTAAACCCGATTTTCCCTTATGAACAGTCATGTAAGAAATATAATCTATCGTAAGTATTCATTAACTGAAAAATGGGGGTTGAAATTAAGGATCCTGATTAATTTATATTCAGGTTATTCTCTAATATTCTTGATGTCATTATTTCTTTAATGAATATTCATGGAGTAAAAGTTTAAGCAGACACTAATTACTACATGTACATGCCAAGAGTAGAAAGGAAGGTCATCAGAGCATGTCAGAACTTTTTACCCATTTCCTCATATTTAACCCATTCCCTCATATTTAACCGATTCCCTCATATTGATGACTTTTGACACCTCTGTAAAAGTCACTTTGTGAAACCATTGTGATAAATAGAGCATTTGCTCCTATAGGAGCAAATGCTCTATTTATCACAATGGTTTCAAACTACAAAAATCTTAACATTTCCCTTTCTTTAGTTAATGCTCCTTTTGGTAGATTGTTTCAAAGAGGTTGTATCTAAAAATAGCCTGAGGTAATGGGTTAACAAATAGTTCATTTAACCCTTTTCCTGCTGATTGCAACCTGGCCAGCATTTGACAGGCTGGGCCCAGGTGAGATGCAGAGTTAACCAGTGTCTCGTCAGGAACCAAGCTATTTGACAGGCTGGATCCAGGCCAGACAGAGTTAACCAGTGTCTTATCAGGAACCAAGCTATTTGACAGGCTGGATCCAGGCCAGACAGAGTTAACCAGTGTCTCATCAGGAACCAAGCTATTTGACAGGCTGGATCCAGACCTGACACAGAGTTACCCAGTGCTGAGAAAAAAAAATGGACAGATGACATAATGTTTGCAGACAAGCAGTATTTGGCACCAAAACCCTTTGTTTCATATAAACACGTTTTCCTGCTTTTGCCAGACCAGGCGGCTCCTGTAGGAGCTGTCTGATCAGAGTCTGCTCTATTTACTTGATCTTATTTTATAGTTGTTTTTTTTATCAGAGCATTTCTAGTATGAAGACGCAACAGGTAAATGGTTAATAGGCCTTTGTGAAAGAGCATGGTAGGAATGCGATATACATTTGGTGTGTGTTATTTTGATGCTGAAGTTTTGTAATTATTTTACATATCAAATGGAAGGTGAAATGTGTCAATTTTTGTAGTAGTACGGCTTTCAAGTGTCCCGACCCAACCATTATACCAAAAGCTTGTACATTTAACCCTTTCCCTGTTCTTTGTTTAGTCCAAATTTCAATACCTAATGAATATTTATGGACAAAATATGGGTAAAATGAAATACTGAAGGCAAAACATTGTAGCCATTTTAGAAAGTAAAGAAACGGATATTTCAAATAACATTAGCAAACAGCAGACCCTGATCAGATTGCTCCTATAGGAGCCGTCTGATCTGGGTCTTCTCTGTGTGCAGATGCGTTAAAAAATAGTTTATATGGGGGAAAGGTTAAACTAAGCATTTATTAATTAGTCAAAATGTATACTGCAATTCAAGAAGCAAATATTTGGGAATTACTGCACCAGTATTTACTTAACCCTTTCCTTCATTTAAATACCTTTTCACACATTTGCAGAGTAGACCCTGATCAGGCGGCTTCTATAGGAGCCATCTGATCAAGGTCTGCTCTGTTTGTTTATGGTAGAATATAGATTTGATTTTACAGTTTTCCCTGAGCCAAACATTCTTTGTACGTAGATATACCATCACAAAAATTCCCCTAATTAAAAATTAATAAATAACCATAATATCATTATTAATCTGTTAAATGTTTATTGAACAGGTAAAGGGTTAATTTGGATAGAAAAATAGTTGAAAATGAATGACAGAGAAGTATGGAGTCTGAAAAGAATTTACTATGAAGTTTTGCTTGTTGCCGAGGAAACTCCATTTAATTTGTTCAATGCTAAATGCTTTGAAAAGCAGCTGTAAGATGACATTATCAAAGCTATTAATCAATGCCTCATAGTTTTTAAAACAATAAAAATGATGAAAAGTGAATGATTATCAATATGTAACTAAACTTTGAATCATTTTGGTTATTATGTACACATGCAAATGGTTCAGTTTTGTCCATAAGATCTTTTTATGCCCTAAAGGGATGCATATAGTAATCACACTGTCCGTCCAGTCTGTCTGTCCCACATTGTGTCTGCTCTGTAATTCCTACATACATGAGTGGATTTCAAAATAACCTGGTACAAAAATCAATGTTCACCACCTTAAGTTGATGTGTCGCAGAAAAGAACCAGGTTCCTATCTTAAAGGTCAGCGTCACAATCAGAGGTTAAAGGTGAAAATGGGGACATTTTGTTCCTGTCCGTTCTGTAACTCCTACATGCATGAGCAGATTTCAAAATAATCTGGTATAAATGTTAACCACCTTAAGACGATGTGTCTCAAAGGACGAGATCACAGTCAGGGGTCTGATTTAAGGATATTTTATTGTGTCGACTCTGCAACTCCTGCATATATTAGTGGATTTCTAAGTAACCTGGTATAAATGTCCGCCAAATTGAGACAATGTGTCGAGGAAAAAAAAGAACCAGGTTCCAATCTCAAAGGTCAAGGTCACATTTTTCCCTGTGTGAGCTCTAAATCTGTCTGATATTGATGCATTATGAAATAATTTGGCACATTTGTTCTCTAAGATAAGATGGTGTGGCAGGAGAAATACCCCAAACCAAGGGTCACAATGAGAGGTCATGGCTTCAATAGTATCTTGGCTCTTAAATATTGTTTTACATAAAACAATTTTTAAATAACTTGGCATAAATAGGCTTCTACTAAACGAGATATGGTCTAGGCATACACATGACCCAGGCTTTAGTGTTGGTAATCTAGGCATACACATGACCCAGGCTTTAGTGTTGGTAATATCCTTTTGGGGGCATTTGTCACATGACTGTGTCATCTCTTGCTCTTGTTCTTTGCTCTGGAAAAACTCGGGGTCTCCTCGCCATTACGTGAAAGTTTAGTAAACTTTACCATATAAAACTTACAGTGAATTAATAAGGAAATCAAACATGTTTTTGAAATATCCTGCTTGATAATTGGTCAGAAATCTTTGCCAAAACTCTTAATTGATATTATCGGCTATACAAACAGATTGGTTGCATACAAACAGATTAGTTGCATACAAACAGAGCTGTTGCATACAAACAGATTGGTTGCATACAAACAGAGCAGTTGCCTACAAACAGATTTCATACAAACAGATTTCATACAAACAGAGCGGTTGCATACAAACAGAGCGGTTACATATAAACAGATTGGTTGCATACAAACAGAGCTGTTGCCTACAAACAGATTTCATACAAACAGAGCGGTTGCATACAAACAGAGTGGTTACATACAAACAGATCGGTTACATACAAACAGAGCAGTTACATACAAACAGAGCGGTTACATACAAACAGAGCGGTTACATACAGAGCTGTTGCCTACAAACAGATTTCATACAAACAGAGCGGTTGCATACAAACAGAGTGGTTACATACAAACAGATCGGTTACATACAAACAGAGCAGTTACATACAAACAGAGCAGTTGCATACAAACAGAGTGGTTACATACAAACAGATCGGTTACATACAAACAGCAGTTACATACAAACAGAGCGGTTACATACAAATAGAGCGGTTACATACAAATAGAGCGGTTACATACAAACAGAGCGGTTGCATACAAACAGATTGGTTGCATACAAACAGAGCGGTTGCATACAAACAGAGCGGTTACATACAAACAGATTGGTTGCATACAAACAGATTGGTTGCATACAAACAGAGTGGTTACATACAAACAGAGCGGTTGCATACAAACAGATTGGTTGCATACAAACAGAGCGGTTGCATACAGAGTCAGCTGTCTCTACTACTTACTGACCCATTATAATAACATCCAGTCTCCAGTTACACATGTACATGCTAACCAGCCAGAAATCATTCCCAGATCACTTTCTTCACAACACTCCAATTGGTTAGGTGTTTCGTAGTCTACATTATTGGTCTCATTACAATTTTTATATGGCTTGGATTGAATCTTGTCAGATCTGAGATCTCCATCCACATGATGTGTAAGTGTCATTTGCGTTTATTTGTCATATAATTTAGTGTTGACCTAGTGAAACAAGGCCGCGGTATAGCCAGACGAGAAGTCGTGGGTACTTGTACAATGTATAACACTTCTCTGCAAACTCCCATCACACGTGATAATAATGTGGCTCAGATAGGACCAGCTTGTGCGAGAAAAACAGTTTCTACATGGCAAGCATGGTGACCTATTTGACAAGGTCCGTGGGCGACTCAAATTACAGTTTTATTACACAAATTTGTAATGACTTGTAATTATGGGTAGATGTTCATTTACGATATATTAAATGAACATATTCGATTATCCGAAGAATATCGGTTCGAATGTTCATGCAGTGACTGGTATTTGTTGCCTTCCCTTTAAAGTTAATAGAAATGCCATCAGATTCACCTTCTGATTTCAGTACTGGTACGCAAACATGAAAATTATAAAAGTTAGGAAGTTAAAAAATTAGGAAGTTATTTGTTCTAGAGACATACTTTGGGAATCTAAGCAGATGTTATTTTCTGGAGTAGAACAATTGCAAAAAGATTTGAATTCAATTTTAGTTTATGAGCCAAAACAGGCATCATTTAAATGCAAAATCTTTCATTTTTGCAGATACATATGTATCTTGAATTTTACTTTCAATAAGTTCTCTTTATGAAATTTGGGAAATAAGTGGTTTATATCACATCTTTTGACTGAACAAAAGTTCATTTATACTCCGTATTGTGTGGTTTACACACTTAAGCATATACTCAGCTTAGAGATCACCTAAAGACATACTACTGTTTGAAGATGTTAGATGTTACCCCGTGTCTAATTGATTTCAACTGTAGAAATTTGGCCTTGAATCAAAATGATGAACAATCATCATTGTGCACAGATTTTGAGGATATTGTTCTTGAATCGAATAATCATATAGGCGTTACCAGTTCTGAAGTCTTGATATAAATGATTTGTAGGTCATTTTCTCATTGTTACTTTTCTGAGAGAAAACATACCCATTAGGTGTGGGGTTTGAGATTCCTAGTCAAACTCTCTACCATATTTTACCATAAAAACTGGCTTGTACAGCAAGGCTGCACAAGTGTTGATACAGATAAACTGCATCACATGACAAACTCCCCCATCAAGTTGAAATCTTCAGAATTTCTATGGGTACAGAGAACAATTTGCATGTACTCTGGAGCATAGACAGCCACGGTCCCCAAATTTAATCAAGGTTTCTCAACCCTGCGGTACGGAAGGTCGTGGGTTCGATCCCCTGCCGTGACAGACCAAATGTCGTTAAAAGTTGGTATTAGTAGCTCCCTTGTCTACGCTTGACATTAAAAGGGTAGTTCTAGGACTGGTCGGCCCGGTGTCAGGATAATGTGACTGGGTGGGGTGCCCTTGCTACATGCCCGCAGCAGGGACATTCCAATGAGGCAGCACTATAACTTGTCTCTAGCTGGTGGCATCTTCAAGCAACTGAAATACTGTTGGTCGGACGTAAAAGTCAACTCACTCACTGAACCCAATAAAGCAAACAGTCTTACCAGCTGGTCAAGGGAAGTAACTCTCTTCCGGAGTTGATAATTCAGTTTATAAAGTCAGAGCCAAAGTGAAACGTGTACAAGGACAAGTACTTTTAGATCAGACCAGTGATGTGCAGTGGTCTAGTGGTAACATGTTTGACCGAAGGTCCATGGTTCAAATACCGGTCCCTCCCAGAAATTTCAGAGATGCTTTTCAGTTTCTGTCACCCGAACCTCCTCTCCACCAAAGGGTTAAAATGGGTACCTGTGAGTGTCATAAGCTGGTACTACGGCTGCATGATTATGCCATATGTTAGCAGTGGTCAATATTGTAGGCGAATGACTCCAGGGGAGTATATGTACAGTCGGCTGAGCAGTCCTTTGGACTGAAAGTACAGTACATGTATGCCTAGGTACTTTACTTTCTTGAGATCGGAATTTATTGACACTAGAAATGGAACAAATAACAAAATATCACAGGAGGCATGGCGCTGGGAACAGCTAGGGACCTAGTGCTGTATGTTATTTCATACATATAGTCACTGGTATGTTACCATAGCCTATACAAACAGTTTAGAACTACATGAGACCGAGATACTCAGCATCTGATTGGAAGCCAAACTAACTGTATATTTGAACAGAAACGGAAGGAAACCTTTACTTTGGCAATTATGATAGATACCTAACCCTTTCCCTGTTCTATGTTTATTACAAACTTCAATACCTAATGAATATTCATGGTCAAAATAGTTATAATGAAATATGGAAAGTGGAATTTTTTAGCCATTTTGGAAAGTAAAGTTACAACTAGATATTTCATGTTTCATTAGTAAAATAGCAGACCCTGACCAGGCATCTCCTACAGGAGCCATCTGATCTGGGTCTACTCAGTTTGTAGATCCGTTAAAACATGTTTATATGAAGGAAGGGGATAAACCAAATAACACCATTGGTTATACACATATACATATCATTAAAATGATATGCACATATACATATCATTAAAATGATATCCACATATACATCTCATTAAAATGATATACACATATACATATCATTAAAATGATATACACATATACATATCATTAAAATGATATACACAGTATATACCGGTACATGTATGTACTCCGTTATCGATATGAGAAAAATCAACAGACATGAAAGGCAAAGTTCCTATTGATTTCAAATTGAATTCGCGAACAACTTTTAGAAAACATGTTCAAATATATGTACGTTCAAAGGTTAGATGAAAGTTAAAATGAAAAATGCAGAAGAGAATGTCTAGTGTGTAATAGTTTACTTAACCCTTTCCTCCATAAATACGCCTCTATAAAAGTCACCTGTTGAAACCATTGTGATAAATAGAGCATTTCCTGTTGAAACCATTGTGATAAATAGAGCATTTCTTGTTGAAACCATTGTGATAAATAGAGCATTTCCTGTTGATACCATTGTGATAAATAGAGCATTTGCTCCTATAGGAGCAAATGCTCTATTTTTCACAATGGTTTCAAACTACAAAGTTCTAAAAAAAAATCCTTTTCTCTAGTTAATGCTGCTTTTCAGTAGATTTATTCAAAGTGGTTGGATAAAAAAGTGGCCTATGAGGGAATGGGTTAATGTACATTGTTACTAGTACATGTACGTCTGGTACATGACAGATTCAGCTGAATGTTGGATGCATTTCTGATGGTGTCTGCTGCAATCAGATGTTTTGATACAATCAACTATTTCTTTATAATGTTTGTTGGCAAAGTTTCAAGTGACCTAGATTCAGATTCTTATATCAATTTGTTATGCAAAATGTCTGGAAATATGAGTAGAATGCATCTTTAACCCATTACCTTATAGGCTATTTTTAGATCTCGATCCAACCTCTCTGAATATATCTAACGAAAAGAAGTATTTGCTAAAAAAAAGTACAATTTTAGAATTGTAAAGTTCTAAAACCATTGTGATAAATAGAGCATTTGCTCCTATGGAGCAAATGCTCTATTTATCACAATGGTTTCAAAAGGCAATTTTAACAGAGACGTTAAAAGGTGTCAATGTGAGATAATGGGTTAATAATTTGCAAAGGGTCGTGTTACATGCGGCATTGGTGACAAAAGGAAGGTGATCTAATGTGACAAGGTACTCACGGCCACCTTCAGTTCAATTTCCATAGCTTTCAAACAACTTTTCTCCAGAATTGAATCAGATTGTCATTGAAACAATGCACAATGATAAATAATTCAGGATCTCATCTGTATAACTGTTTGCATAAGTTTACTGCTAAAAGGTATATGTCTAACCCATTCCCTCATATTGACGCCTTTGTAAAAGTGACCTGTTGAAACCATTGCGATAAACGGTTTCAAACTACAAAATTCTAAACTTTTCCTTTTCTCTAGTGAATGCTACTTTCCGGTAGATTTATTCAAAGAGGTTGGTTCTAAAAATAGCCTATGAGGTAATGGGTTAACCGATGGCCTGATGAATATTCATGTAAGAAATAATGACTGAATATAAATTACAACGTAACTAGATTGTAAAATCCTTTCCCTGTTTTATGTTTATTACAAATTTCAATACCTTCTGAATATTCATGGATAAAATAGTCATAATGGAAGGTGGAACAGTGTAGCTATTTTAGAAACTAAAGCAACAGCTCTATCATTCCATTGGCAAACAGAGCCATCTAATCTGGGTATAATCTGTTTGCAGATGCGTGAAAAAGCATTTATATGAATGAAAGGAATAATCGCATTCTCAACAAAGGGATTTTCGACTACAGTAGAAGCTATTTGAATTTTACAACAAAACAGGGCAGACCCTTACTTTATAAAGTGAAAAATTTGTGATTCTTGTTTTTCGTAATTGTGGTAGATTCTACAAGAATTATTTGCATGGGAAATATGGAGTCATTGTAACGATTAATTTCTCCTAATTATGGGAATCGACCTGTATATTACAGGAATTTACTATAATAATTGGTTCAGCTTCCATTTCATGTTTATTCATATCTTTTAACCCATTCTCTCACAGGCTATTTTTAGCTCCACTTCTTCAAAAAGTGGAGCTATCGTCATGACCCTCTCGTCGGCGTCAGCGTTGGTTAACCTTTTTGTCAAGGTCCATTTCTCAGAAACCATCAAAGTGATTTGGTTCATATTTAGAATGTTTGTTTACTATCACAAGGGCAACCCATTTCACAAGGGTGGTTAACCCTAAAATTAGTTATGCCCCTTTTTCGACTTAGAATTTTCATTGTTGGTTAAGTTTTATGTTAAGGTCCATGTCTCAGAAACTGTCCAAGATATTTGGTATGCATGTTAACTATTACAAGGGGGACCCATTCCACAAGGGCAGGTATCCCTAAAATTAATTTTGCTATAGTTATCTGCCCTCTCCGAGACTTCCACTACACTATCCAGCACTAAAGAAAGTGGAGCGCACTGTCTGCGGACAGCTCTTGTTAGACCCTACCTTTTTAGCTCGACTATTCGAAGAATAGTGGAGCTATCCTACTCGCCCCGGCGTCTGCGTCGGCGTCTGCGTCCGCGTCCGCGTCTTACTTTGGTTAAGGTTTTTGTTAAAGTCCTCTTTTTGCCTCTAACCTTTGGAATAAAGCTTTGAAACTTGGAACACTTGTTCACCACCACAAACTTCATCTGTAGGTAAGAGTACATAACTCTGTCAAGCATTCTGACAGAATTATGACCCTTTTTAACTTAGAAATTTTGGTTAAGGTTTTTGTTAAAGTCCACTTTTTGGCCTCTTACCTTTGGAATAAAGCTTTGAAATTTGGAACACTTGTTCACCACCACAATATTCATCTGTAGGCAAGAGTACATAACTCTTTCAAGCATTTTGACAGAATTATGGCCCTTTTTAACTTAGAACTTTTGGTTAAGGTTTTTGTTAAAATCCACTTTTTTACATAACCCTTTGAGATAAAGCTTTAAAACTCGGAACACTTGTTCACCATCAAAATCTTCATCTGTAGGCAAGAGTACATAACTCTGTCAAGCATTTTGACAGAATTATGGCCCTTTTTAACTTAGAACTTTTTGTTAAGTTTTAAAGTCCACTTATTTACATAACCCTTTGAAATAAAGCTTTGAAACTTGTAACACTTGTTCACCACCTCAAGCTTCATATGTAGGCAAGAATACATTACTCTGTCTAGCATTTTAAAAGAAATTATTGCCCTTTTTTACTTAAGTTTTTCTCTTTCATTAAAGAGTTCAAAGAGATCCTACATCCAGAATACTATTAAAGATATTTTACTGAGACTGATTACTTGATTCTAGTATCATTGGACACTATTTTAGTCCACTATCAAAGCATTTTTACACTAACAATTCTGAGAATAGTCGAGCACGCTGTCCTGTGACAGCTCTTGTTTAATAAATCTACCAAAAAGGAGCATTTACTAGAGGAAATATATGTTTTAGAATTGTGTAGTGTAGAAACCATTGTGATAAATAGGGTATTTGCTCCATAGGAGCAAATGCTCTATTTTAATATCACAGTGGTTTCAGAAAGTGTCTTAAAACTGGCATTAATATGAGTGAATGGATTGACAGAAACAGAAGAAAAAAGTTGCAGACAAAAATAGTTTTTATTATTTAAAGTGTTGATCAAATTGTAGAATGTTTAGAACGCAGCTGACAATGGATTGAAAATACACAAAATAATGTTGGTCCCAGCAGAGTTGACATTTCTGCTCTATCCAGCAAACAGAGCAGATCCTGATCAGATTGCTCTTACAGGAGCAAATCTGACCTGTGTCTTCTCTGTTGCAAAGGTGTGAAAAAATGTGTGTATGAGGGAAAGGGTTAATACCCTTTGAAATCATATACATGTAGTTCAAAATGACAGCTGATTTGGAACCAAACTGTTTGACACAGACATTCACATGACGAGTTCTTTGGGGGGAAAATGTAGAACTACATCCATTTTAGAATAATAGGCTTTCAGTTTCAACTGTAATGAAAATAGTTTTGCTATTGTCTTAACTTTTTACCTGAAGAATATTCATGTTAAAAAATTACAAGATCCTGAATATTTTTAGCTGAAGTTTTATAATGGTATATCAACAGAGAATGGTTCACCATGACATAGAACTGGTGATCAGAGAGCTCCTACGAGAGCCATCTGTTTGGGGTTTACCCTGTATGCAAATGGCTGAAAAAATGTTTGTGATTTGTTTATATTTAACCCTTTCCCTCATAGGCTATTTTTAGATTCAACCACTTTGAAAAAAAACCCGACCGAAAATCAGCATTAACTAGAGAAAAGGAAACTTTTAGAATTTTGTAGTTTGAAACCATTGTGATGAATAGAGGATTTGCTACTATAGGAGCAAATGCTCTATTTATCACAATGGTTTCACAAAGTGACTTTTACAGAATTAACCATTTATTGACAATTATTTTTAGCTCACCTGAGCCAAAATCTTCTTCTGAAACTGTAAGGCCTAGACCTTTGATATTTAATTTGTAGCATGATCTTATGGTCCTCTACAAAAATCGTTCAAATTATGACCCCCAGGCCTAGACCTTTGATATTTGGTATGTAGCTTTGGCTTGTAGTCCTCTGCCAAGATTGTTCAACTTACGACCATGACCTCTGGGCGAAACTTGGCCCTGGCTTATCAGTTTTCATGGGAAAACTATATCATTTTTCTCTGAAACCATAAGGCTTAGACCTTTAATTAATGGCATACTGCTTTGCCTTGTGGTTCTCTACCAATGTTGTACAAATGATGGCCCCGTCCCTAGGGTATCTCAGGTGAGCGCTTCAGGGCCCCATGGCCCTCTTGTTAGAATTAGTGACAATTTTTTTTAATGTTAGGCATTATGTACACATGTTTTTGGTATTGGTAGAAATTGTATAGGGGTCTATTATAATGTCATAATAATCAAACTGTGCAGACCCTGATCAGTGGTTATATCAATCCAGAGTCTGTTTGTTTTGTAGTTAGTTTAGTCCACATAGGTCCTGATGATGTATACATGTATATACAGTCAAACCTCTCTATAACAGTCACATTATGAACAAATCTAGGGGTGTTAACCATTTCCCTGTATTCATGTAAGAAATGAATATTAGACTGATTTGTTATAAAAGCACATTGAGTTTTAGCAATATCAGAAACTGTAGAATCATATCTATATCAAAAGCAAACAGAGCAGACCCTGATCAGATGACTCTGTCTTATCTGTTTGCAGCTTGGTGAAAAGGCGTTTAATGAAGAAAGGGTTAACCCAGCCAGTATTACCTGACGCCCTTTCACTCCTTTTCAGAGTAGACCCTGCAGGAGCGAATATCTCATGAGTCTACTCTGGTTGCTTATTGAATAATATATATATATATAGTGAGAGATCCAACCTCTTTGAATGACTCTACAGAAAAGGAGCATTAACTGGAGAAAAGGAAAATTTTAGAATTTTGTAGTTTGAAACCATTGTGATAAATAGTGTATGTGCTCCTATGGGAGCAAATGCACTATTTATCACAATGGTCTCATAAAATAACTTTTACAGAGGCGTAGAAAAGCGTACAGTTAAACCCCTCTAAACCCGAATTCTAGTAGAGAATAATTCCGATACTTTTTGGCAGGTGGCTGCTTAAGGGGGATGTCCCTACATTTGACGCATTTCATAAACACTTAAAATGTACAAAACTCATTTGTTTATATGCTGAAAAGTAGTATATCGCAAAAAGTCCCATCCAATTACCGTTTATAACGACAAAACATCCATGTGTTTGATATCGCCGATCCTGGTTTTACTCCCCAATGTTACAGTTTTACTCGGGTTGGTTTCAGTTTTGTAACTGGTCGCCCTATTCGAGATTCTCTGACCACTTATGTAAACAATGTAGGGATAGGGTGATCATCGGCTAAACGCGGAAGAATTGAACGGAAAAGGCCGATAATATTGTGTTGTAGAACAAAAATTATCAGTATTGATGAAATCAGTTTATTTGTATCACAGGGGCATTTTTCGATATAAGTTCAAATTGGGAACCTTCATAATAATGATAGAGCATAACAAATACCAAGTTTTATGATATTATTGAAAATATGCGATCATTGTAGGGACTTCCTCTTTAATGCAGGGTGAAAGTCATGCTGAAAGCTGGCATTAAGCTGCCACTTTTCTACAAGTCCGAAGTTTATACTAAATTTAATGTCCAGTTTAGAGGGGTTTTACTGTATTTATGGAGGAAAGGGTTATTGAATAATATAGATAGGATTCTAGTTTCTGCCATTTCTGCAAATTTTCTGTGGTTATATGTCATATTTCTTAAAATTAATTCACATGATTATGTTCTACATTAGCCCTTTACTCCATGAATATTTATGTATGAATTAATGACATCATGAATATTAATAATAACACATGGACACAGGAATATTAAGCTATGGCAGAAACTGGGGACTCCGACTCTGATCATATGACTCCTACATGAACAGTCTAATCTGGGTCTACTCTGTTTGCATAGGCGTAGAAAGGCGTGTTAACGGAGTAAAGAGAGAAGATTTGTTAGGTAACTGTGACTGTTGAACCTTCAGCTTGCTACTGACAACTAGCTTCTGTTTTGATCCAGAGAAGACAAGTAACTATGTGTCTCATCAGGATCCAAACTATTTGGTCACCCTGGTTGTGTTTTTGACAAGATATGCAAAGAAAACCTAATCAAACTTGAGCATAAGAGCAGGTAACTATGCGTATATTTGTAGATGGCAACTGTTTGTTAACTGTTGTTAACCTCTTTCCTTCATCTAAACATCTTTTCACATCATTGCAAACAGAGTAGACCCGGGTCGGACAACGCCTGTAGGAGTCTGACACATGATACATTTGTCAACACTGTTTAACCCTTTCCCTGTTCAGTATTCATGTCAGAAATAATCACATCATGGTATTTATTAGCTGAATGTCCATTACGTCACATGTACATAGGATATTTTTTGCTTAGGCAGAAACTGAAGAATCGGATTTGTATTACACCATAAACTAAGAGAGCGGATTCTGATCAGATGGCTCCTATAGGAGCCATCTGACCTGGGTCTACTTTGTTCACGAATGTGTGAATTGGCATTTATATCAAGGAAAGGGTTAATCCTTTGAATGCTTGAATGTTGCATCACAAAGTCTTGCACGCTGGTGACAAATTTGTGATTACCTATGCAAGCAGTCTGGATCCAGATGAGACGTTGAGTAACTCAGCGTCTCATTAGGATTTAAACTGTTTAACATTCTGATAGTATTTATGAAAAATATTTGAAGAGAAGTTAACTTTGCAAAGCTCTTTTGGCAGATGATTACTTTTCGTGCAAAGAGCTAATGATGAAGTCCAATAAGAAAGGGTAAATTTTGCAAGAGGAATTAACCCTTCTCTTGCTGAATTTTAAAATACATTTCTCCTTCTTTACCCATGCCCTGTTGTAAAATTACATGTATATCTTCACTGTGTACACGTATTTTGCTGTGCAATCACTGATGTGGAGTGCACTGGTTGCATAATCAACTTGTTAATAGTGCAGACCCTGATGAGACAGCTCCTGCAGGAGCTGTCTCATCTGGGTCTTAACTATTTACAGGTAGGTATATTGACGTGAATAGCAAGCGAAGGGTTAAAACTACAGTGCAGATCCTTTACTCTATGAATATTCACACAAAGAAGAAATGAATATTTGTTAAGCCTTTACTCCATGAATATTTATGTAAGATATAAATGTCATTATGAATATTTATGCAAGATATAAATGACATCATGGGCCCTGTATCCAGTAGCCTTATAGGAATCAAATTTTCTGTCCGTCTGTCAACACTTTTGATGTGACATGACAACTCAAACAGTACTTCACATAATGGTTTCAAAATTGAGGGCATTTGCTTAGTATCATCAGAGGAACACATATATATAGGAGCCTCTCTACTGTGTCCGTTTTCTAGTTTGGTGTATTTTTATAGTGGTGTATGCACACTAGAAACATTGGCTTTGGCAAAAACTGTAAAATCATACCCAGCAGACCCAGATCAGATGGGTTTTACAGTAGCAGTCTAATCTGTGTCTTCTCTGGTTACAAATGTTTAGAGAGGTATATTCATTGGAGAAGAGGGTAAAAAAACAACACCAAAACACACTTTGGCCATGGCAGAAACTGATTATTCCAGGAGCAGAACAGATCCTGCATGATCAGACAACTCCTACAGGAGCTGTCTGATCTGGGTCTACTCAGTTTGCATAGGTGTATCTATGGAGTAAAGGGTTTATATAAACCTGTAGTCTTAATTGAATAGATTTGATTTTTATGCCCCCCATTGACGATTCTCATGGGGCATATTGTTTTTGCCCTGTCTGTTTGTCCGTTTGTCTGTTAGTTTGTCAGCAACTTTAACATTGGTCATAACTTTTGAGCCAGTACAGAGAGACTTGATATTTAGCATGCATATGTATCTCATAAAGCTGCACATTTTGAGGGGTGACATGACAAGGTCATCCTTCAAGGTCAGAGGTCAAATATATGGGTCAAATCACCGACTTTAACATTGGCCATAACTTTTGGACCAGTAGACATAGAGACTTGATATTTGGCATGCTTGTGCATCTCATGAGGCTGCACATTTTGAGGGGTGACATGTCAAGGTCAAGGTCATCCTTCAGGGTCATAGGTCAAATTGTCTGTTTCTTTGTAACTTTAATGTAACCTTAACATTGGTCTTAACTTTTGAGCCAGTACTGATAGAGACTTGATATTTGGCATGCATATGTATCTCATAAAGCCGCACATATTGAGGGGTGACATGTCAAGGTCATCCTTCAAGGTCATAGATCAAATATATGAGGGGGCATAGTGTTTCACAAACACATCTTGTTCCGTTTCTGCCTTGGTCAATGTTTGATTCTAAATGTTAGGTTGAATAGAAAGGAGTGAGACAATGTTGAGTAAGAAAAGAAAAACCCTTTCCCTGTTGAATATTCATGTAAGAAATAATGACAGTATGAAATGACAGTATTAATATTATAATCTGATTTTTTTTCAATATGTACACAGGATATTTTGGTATTGGTAGAAATTTTAAACCATTCCCTCATTTTGGTGACTGTTGGCGACTCTGTAATAGTCACTTTGTGAAACCATTGTGATAAATAGAGCATTTGCTCCTATTATAAGGAGCAAATGCTCTATTTATCACAATTGTTTCAAACTACAAAATTTTAAAACTTTCCTTTTCTCTAGTTAATGCTCCTTTTCGGTAGATTGATTCAAAGAGGTTGTATCTAAAAATAGCCTATGAGGTAATGGATTAAAAAGAGTCATATCTATGGTATTCCATAAGCAAACAGAGCAGCCCCTGATCAGTGTGTGTAGAAGCCATCTGATCTTGTCTACTCTGTTTGCAAAGACATTAAAAAGTGTATGTATGAAGGAAAGGTTTAACATAAAATGAAACAATGTACTTTAAGAATTGAAGCAGATGACACGTTTGCAGACAAAGGCAATTTGTGTTAATACTTTACTCTATAAATATGCTTTTATACACCTTTACAAACAGACTAGACCCAGATCAGATATATCCTGTATGAGATGTGCGTTCAGTGTCTCTGTTTGCTCATTATATAATATAGACATGATTCTAAAGTTTTCTACTGTGGCTGAAAATTCCTTTGTCCATAATTTTATGTCTTTATGAAATAACTAATCTAATATTTCATGGGGTCATTATTTCTTATATTCATGTATTCATGGTGTAAAAGGTTAAGAAGAACTTAGAAAAAAACAACCTCAAGTATATTATGCTAAGGGACTTATATGTATTTCTAAGACATTAACAAATACATCTTTTAAAACTTTTACTTTCTGTGTATACTAAATGTGTACAGTAAAACCTCTATAATGGCCACTAAATTACATCAAATATTTTGTGTTAAAGGCAGGTGGATGCTTAAAGCAATGTGAAAGTAAAACAGAACGCTCCTATAGGAGCGTTCTGTTTTACTTTCACCTTGCTTTAAGCAACCGCCTGTCCTCAAAACCAAATAATTAACACAATTTAGTGGCCATTATAGAGAGGTTTTACTGTATTTTTGTTAGTCATCTACTCAATATTCATATTAGAACTGGTGACATCATGAATATCGGTGAGGAGCATTTCTATTATGGTGCATGAACAAAGAAATTGTTATCTATGATAGAAATTGTAGAATCAGAACTATACTATTTCATAAGCAAACAGAGCATACCTACAAATAAGACGGCTCCTATAGGAGCCATCTAATCGGGGTCTACTCTGTCTTCAAAGACGTAGAAAGGCGTATTTGCGGAGTAAAGGGTTAATGTGTTAAAACAGTTCAGACTCATATGCTACTCTGTAAATGTTTGAAAACAATTTTTGTCAGGGTGGTCACTATTTGACAGTTTTACTATAGCTTAGAGTACATATATAAGATTTGTACTACAATAAAACCTCTATATAATGGCCACCAAATTACATCAAGTATTTTGTGTTAAAGGTAGGTGGCTGCTTAAAGCAAGGTGAAGGTAAAACAGAACGTTTTATTTTCGCCTTGCTTGAAGCAGCTACATGCCCTACAGCTACATGCCTTGCTTGAAGCAGCTACACACCCTAAATACCAACTAATTAACACAGTTTAGTGGTTGTTACAGAGAGGTTATACTGTATTGACCTTTGAATGCAAGTGGACTGGTGCATGATGATTTATCTAGTAGAGTCCATTCAGTATGAATGGGCATAATTTGCCAGTTGATTTTTAATGAGAAACAGCACAGAACCTCAACAGAGGGCTCCATTAGGAGCCCAGTGTAATATGGGTCTACATTGTTTACTGAATGATAGCACACAAATTTCCTGTATTCAAAGGATTAATGTCATGTAAATGATGTTATGCATGACAGATCGTGAAAGGTTTTGGAAAATCCAATTCCAATAGCAAAAAACCCAATTATTAACCCATTACCTCATAGGCTAATTTTAGATCAAACCACTTTGAAACGGGGCATTAACTAGCGAAAAGGAACATTTTAGTAGTTTGAAACCATTTGCTCCTATGCTCTATTTATCACAATGGTTTCAATAGGTGACTTTTACAGAGGTGTAGAAAGGCGTACTTATGGAGGAAAAGGTTAAGAAACAAAATGTCTTTAGAAATGGGCATACATTGTCTCATCTTGCAAAATATGCCATTAATACATCTGCCTCATGTGATACTGGGGCGTGCATGAATGGTACAAGAATGTTTACCACTACTCACTCTCTGCATGATCATAAGAGGATCACTAATAAGGATTTAACATAATCTGGAGTTTCTGAATCTCAAGCAATTTCTGGATCCATACCCCATATTTTATCATGATGTAAATGAGATGTGGATCCAGTAACTTTTCTCCTGTCTTGGTGTCATATAACTAATACAGTAAAACCCCTCTAATGTGACCAACAAAACGGGCATAATTCACAGTGGCATAGGCTTTCTGCATAATCTTCGTCCTGCATTAAGCAACCACCTGCTTATAAAGAGTCATGTTTATTCATTAGGTGGTTTCATTAGAGGGGTTTTACTGTATAGCGTTGCGGTGCCCTTGATCATAATCTGTTGTTAATCTGCTATAATGGCGTGTATGTATTGATATATTTATAGCTGATGTAAACCTTAACCTGCTGAAAAAAAAAGTCAACAGTACAATTTTGAATACTTCAGATTCGATCAAGCTATGGAGAAACTGTTTAGCAAATATCAGACATTTTGGATCCTAATGAAATGCCTAGTTACTTGGCATCTCATCCCAGGATCCAAGCTGTTATGAGAGCAGCTCAAGTTGCAGTTTGAGTTAGTACAAAAGCAGCTCAAGCTGAAGTCAGCAGGATAAGGGAAGTAAACTTTGTATAGGTCATTAAAAGCAAGTTGCTGTTTAACTCTTTACCTGTTTAATATAATTACAGTAAACCCTGATTATACCGGCATTTGTTACAATTTCACCCTCGTTATACCGGAAGTATGCATTAAACAAAATTACCATAGTCTTTGAAACAACCACTGAATAAATAGATGCAATTCCAATAAGACTGGTGATCGTTTAATGCAGAACACAAGAAGTGCAAAAAGCTCCCAAGGGGAGCTTTTTGCACTTCTTGTGTTCTGCATTAAGCGTTCACCTGTTGGTACTAGTTTAAAACTGGCCACATTGTTCCTTTCATATTTAAACTCATTATCACGGCAACCTCATTATACCAGAGAATGTCTGGAAACAAACACCTCCGTTGTAACGAGGGTTCACTAATAATGACATCATGCATATTTATTATTAACTGAATGGTTATGATGGCATGACTTTCATTATGTACATAGCAATATTTGGGTCATAGCAAATAGGAGCCATCTTATCTAGGTCTGCTCTGTTTGCAAATGCATGAAAGGTGTGTTTGCTTCATACAAGTGTTGCTGTTCATTTGCCATATTTCTATAACCATTTATTTGATGAATAATCATGCAATAAATAATATCTTTATGAATTATAATTACCTTGATTTTTATAGCGAAATAATGCATTTTGTAATGTATTACAGTTGATATCTCGAACTTCATGTGACCATGCAAATCATTTCAAGACAACAGAGGTTTGAGTCATCTGATTTATAATCTGACTAATATCTCAAGTTCACAGCTTAATACAGGTCTAAAGTAATGCTGAAATCTCCTGTAGGAGCTTTCAGCATTACTTTAAATCTGCATTAAGCTGTCACATGTGTTTCTAGATATGTGTAGTGATACATTTTAGAACAATTCTGTACCACAAATTTTAGAAGGACTGAAGGTTTGAGTTCTCCAAAAGTTTGAGTTATCCGAGTTTGAGATATCGAAGTTCAACTGTATATCATTCCATAAGCAAAAAACAGCAGACATCTTGTCAGGCAGCTGCTGCCCTCTGTAACTACGATATTGGGGAATCTGTGATGTACACAATTTGGATCCAGATGAGATGCTGAGTATCCATGCTGAGTAACTTGGTATCTCATTAGTATCCATGCTGAAGGATTTGGCATCTCATTAGTATCTATGCTGAGTAACTTGACATTTCATTAGTCTCTATGCTGAGTAACTTGGTATCACATTAGTATCTATGCTGAGTGACTTGGTATCGCATTAGTATCAAACTGTTTGATACTGTGATTGCTTTATTTGAAAGAAAAGAAATGAATATTGAAGCAAATAAATGTGTACAATATGTGGTAGCAAATTACCCCAATGTCTTACAGCATTAGTTAAAAGTTTAACATAATTCTGAGAGACATTTCCAAGAAAACACAACACAGATTAATACAGATTAATCTATTAATACGTTTAACCCTCTTCCTGTTTAAAATTAATGCAAGAAATAATGACGTCATGAATATTTATTAGCTGAATTTTTATGAAGTAAAACTTTCATAGGAATGTTAAGCTTTGACCAAAACTGTATGATCAGATCTATATCTAGTGTCAGCAAACAGAACAGACCCTACAGGAGCAATCTGATCTGGGTTTACTAGCAAACAGAACAGACCCTACAAGAGCAATCTGATCTGGGTTTACTCTATTTGTAAAGGTTTGAAAATTAACCCATTCCCTCATAGGCTAGTTTTAGATCCAACCACTTTGAATAAATCTACCGAAAAGGAGCATTAATTAGATTAACAGATTTTTACTGAGGCATAGAAAGGTGTATTTATGGCGGAAAGGGTTAAGGTGTTTATATGAAGGAGAGGGTTCAAGAAGTTGCAAACAGAGTTGACCCAGATAAGATGGCTCTTGTAGAGGTGACCTGATCAGGGCCTGTTGTTTGCTGATTTAATCATATAAATGTCCCCACCACTCACTCTAGGGATCAAATGTTAAAACAATAAAAAACCTATGTAATAACCAATAACACTTACTACACCAACTTGTCAAATGGACTGTTCCAATATTCATACAGGTCAAGTGTATGGCGAATATTTTGGGTTGTTTTTTTTAAAGAAAAGTGTAACATGACAACCAGTGCAAACCCTGATGAGAGGGCTCTTATAGAAACCCTCTCATCAGGGTCTACACTGTTTGCAAAGGACATTAGTGATTTGTGTCCCACACAGTAAGGGTTAAAGAAATACAAGGTTTCTCTTCAAAATACAGGGGGTAGCTTAATCCAGACTAAAAACAATGCAAAGAGCTCACTAGGAGCTTCTGTATTGCTTTATTCTGCATTAAGCAACCATCTGTATACAAAATCCAAGAGGTCTCTCTTAAAAAATGTAACACCTCGGGGGAAATAGACAGATTACAGTATGTTATAGATATTGCCACTCTTTCAGTTAGAAGATATTGACTGTTTAGTGTTTAATATACAATGTTCAATGTAAATAGAGTAGAACCTGTCTTAGTAGGCATTCATTTATTGTCATAGGAGTCTTTATAAGCAGGTGATTGCTTAATGCACTGCGCAAGTAATACAGAAAGCTCTTATGGAACTTTTTGCATTGCTTTTCACCTGCTAATGACCATCTGCCTTACAGACCCATAATTAGGGTGTTTGTGACTGCTTAACCCTGGCTCCCTGTTCTATATTTAGTCCAAATTCCAATACCTACTGAATATTCATTAAAAAAATAGTTATAAAGAAATATGGAAGGTGCAACATTGTAGACATTTTGGAAAGCAAAGAAACAAATCTATCAAATGCTATTAGCAAACAGAGCAGACCCTGATCAGACGGCTCCTCTAGGAGCCGTCTGATCTGGGTCTACTCTGTTTGCAAATGCGTGAAAACACGTTTATATGAGGGAAAGGGTTAAGATGGGTTCTACTGCACTTATAGAGGTATTCAATTAGAAGTGTGTCAGTAAATAATTTTTATTATTTGTAAAGAGAAATGAATAGTAAATTAGTAGGAAAAGTAGAAAATTGGTACTCAGTTGTTTACATTCTTTGGATTTTTAGAGAGAAAAAAGCAAAAAAACATGAAAATTTTCTTTCAACAAATATTAGAAGTTGTTTAGCAACTCAGCTCACTGAACCGTTTCTCTGTTCTGCATTTAGTCCAAATTTCAGTACCTACTGAATATTCTTGGACAAAACAGTTATAATGAAATATGGAAAACATTTTGGATGAGATGTCAAGCAACTCAGTCTCATCAGGGTCCAAACTGTTTGACATGTTATCTTTTTATAAAGAACTTGAACAAGTACCCACTCTAACTTGAAGCAGACGAAAATGTGCCTAGCAGGCGACAATACTGGCACTGAAAGGTCTAGTGTTTGTAAAAAATGACTGACCAGTCTTTCAGGAAATATTTATATTGTCATATACATGTATGTTGAAACCAATAAACTCAGCTGAGACAAAAGTACAGTCTTTTTTATCTTCTGATATTGTTTCAATTATTGTGGTCAAAACAAAAATTACTAGTAATGTAACATCACATCAAATGGTTTATTTCTAACTCAGTATTTATTAAGTTAGTCTATATTTTTAGAAAGTTATGTTAGAAAGTGATAGTCAATTATTGTCCCGACTCCCGAGTACTCTGATGCTGAACTGATGCTTCATATCTTGTTTCTTTTTGGTTGGTTGGGGCGGGTGGAGGTTTATACTATCCTCCTGGGATCTGTTGGGGATCACTCATCTGGTTATTCAAATCTGTTCTTCAGGTTGTTGTGGAGCATTCTCTCAGTTCTTTGTATTTTTCAGCATAGCTGCTGTAGGTTCCATCTCCAGAATAGCACCTATGCAGTCTGAATAATAGACAAGTGTGATATAAACCCTCTGAATAGTTAATTTTCACAGTGGAATGGTCCATTAATATTTAGAGTTTATGTCTATTTAGTAGGAAAGATTAAATAAAATTCTTAAATAGTGCATATCTTGATCAGAAAACTCCTGTAGGAGCTCTCTGACCTGGGCTTACACTGTTCACAAATCATAAAATGCCAATATATTTGTGTCCTGCATTAAAAGAGTTAGGACCATTCTCACGTTTTATAACAGTTGATCTATAATACAGAAGTACCTCTCTTTGTAGCAGCATAATAAAGAGTAAACAAACATGGAAGGAGATGACTTTTACTTTTCTTTTATTTAATAAAGATGAATATTTACAATGCAAAAAGAGTAAACCAAGACTAGAAAGCAGCTGTCTGATTAAAGAAAAAGTCTGAACAATTAATTGATATGGAATGACAGACAGACAGATGGAATAAACAAGAGTGTTTGGAGGAACACGTGTCACCTGCTCGCAGCTGACACAAAAACTTGAAAAAGGGGAATAACTCAAACATATTGATGCTAGAATTATGGCCCTTGTGCATGACACTTCCTCTCATCATGCTTGTTTCATGTGTGAAATTTGAAAGCTCTATAATGATTAGTTTAGAAGTGACAGCCAAAAAAAAGAAAAGTGTGACGGATAGACAGACGACGGAAAAGTGATCCCTAACTGACACACTGCCTCTCGGCAAGTGACTTAAAAACTATAGTCCCCATCAGATTTAGCTTGTAGAGGACTAAAAATCAATCGCAATTCAAGAAGTACTTGAATCTAACATATATATACATGTATTATTCATTGACGCTTAACCCGATGAATATTAATATGTAAAACTAAATCATGAATATTTATTACTGATAACTGAATCTTTATAATGGTATATGAAGACAGTTGTTCCAATGCAGAAACTGTTGAATCAAATTTACCTGTATATATTTCACACACAAACAGCAAACATTGATCAGAAAACCAGTCTTTTAAATGTACATATAAAAAGTGGCTCTTAGAGGTAAAATGTTAATGCAGAACAAAGTAACGCAAAGCAGTTATAGATAACTGAATCACTTGACTTGTCTTCCAGCTGACTTGCAGTAGGTTGGTGGTTCTACCTGGATGCTCTGTGCATGAAACCATGCAATTTGTTCTATGCACAGAAGAACCTTTGGGGTTTTCCTCCACCTGCAGTTAGCTGGATGTTGCGGTTTGACTGAAGTTCTGTTAAAATGATGTAAGAACTGATAAAAACCAAACCAAACTCTCTCTTTCTTATACTTATGGCTGAGGTTAAAGTTTTAGAAAGTTGATGTTTAACCTTGATCTTTAAATGACTCCACTCAGAAGTTGCTGTCACATGAGAGATTATATGTCATGTATGGTTTCTATTGATCAGTAAAATATACTACATATTTTAACTAGCACCAGTTTTATTTTCACTCATATTTTATCTCACCTTTCTCCAAGTTGCTTAGCAGTGCTAGTATGTATTTGGACCTGCTAATCAAAGACTGCAAGACATCTCTTTCCCTTGAATGCTGGATATCTGGAAAAAAATCAATCAAAGAAATATCTTCAGGTGTTCTCATTAAATGTTTGTGTGTTCAACTTACTGAAGAAGACAGGACTTTGGAAGAACACTGCTATGGTATTTTCAATTAGATAATATTGCAAACTCTTTAGAAGTGCATCAGACAAGTATGTCATCTGACTAGGATCTACACTGTTCACAACTTACCATAACCTAGTCTGAATTGCTTACATGCCTGATATGTGTATATTCTGGTTAGATGCAACATTTTCTATGTAACCCCTGATCAAGGTCTACACAACTTGCAATGTTATATTTGGAAATCTCAAAGCCATACTCATATCTGACAGATCTGAAGAATAATGCAATTTTAGTATTCTTTTCTACATTTAATATCCCCATTTCATTGAAACAAGTGATTATATCATGCTTATCAGCATAGGCAGAATTCTGTAAAGCAAATTACTATACATGATAGAACCTAATCAGTACAATAATCTCTGATATGATGTATGGTCTGTGTACTTACACTGTTTGCAAAAAACACAGCTTTTCTCCATGTGCAACTACATGTATTAGCATTTATATATCACTTCAATGCACAATATTTTATACACATGTATAATTATACTATTTCAAACATACTAACATTATTTACTAGTAAATCAAAGACTATTACTATATCCATCTATTACTCCGTCCAATGAATATTAAATTGTATCAGAAATATACAAGGAGGAATTCATTGTGATGGTCACGATAGAGGAGCTTTCTGCATGACTTTGGCCTTGCAAGAAGCTGCCACTTGTGTCTTAGACCAATATTTACACTTTAACGTCCTGTTTAGAGAGGTTTTACTGTAGACTATTGGCCCAAGCTTTTGCAAAACAAACACAGCACATCCTACAGGTTTATCTGATTTGCAAAAGCAAACGGAGTAGATCCTACAGGATCCATTTGATTTGGTTTAACTGTTTGCAAAGGTGGTAATGGTGTAGAGTTTAGGAAATTGAATAGATCTCTGATCTGAGTGATCTGAAACTACTCTACTTGTAAAGGCATAAAAGGCAGAATGGTCAAGTACAGTAAGACTTATTTTCTTTGCCTTAGTTTATAAACTTACCACGGGTATATTTTACTCTTCCCATTCACCTTAAGACAACTGCCTTTCTCAGACACCACTGGCCTTCAAACCTAAGAAAATGAAAAATAATCGTTAAAACCATAATCAAGTAACTCATTGCAATAGACCCTATGAAAACTATGGCACAACTACAACAGAATATTTTACTAAATGCATTTTAGCAAGAATTATGTGTTAACATATGCAGTCAGGATCCAAATTCATGTCGTCCTGACAGGATCCACAAAGTTTGGCTACCTGTGAAAAATCAATATTAACACTCTCCTTCATATAGATCAATGCTTATTCACACCTTTGCAAATATAGTAGATCCAGATCATACTGGATCAGGGTCTGCTCTTGTTTGCTTCTGCAAATGTCATAGATCTGACTGTAGTGTCTATCAATACCAAAAACTCCTGTGAACATAAACCACTTATAACAAATCAGTTATAAATATTCATGATGCCATTTTCTTACATGAATATATAGTCAACAAAGAAATGGTTAAATATTTTAAGCAGACTGCTTGTTGACACTTATGTAACCCTTCCCTTGATATAAACACCTGTCACCCATTTGCAAACAGTTGACCCAAATTAGATGGCTTCTGTAAGAGCTCAGTCTGATCAGGGTCTGCTGTTTGATTATGGAATTTGGTAGATCTGATTCTATAGTTTCTAAATTACTACAATACTACACTTTCCATATTTCATGATACATGTATCTATTTTGTCCCTGAATATTAAGTAGGTAATGAAATTGGCTTAACGATACAACAGGGAAAGGGTAAAGTGTGACATAAAATAAATTATGAATTATATGTATGTCAATGAAAATATATATGTATTACTTAACACTTTACTCAATAAATATGTTTTTCTTCCCATTTGCAAACAGAGTTGACCCGGGTTAGATAACTTCTGTAAGAGCTGTCTAATCAGGATCTGCTCTGTTTGTTTACAACATAATGTAGATCTAATTGTAAAATGTCTGTCTTTGAATATTAATTAAATTATTTTTAAAAAAACCCAAAAAACAAAAAATCAACAACAAACACACCCAGCATATGAAGAGAGGAAGTTCTGGCTTAGACAGAAACTGTAGAATCAGCTCTATATAAGTTGGGTTGTACCATAAGCAAACAGGACAGACCCTGATCAGACAGTCCCCACAGTAACTGTCTGATCTGGGTCTAGATCTATACTGTTTTCAAATGCATGGAAATTTGTTTCTATGAAGTCAAGGTTTAATATGCCATTACCTCTTAGAAGATTAAATTGTTTTCCCCAAACATTTTATATTAAATCAGGTTTTTTCAAACATGTTTTATAGCCCTTTACCTGATTAATGTTTAATTATTACTTATCAAGAAATAATAAATGTATTTGAAGATCTATTAATATTTATCTTCGATAGTTTATGACATATCATATAAGGGCGGGCTATTGCTGCTATGGCAGATATTGTAGAATCAGATCTATATTATTTCATGAGCAAACAACTCATACCCTGATCAGACAGATCCTACAGCTGCCATTTGATCTGGGTATACTCTGTTTGAAAAACTATTTCATTCAGGTAGCAGGTTTAAAATTAATGCCTTTGCGTATAGAGATCAAGGTTTTATAGGAGCAGTCGGGTCATTCGAAGCTTAAAGGCATTTCAAAGCTCCTTATATAAGTGACCCTCCCTATATACACAGTATCCAGCTGTGCTCCTGCAGTGTCCAGTCAGGGTCCATATCCACAATAGATAAAGTTATGCAATTATACATTGATCCTCTGTGATGGTAGTTTGTTAAATAATGTTGTTCATTTTATTCAATATTCATTCATAGACGCTGTTCAAGTTTCTTGTCTAAATGTAGGGGACCCCTAAGGTCAAGGTCAAAGTCAGGAGAGCCAAAAAGTTGGCATGATCATACCAAATATGAAAGTCCAAGGTCTATTTGTTCCAATAATAGGTCAAGGTCAGAAGGTCAAACAATAATATTGTTGGATGTTATAGGCATTTAAAGATTTTTGCAAAAGTATGTCAAATGTCAAGGTCAGAAGGGCAAAAAAGTTGACATGATCATACCAAATATGGAAGCCCTATGTCTATTGGATCAAATACTATAGGCATTTAAAGATTTTTGCAAAAGTAGGTCAAAGGTCAAGGTCAGGAGGGCAAAAAAGTGGATGATAATAAGTATTGAAGTCCTAGGCCTATTGGTTCCAATAATATAGGCATTTAAAGATTTTTTCAAAAGTAGGTCAAAGATCACGGTCAAGGTCAGAAGGTCAAACGATAATATTGTTGGATGTTATAGGCATTTAAAGATTTTTGAAAAAGTAGGTCAAATGTCAAGGTCAGGAGGGCAAAGAAGTTGACATGATCATACCAAATATGGAAGACCTATGTCCATTGGTTTAAATACTATAGGCATTTAAACATTTTTTCAAAAGTAGGTCAAATGTCATGGTCTAGGTCAGGAGGGCAATAAAGTCGGCATGATCATACCTAGTATTGAAGTCCTAGGCCGATTGGTTCCAATAATATAGGCATTTAAAGATTTTTTCAAAAGTAGGTCGAAGATCACGGTCAAGGTCAGAAGGGCAAACAATTATATTGTTGGAAAAGTCTTAACACAAAAAAATTGCATACCAAGGATGGAAGCCCTAGGTCTATTGGTTCAAATACTATAGGCATTTAAAGATTTTTGAAAAAGTAGGTCAAAGGTCAAGGTCAAGGTCAGAAGGGCAAAAATATTGGCATGGTCATACCAAGTATGGAAGCCCTAGGCCAAATGGCTCCAATAATATAGGTGTTTAAAGATTTTTGCAAATATAGGTCAAAGGTCAAGGTCAGAAAGGCAAAAATGTTGGCATGGTCGGAAGGGTCTGGACAATATGAACCTTCTCACCAAATTTCAGCATCATAGCACAAATATTAAGCTTTATACCAACCCGTCCCAAAAACTTTAACCTGGTGATTTGTGGCCCCACAAAAAACTAAGTTCAAAACATGTTCAAAATTGATAAAATCAAAAAAATATTTTAATGTTTAACTTCATAGCAGCAATATTTGACCTAAAATGAACTTCCATACACAATTTCAGCATCCTAGTACGCTAAAGTAAGCTTTAAAACAACCCGTCCCAAAAACCTGGTGATTTGTGGCCAAAAGGACTAAGTCCAAAACATGTCAAAAACTGATAAAATTGAAAAATATTTTTAATGTTTAACTTCATAACAGCAATATTTGACCTCAAATGAACTTCCATGCAAAATTTCAGCATCCTAGTACAAATATTAAGCTTTAAAACAACCCATCCAAAAAACTTTAACCTGGTGATTTGTGGCCAAAAGGACTAAGTCCAAAATATTTCAAAAATTGTTTAACTTCATAACAGCAATATTTGACCTCTAATGAGCTTCCATACAAAATTTCAGCATCCTAGTACAAATATTAAGCTTTAAAACAACCCGTCAAAAAACTTTAACCTTGGCCACGCTCATGCACACGCTCACGCCGGGGGTGTAGCATAAGCTCTGCTGTTCTATGAACAGGCGAGCTAAAAAAGGAAAGCAGTGAATATCGTATTAAATAAAAAAAAATACGGCCAATCCTAATATCTGCAGATTTTTGTAAAATGCAAGGGCAATAAATCTGTAAAGACAAACTGAATGAACATCAATATAGACTCAGTTTCAGATTTTGTTGCATAAAGCATTTGTGTGAAGTTTCATTAATATCAATTTATTAGTTTTCCCAGAAAACAACAGACAAACTAAAAGTTGACCTACAAACAAAACAACCAACACACAAAGTTCATGGACAATAATTTTAGAATAAATTGACATACAAAAAAACCCGCAATATCTGTAAAACTCCATATTAAGGTTTAACTATATAGCTATATAGACAAATTGAAGTAAATATCAGTTAAAATGAAACAAGAGGGTCAGAATGGCCCTGACATCGCTCACCAGACAATCAGAGGAGAAGATTTTCAAAGTTTTCACATATGTTTCTATTGAAAACTTAACACCCCAGGGGCGGTGACAATTTTGACCCCAGGGACACAATTTATAGAACTTTTGTAGAGGACCAGAACATGATGCTGAAAGAATGTAGTGAAAGAATGGATAGAGCATAGACCACTGGAACTTGTATTAATTATTTGGATGCTAGAGGCAGATTCTCCCACCACTAATGACCTATACAAACAGTTTGGATCTAGATCAGGGCCCACATAATGTGGGGCCTGATCTGATATCAAAATTGTTTGTCAATGAGTCTGAACTTCTGAAAAACTTAGAAAGAAATTGTGTAGTACGGATAACTTACGAATATGCTGCAGACAACCATTTAGCAGATGACAAAATTACCCAGCATGCAAAGAGTTAAGCTGAAATTCACGACAGATATGCTCTATATTGATATCTGGTAGCTTAATGCAGGGCATAGGTATGAAAGAAAGCTTTAAGAGTGTTCTGCATATTAAGAACTATCCGTAGTTTTCTCAATCTTAAATGAGAGTGTGTTATTTGTCTAAACACAAATTCTACTCTACTGATCAGGCTAAGGGTGATTATATAAGAACTCACACTCACTGGTCTCAGCTCTGCAGGCTGATATATTAAGGAGAAACCTTTAGGCTGTCGTTTCTGACGCGAAGAAGACTGTACACACAGGGCAGGGCCAATTTTAACCCAAGAACGATGATACTTATAAAACCCATAAAGTTATGCTAAGTAAATATATACGCCAAATATCTAAGCTCTGGGACATGTAGTTTCTGACAAGAATACTTGTAAAGTTTTTCCTATGCATAACTAGTGATCCTATGGGCTGTTTAAGTAGTCAGCTTAAAAAAACTGGCAATCCCTGGGGTGGGACCACTTTTTACCCTAGGGGCATAATTTATATAACTTTTGTAGAAGCCCTGAAGTTGAAGCTATGTGCCAAATATGAAAGCTGAGGACCTTCTAGTTTTAGAGGAGATGATGTTCAAAGTTTTCACCATATGCTTCTATTGAAAACTGAAAACCCCTGGGGCAGGGCCAATTTTGACCCCAGGGGTATAATTTATATAACTTTTGTAGAGGACCAACAGATGATGCTATGTGCCAAAGATGAAAGCTGAGATCCCTGTAGATTCAGAGGAGAAGATTTTTCAAGGTTCAAATTGTTGACGACTGACGACGCACACCGCACGACGCACGCCGACGGACGACGGACATCACGCAATCAGAAAAGCTCACCCTGAGCACTTTGTGCTCTGGTGAGCTAAAAAAGTTACGGCCATCCTCATATTTGCATAGATTTGCATTATTTTCTTTTAAGTGTGTTGTAAAACTGGAAATTGACCCGACATGCTGTGTAGATTTCTGCTTAGTCAGCAAATCCCTTATTTGGATTTTTAAGAGTTGTAGACCAAATATAGTTAAGATTTTGGTCACAGTAGCTGCGAAATATGTTTCCGCAACTACCAGTGCATATATTTGAAGTTGATATTGCATTTTTAGTCTTTTAAGAGAGATTTTCTATCTTCGCCACTTTCACCTATATAAGCTATATAGTGGAAATTGGCCCAGATGTGAAATCTTATTAAATAAGAATAAATTCACTTTAAACTTAGCCTGGTTAGGCATTTATGCTTTATTTCTACCTTTTTCTAATAGTTTCTGATGGATGACATTGTTTGAAGCAAGAGTTATCTGCCAATATGTATTGTTTACATATTGGCATTTGACCTAGTTTCTCCATTCAGACCCCAAAACATGCAATATCTCTTTGAACAACTATATTTTCACACCTTTACATGCCTAGTAGTTAGACTTTTGTTATCTTAAGGTTTTCCACATGTTTATTTGTCTGATCAGAGCCAGATAATGTTGTAATTTAGATATATTGCCTTTTTGAGCTAGATCCTTACAAACAAGATGGCCGAAATTGAGAAAACCTGGAAAGAGCTCCTCTGATTTGGCTATTTTCTTTGGCAATACATTTCTATAAATTCTAAATTTGTGCTCATAACGTGTCTAAAGGTCTGAGGTTTATAGTCTATATTTTCAGGAAGCTTGATAAAATGGTAATTTTGTGTATTTGATGATTAATTGGTGAGTTTCAATCAAGAAGACTTGGACCCTTGACTGCTGAGATATTAAGACTTCTTTTATAAATTTTATTTGGCAATTCTGAATACAGATTTGACAGTTTTGATTAAATAGCTGCTGATTGGACTATTTTTTTAGTATTTTAAAATGTATCTTTATAATTAAGTAATTATTTTGCCTTAAGCCCTGATTAGTGACAAAAGCCCTCAGCCAATCAGATAGCTGAATTTAGGTCATGTGATAGGGGCTGACCTAGGGGCTATATAAGAAGTGCCCCTAGCTGGCTCAGACACACTCTCTCAGACTCAGACTGCAACTAGAAAGATCAATTCTACCTTCCACTGGCAGGTAACACTTGTTTTTTCCAGTTGAAACCTTATTCCTTAAATTAGATTAAGAATATTTTCTGATAAATTATTTTATCTTAACTGCATTTCTAAAATAGAGCGTGTCATTTTCAAGCAAACCAAAGTTAACACCATTTTTGGTCCTTTTTTCTTACTTATAGCATTTGGCTGTTTGCTATGTGGTTTTTATTTTTTGCTTGTGTATCATTAGTGTGCAACCTATTCATCTTTGTTGCAATTATTATCAGTTTTGCTGTGATTTCAATTCAGCAGCACATTCTTAGTTTCTGGCTGGCTCTGGTCAATTGTAAGAATATCACTTTGTTTTATAGACAGTGATTTGTATTGAATTTGAGTAAATATAAAAAGTGGTTAAACTGATCTCAGCCTTTTAATTGTGTTTTTAGTTTTCTGACCTATTGGTCAGTGGTGTCCATCCTGACAACTGTTTACCTCACTAATGTTATGCAAAGTCTACGTAACATTGGGAAGGTAAACACCCCCGCCTAAACCCGACTTTTCAACACTGGTGTCAGAAGTGGGATCTTTGGTTTAAGAGGTTTTTCTTAATCATTTTTAGCTAGGTGCGATAGGTATTTTTTCTACATCAGCATCAGCCTACAAGCTAACAATCTTTAGAACCTACTATCTTTCCAGCCCAGTCTCAAGACATATTTGTCTGGTGAAGCTTTACAGGATCGAACTCATACCTTCGATCTAGACCTCTGATTGCAAGTCTAGAGAGGGATGTGAGGGGAGACTTGTATTGTTTTACTCCCTGGACCGAGTTACAATCTATCCTTCTTTCTTGCCCAGTCTCAGACACCTTTTGTCTGGTGAAGCTCTGCAAGATCATACTCATAGTACAAAAATGAGTCATGCAGGAAATACCACATACAGAACAAACACTCGCCCGAACAGCAACACAAGGAAACAGCAAATGTACATGGGTAGAAAAAACAACAAGAGACGCACAAAGACAAAACAAACATTCAATAGGAGGAAGATGGAAGTACCGCCTTGGAACGGTCAGTGACAAAAGTCACCGGGGGTTTAAACCGGTTTATGGGCGCCCAACCTCACCCTTATTCCATCCCCATCCTAAAAGACAAACAGTGTAAATAAACGTATCCCCTCTCCGACTAATCTACAACAACCGCGACAGCAAATACAGTGGTAAAGTGCATGTATAACAAAAAAACATTTAATTGAACATACTGTATCCACCTATCGCTAGTGTACTCAATGATTGAGCTGCAAACAGAGTAACTGTAGAAAAGTAATAAAGGGTACGACAAAAATGAAATAGTACAGATATCCGACGTTCTCCTTCCATTTCTGGATTTAAGAGGTCGCCTTCATAGAGTACTAAACCTTTCTTGTCGGCGTACATGCAAAGAGGCCAGCGTGATTGCCAACTGTAAAAGGGTTCACAACCAAACATGCAGTATGTTGTAATAATACAGGATCATATCCCTTTTTAATGAATTGTTTTATATATTTGATGAACAAAGTGAGAAAATGGTTATGTCCAATAATTCTACGAAGTTTGTAAATCACATCACCATAAAATTCAGGATGTGAAATACCGTGTCGCAAAAGTACCTTGAGATTACATTTGTACTTGCCAATAAGCGAGAGATTTCGATAGTAAAATTTAGAGAAAGTTTTTCTTAGTTTATGGTATCTATATCCTTGTTTAAGCAGTTTTTCAGTTAAAATGAGATTTCGACTGTTAAAATCGTCAATAGATGAACAAGCTCTAGCAAAACGAATAAGTTGAGATATATAAACCCCGTAAGATGGAGCACGGGGAACATCCCCGTCAAGATGAGGAAAATTTACAATATTAAAATCAAAATCATCTCTTTTGTCATATATTTTAGAAGAAATCATTCCATTATTAATTTTAAGGTCTAGGTCAAGAAACGCTGCATAATTGTCGGACGGGTTAGCTTTATTCAATTTGAGTTCTTTAGGATAAATTGTAGGAATCAGAGCATTAAAGAAAGGGTTATCTAAGTTAAAAATATCATCCAAATATCGACAAGTATCATTGAAGGCTTTTATAACATCTTCTTGTGATTGAGGATTCAAACTCAACATGAAATCTCTCTCATAGCAGTACAAAAACAAATCTGCGACAAGTGGTGCACAATTCGTACCCATGGGAATACCAATTACCTGACGGTATATAGCATTCCCATAACGTACAAATATGTTGTCCAAAAGAAAGGTTAGTGCTTCGCAAACTTCTGAGCAAGTCCAATTGGTGTAATACTTCATTTGCTCGTCAGTAAAGAAAGCTTTTTCAGCATTACATGCCAAGAATGATGTTTTTTCTCGGGCAAATACTTTCTGGATCAAGTTAGTAAGCTTATCCTTAATTAAAACATGAGGAAGAGTTGTGTACAGAGTAGAAAAATCGTACGTGCTTACAGTGGATGCAAGATACCTTTTGTTCTTAAGTTTGTTTAAGACTTCTGAAGAGTTCTTAATAGACCAGAAGAGATTTATTCCAGAATTTTCATAAGTCTTATCACAGTAAAATTTCATACCTTTAAACTAGACCGCTGATTTCAAGTCTAGGGAGAGACATTGAGGGGACGCTTGCACTGATTTATTCCCTGGACCGAGTTTTGAATTCCCATTGACCTAAAGCATTCACTAAAATTTAGTTTAGCACACTTTTGACTTGTGTTAAAAGCCATTTCTGAATTTTAAATTGTTTTAGTGAATGCTTACCTCATACAGATGTAGACTATTAAACTTCTCTGTATGAGCTACATTAATTTGTAGACCAATCAATAAACAAAAACAAGGAACCCTTATGAACTACATGTACATCTGTTTGAGAAAACTCTGAAAAGCAAACAGTCTTAAAAAGAAAGAAAGGAAATTCACTTTAAGTGCAAATTGGCACCATAACTGACAGTTTTATATGGTCTATATAAAATTGTTTATTTCAAAATTGACTGCCTGCATCCGCTTTACACTAAGTTGCCTTTGTGGTACTTAGTATTTTATGAAAGATTATCTCTTGACAAACAACCTCAAGTTTGTCATTTTATGAAAGATAATATCTCGACAAACAACCTCAAGTTTGTCAGTGTTATACCGCATCCAGTGCTTACCACACTGAAGCATTCCTGAGCGCCCTAGCCAAAGACTAACCTCGTCAGAGACAAAGAAGCTACTCCCAGAAGCCAAAGCCACTCAGACGACCAGCACGAGCTTACGCTATCAAAAGCTCCCTACGCCGTTCCAGCCAGACGAGACGACCAGCAGGAGCTTACGCTATCAAAAGCTCCCTACGCCGTTCCAGCCAGCCAAGACGACCAGCAGGAGCTTACGCTATCAAAAGCTCCCTACGCCGTTTCAGACCAGAAGATCTCCAGGGGCTTACGCTACCAAAAGCTCCTGAAGCCAAGATGGAGCTTAGGTCACGAAAGCTCCCTTCACCATTCCGACCAGTACCTGAGGACCATGACATCCCAGAAAATGTTGATGTCACTCCAACCAGGTCTTTCCCATCAGATGACTACTATATCCCTCCTAGTGGTACACCTGCCAGGGGTGGGAATGACGATCCAGCCAGAGACAGACTGGGTCCAGAACTAGAAGACATTTTCTTTCCTGCTAGTGGCATGTCTGCTGCTGCAGGGTATCCTGAGCCAGGTCAATGCCAACAAGAAGATGCTATCTTTCCACCAGGCCGAACTGAAAGAGATAATGTTGCCATTCGCCAACCAACTCCAGTTCCCAGGCAGCAGCCAGGCCGAGACCTGCCGCCACTTTTTGAAGAGGCAGAATTCCCTGATTCATGGGGACCAGTTGATGCCAGACAACCAGTCCGCAAGCCTGAACCCAGGACTCCTCACACTTTGGGTTCTGGGCCACCCTTTAGGCTTGTTCGCCAAGACGCCATTACACCAGGCTCATTTGACCGACAAGGGGCTAGCCAGCCTCTCCAGCACCTCTTTCAAGGGTCCCTCATGCAGAATACCCAGGGCCATCAACCTGCCAGATTTAGCAGCCATGCATCTAATAAAGCTGCTGAACCATGGGTCCACTTTGGTCAACACAGCCAACATAATGAAATTCCTCACTGTGAAGACCCAGACTACGCCCGTCATCCCAGGGAGAAACAGCAGACTAGACCATGGGTTCACTACGGAAATGCACACTATGAAGACCCCTACCAGACTCGTAACCAGAGAGGGAGTGAACCAGTAAGACCATGGGTTCAGTATAGAAATACACACCATGAAGACCCCTACCAGACTCGTAACCAGAGAGAGAGTGAACCAGCTAGACCATGGGTTCACTACGAGAGATCCACACATGATGAGCCAAGACCCAGCTTCCCAACCTTCAATGGTAGATCCGGGGAATGGGACGCATTCTGGATCCAGTTTGAGCTGCTGTCCAAGAGATACAAATGGACAGGAGACAAACTTGTTGAACAGCTCCTCCTTAGCCTTAAAGGAGAAGCAATGACATTTGTTGCACGCCTGAGTCCTGAATTACGCAAAGAAGAATTACTCCTGATCCGAGCCCTGAAGGAAAGGTTTAGCCACAGTGCTCCAGCCGAGACCCATAGAGCAAATCTCAGTCATATCCGGAGAAGCTCCAAGGAAAGTCTTCAAGAGTATGCCTCTCGAGTAAGAACTCTAATGTCAAAAGCATACCCTGACATTTGCCACACCACAACTTATGAACAGCTCCTCATCCAGCATTTCATGAATGGGCTCCAAGACCAGACCCTGGCCTACGAGGTGCTTATCCGACAGCCAAGAACCCTCAATGAAGCCATCGACTTAGTCAGCTGGCATGAATGCTGTAAGGAGACCACTCGAAAACGATCAGGCCTGCGACATGTGAAAACAGACTTAGAAGAGATATACAGCTGTCTCTATGAAGACTTTGCTGAGGAAGAAAGCGACACAGACGTAAGTCGGCTCAACAACAGATGGTTCATAACAGAAGAACGTCTGCAACAAGTTCTGAGGGACCTGAAGAGAAGCTTGGGATCAAACAATCCTGAGAGAGAGGACAAGGACAACCCACGTTTCAACCAGCAGAACCGTAAGCCAAGAAACGTCATCTGCTTTAACTGCCATAAAGAAGGACACTACTCAACAAGCTGTCCAACCAAGAACACCCCACAACAACAGTTGTCGGAAAACTACAGAGGGCTGAATCTGATGGCCAAGAATCAGCCCAGATGTTAGAAGATACACTAAAACACTTCAACCATATGGCCAAACAACTAGAGGACAAAGATCGATTTCAGCGCCAAGGCAATGAGAAAGTAAACATGGATCTGGCAAACACTGTAGACCCTGATTACCAGAGAAACCTCCAGCAAAGAAATAAGAATGTCACACTGGAGACCACTGACACCAGGCCTTCACCTTGTGAAGAGGAAGGAGAAGCTGAAGTTCTACTGAACCGAGTCAGAGCAGCTACTATCCGGGTCCCAATGTTCATTCATGGAGCCAAGGCCGATGCAGTTGTCGACACAGGTGCTGAAGTCACTGTAATCAGTCAGCAATTTTTCAAGCGTCTGAAGGACACACCCATACTGAAGAAAGCAACACGTAAACTGGTTGTTGCAGAAGCTGGAAGAGCTATGAAGAGCTGCGGCATCACCGACTTGGAGCTGCAGATAGGAGACCTTACTTTTACCTGGTTAATATTTGTTGCTCCAATAGCCGACGACGTTCTATTAGGCTGCGATGTACTGTACGAGAAAGACATCTTGGTTAGCACAAGAAGAGGACTGAAGGTTAACAACCAGTGGATTGAATGTGGAATCCAGAAATGTGAGTCGGAGACAGCCCGAGTGACCGTTTCCAGGTCTGTCACCATCCCAGCCAACTGCGAGTTTGTTATGACAGGAAGATGCAATGAACTAGAGCAAGATGGCCCATCAACTTATGTCTTTGAGGGTACAGACGAAACCAAGGAAAAGGTTCTAGTTGCCCGTACTGTGGTAGCACCCACTTCAAGCAAGATACCAATCAAGCTGGTTAATTCCTCCTCATCGCCAGTAAAATTAAAGAAAGGAACTATGATTGGAGAACTGAATCCAGTTGGTAGCCTTCTTAAAACAAGCAAACCTACAGCCCAATTTAGTTCAATGAATGCATCCAGGGATCCTGAAAAGCACTCCCTCTGCCGTCTCCAGACAACTGACACCCGACATGAAAGAAAAGTATATCCTGTAGGATCCATACAAGAACCAGAGAATGACCATCTCCTAAGAGACGTACCCAACTACCTTACAGACTTGTACAAAGAAAACTCAAGTCAACTGAAAGAAGACCAGAAGACGAAATTTGTATCTCTACTACACATTTGCCAAAACCAAAGATGAGCTAGGAAAATGCTCTGTCCTGAAGCACAGAATAGAAACTTCTGAAGCTGCACCAGTACGCCAGCCACTACGGCGCACTCCACAAGGCTTTGAAGGTGAAGAGAAGAAATATGTTGAAGAGCAATTAAAGACCGGAGCCATTCGTCCCTCAAACAGTCCATGGAGCTCACCATTGGTCTTGGTACGCAAGAAGTCAGGTGATGTGAGGGTATGCATCGACTATAGACGGTTGAACGATTGCACAGTAAAGGACGCTTATCCCCTTCCTCGGATAGATATGTGTCTTGACTGCCTCTCCTCAGCAAAAATCTTCTCGACGATTGACCTCCAGAGCGCCTACATGCAGCTAGAGTTAGCAGAAGAAGACCAACACAAGACAGCCTTTATCACAAAATACGGCTACTGTCATGCCCTATGGTTTGTGCAACGCTCCAGCCACATTTCAGCGCTACATGGAGTTGGTTCTACGTGGTTTGCAATGGGAGATGCTCCTGATCTACTTAGACGACATCGTTGTCATCGCCACGAACTTCGATGAGCATATCCAGCGGTTAGACCAAGTCTTACAGAGACTTAGTGGAGCAGGACTCAAAGTAAAACCATCAAAATGTGAGCTGTTCCGCCATGAAGTTCTTTTCCTGGGGCATGTCGTAGGACAAGATGGCATTCGTCCCAACCCGAAGACCATAGAAGCAGTCATGGCATGGAAAGAACCAAAGTCAGTAAAGGAAATACAGCAATTTTTGGGCCTATGTTCTTACTATCGCCAGTATATTCCAAGCTTCAGCCATGTTACCTCGCCACTGACACGTCTGACCAGAAAGAAAGTTACTTTTGAACGGGACAATGCCTGCCAGACATCATTTGAGACCTTGCGGGAGAAGTTGTGTTCGGCGCCAGTACTTGCCTACCCCAGGGCCAATCACATGTACATCCTTGATACAGACGCGTCCAATGTTGGCATTGGTGCTGTCCTTTCCCAGGTCCAAGATGGAAAAGAATGTGTCATTGCCTATGCCTCAAAGCGCCTCAACATCCACCAAGAGCGGTACAGCGTCACCAAGAGAGAACTTTTGGCAGTTGTGACATTTGTCAATCACTTCAGACACTTCCTTTTGGGGCAGAAGTTCCTTCTGAGGACAGACCACGGATCCCTTCGCTGGCTCTTCAATTTCAAGGATCCACGTGGCCAGGTTGCAAGATGGTTAGAAGTTCTTGCTCAGTACCACTTTGATATTCAACACCGAGCTGGTACAAAACACAACAATGCTGACAGCCTGTCCAGGAAAGACTTTGACCAACAAACCTGCGAGCATTCTCCAGACCAAATTGAAAATTGCCCAGACTGTGCAGCCCGCACTGAAGAGTGGACCGAATTTTTTGAAGAGGTAGACGACATTGTTGATTTGGGAGTTGCAACAAATTCAGCCGGTATTAAGGCTCTGACAAGAAGCAATGACAGAAATATCAGTCTTCATAGCCAAGTCCAGACTGAAGTCGCCATGTCAACATTTCTACCTTGTTACACAGCAATAGAGATTGCAGACATGCAGAATGAGGACCATGACCTCTGTATTTTTCAAGAGTGAATCCGGGTCAAATCGGACCAAAACCAAATCGGCCTGGGTCAAATCGGACTGGGTCAAATCGGACCACTCTATATATTGAATAGAATGCCCCATATGATATGTTAGTCCGATGTGACAACTTTTAAACAAAAGATACCTAACTTCAGACAATTGAGATTAGTGTCATCCATTGATTACCACAAAAGGTGTTGATTAAGGATTAAATATGTGTAGGCACGGCCCAGATAATTGGGGAATATGTTCTTTTGATAACATTTTACATGTTGAGGTCAACCGACCTGAATATAATTGAGATGTTTTAATCGAAGTTTGTTACTTTTAAATGGCTCATGAAAGAAGGGTTTAATAGTTGCCGTCAATAATTATAAACGGCAGACTTTAATCAACTGAAGATGGTGTAATCGATTGTTACTTACCCCTATTAGTATTGTTTAGCTTAATTGTATTTTTCACACCCGTTTCGGATTATGTAGAAAGGCGGCGAAAAAAGAGAGAAATTAGATAAATTGACAAGTTGAATTGTTAAATGTAAATGGGCTGGTTAGAAAACAAAAACAAACAAACAATATGATTGGTTTTTTAATCGTCAAAGGCATATGATTGGCGATAACACTCAGTATATGTCATCAAATTTGATTGGATAGTGACGAGGAAGATGACGTCCCTGCTGTGATGGACACATCCGTTGACATTGGCCCACCTGTGTTGGAGGCGAGCGTCCGGTTACCGGAGGTGAGTTACACAAAATTGGTGAGGAAATCACTGCTGATGATGATCACATGAGGTTGTTGATAAGTTGTTGAATAATGATATGCGTGTAATTTTCCTTATGATACTGCTGATGATGATCACATGAGGTGATGATAAGTTGTTGAATAATGATATGTGAGTAAATTTCCTTATGCTACTGCTGATGATGATCACATGAGGTGATGATAAGTTGTTGAATAATGATATGTGGGTAAATTTCCTTATGCTACTGCTGATGATGATCACATGAGGTGATGATAAGTTGTTGAATAATGATATGTGGGTAAATTTCCTTATGCTACTGCTGATGATGATCACAGGAGGTGATGATAAGTTGTTGAATAATGATGAATTATGATATGCGTGGTTTTTTCTTATGTTACTGCTGATTATGTTTACATGAGGTGGTAATAAGTTGTTGAAATGTGTTATGCATGTCCGTTTCCTTTCCTTTATTCGCAGGCTGATCAAGAGGACGTACTGGCCCTACATGATAGTGTGATGGCGGATCAAAGCATCGCAGACTTCCGCAGTCCTACCCGTGTACCAATTGCCGAGTCAACTATCCACGAAGACATGGAAAACACGCCAGTGCCGTTGAACGCCTCTTTCGACATTTCACACAGAGACATTGAAGACAGGGAGCCTGTTCACGAAGAGTAAGTATCAGTAGACGTAACGTAATTGATAAGGGCTCAGCAGTATATATTGAAATTATATTCGTAAAACGAGTCCATATTTTCACTTTCAATATTACATTTTCTAAAAAAGTCCTAAGCTACCAGATTGGAATGGGATGAATCGCCGAGTAATTTATTTCCTCCAACGGAACACGATGTTCATCTGAGGATCACGTTAAGCGTTTATAATGATCATTACATGGAATGATGATAAGTTGTTGAAGTATGATATGCGTGTATTTTTACTTCCGTTACTGCTGTTGATGGTTACACGAGGTGACGATAAGCTGCTAAATTAAGATTTTCATCTGACGGACATTTTATCGGCCTGTTAAGGGCTAATAAGCAGTAAATGTATTTTAATATAATTTCCAGATCCATGGCAGGCCGGACGCTGACAGATACTGTCCTGGAGGACGAGCCATTGACCTACACAGTGATCGAGAAGGGCAGTCAAAGAGGGACATACCTGCTTGTTACCAACACCGGCTATGCGTATGGCGTTAAGGTTTGTATATTAGGTTTTTTGCCTTAATATATTCCATGTATGTTAAAATGTAATTAAGTACAAAACACATAACCATCCTACAAATTATATACAAAACACATAACCCTCCTACTGAGTCGTAGGCGTTGTCGTCATTGTCGTCGGCGTGCAAAAACTTCAATGCGGCTCTTGTTTATTTATGTATATCAGTATACTTCGAAGGACTGATAATTGCCGTGACTGATTGTGCATGTATGCTTTTTGTCTTAATATATTCCATGTATGCTAAATTGTAACGTAATTATATACAAAACACATAACCATCCTACTGAATCGTAGGCGTTGTCGTCGTCGTCATGCAAAAACTTCAATGCGGTTCTTGTTTATTTATGTATTTATGTATATCAGTATACTTCGAATAACTGATCATTGCCGTGGCTGATTGAGCAATTCTAGTTTATTGTATTGTTTGTAGACCAGGAATGCAGCAGGTACCAGGACAACATGGAGATGTAATGTGCGAACAAAGGCCATCAACTGCCACACCACTGTTTCTCAGCGCGGTGACCAGTTCATCACAGGAGCCGTCGAGCATACCCACGCACCTTACGTCGGACGGGAACTTAAGGCCAGGATATCAAAGCAGGTACACGCATGATTTTATGCGTACTAAAAATAATAAATTTCTTATTTATGAAAGATAGTAAAAATTCATACGATACGATACCATGACACGTCTAAGTCATTTAACTTTAATTGTCATTAAGAAAGTCGGACGGGAACTGAAGGCCAGAATATCAAAGCACAGACACGCATGATATTATGCGTATTGAAATTTCCTTACTCAAGAAACTACATGTATGACAATTCTAAATTATTTAACTTTCATTTTCTTTAACAAAGTCAGTTGAAAGATGTTTATGTATATTGTACATGTTTGGCATCATGACAATTTGACATTATTGTTATCATATACCTGTTCTTTTTATATTGAAGCTGCCTGGACTGCTATCCGGCGTGTGTTCCCCGAAGTTTACATTAAAGGTTGCGTGTTCCACTGGACCCAGGCACTGTGGATGAAGATCCAGGAAGATCCAGGAAGAGGGCCTAGGCACTACATACCGGAAGAGGGAACCAACACACGAGTACCTCCGTTCTCTGATGGCGCTCCCCTTCTTGCCCGCAGCACATGTCAGGCCAACATTTGAAGACCTGAAGATGAGAGCCAACACGGGTCCATTGAGGGAGATTGTAAGCTACATCAACAGACAGTGGATTGAGAGCCGAGTCTTCGACATCCCTTCCTGGTCCGTCTTCCGACAGAGTGTTCGCACGAACAACGATGTAGAAGGTACGTCTAAACATGAGTCTAATGTTATACAGTTTATGCCAGTAATAAGCTGGGAGTAAACGGCATTTTCTGACTTCCGTAATTTCAATAATAGGTATACCAAATTAAAGGCGCAATAAAAATTGCATTATGCCCTCATTATATTAATACTTCATAAATTCTTTATTGGTTATACATGTAGTTAATAGCTTTATTACATTGCTGATGTATGGATCGCCGGTGCGTCATGCCAAATGCAATTTGCGAAATGCAAAAGACGAAATGCTTACAGTTATGAGATAGTTATGCACAAATACGTCTCCTTTTTTGTCGAAAATAAATATTTTTTTTATTTAACGTTCTTTTATTTCAGGATGGCACCATCGTCTGAACCGGAAGGCAGGGATGTCAGGACTTGGTTTTTACCGTCTGGCCCCACTCCTGCGGAGAGAAGCCGAGTTGGTGGAGATTGCTGTCCGGGGAGGTGACCTGTGTCGGGACAGGAGAGCAGCTGCCACCCGCCTGGACAGCGAGCTGGAACAGCTGTGGCAGCGGTACATGGAAAAGGAGATTTCAACGACTCGCTTGCTCCGTAGGTGTGGGGAAATCTACAGTGTCCGATGAAAGAAATATAATACAGTAAACCCGCTCTAAACCGGAAGTTAGATTTGTATAAAAAAAATATCAGTCTTTGAAACAGGTGGCAGCTTAAATTCTAAAATTCTACATTCTTCCCCAATATATTTCCGGTTTTGAGGGGTTTTACTGTATATGATGAACTGTTGTTTTGTATGCGTTGATACAGTATTAACCCTTTCAGTGCCATAATTTTCGTCTGCTAGACATATTTTCGTGTGCTTCACGTTTAAGAATGGACATTTGTTCATTTATGTATCGAAAGATGAACAGGGTGTCAAACAGTTTGGATCGTGATGAGACGCCGAGTTACTAGGCGTCTCATCTGGATCCGAACTATTTGCATATGATATAACTGAAAGGGTTAAGTTTGAAATGTTTTTGTTATACTTTATACATGTGTTTGTTTTGTATTGTTTAGATCTATTTGTTTTTGAGACTTACATATTAATGTACATATGTATATACGCTAACCCTTTACTCCATGAATGTTCATGGCATTGGAAGAAACTTAAGAATCACTTTTATATTATACCATAAGCAACAAAATGCAGACCCTGATCAGACGGATCAGATAGGAGCCGTCTGATCTGGGTCAACTCTGTTTGCAGAGGCGTAGAAAAGCTCCCAATAGCTTAGTATTTACTATTTATATGAATGTTCATATGTATATACGTTAACCCTTTACTCCATGAATATTCATGCATGAAATGATGATCATGAATATTAATGAGTTGAATTCTCAACAGACATCTTAAACACATACATTTTTGGTATTGGAAGAAACTTAAGAATCACTTTTATATTATACCATAAGCAAACAAATGCAGACCCTGATCAGACGGATCAGATAGGAGCCGTCTGATCTTGGTCAACTCTGTTTGCAAAAGTGTAGAAAAGCTACCAATAGCTTAGTATCGACTATTTATACTGTTAAATTGCACTGTACTTAATTTCTATGTCACTTAGTGTTGTTACATTAAATGATTTTATTAACGTCGTTGTTTAGTTTTCTGTATTTTCATAGAGGCGGCACTTGAAACAGAAACGCTGTGGGATTTCTAATCATAAGACATTTCAAACAGTGTAGACCTATATCACCGTAAACTTCACAATATTTCGACATGCCATGAAATATGAGTCTACACTCGTTGTAAAAACTTATGGGTAGAAATTCCGTAGCGGGGATCTATTTATCCAATGAATAAAAAAGCCAACTTAATTTTTAATTACAGTAAAACCTCCCTATAACGGCCACTAAATTATGTTAATTAGCTGGTATTTATGACACTAAATAATTGATGTCATTTAGTGGCCGTTATAGAGAGGTTTTACTGTACAGTGAACAAGTAAAGACCGGAGCTGCCTAAAAATGCGCAAAACAATAAATACATGTTCACATCAAGATTAAATTATTCTTCATAGCAAAAGCATCTATAAATTCAGCAGATTGTATGAGCAAATTACCTTTATAAAAATAGAAATGTATAAGACTGTACGAGTAGATCACCAATATAAAACAATTGGTCCGATTTGACCCGGTCCGATTTGGGGGCGCAAAACAGGCATATGTTTTGATTAAATAAATAAATGAAAAACAAAATAGAAATTTATAAGACTGTACGAGTAGATAAATAAATGAAAAAAAAATAGAAATTTATAAGACTGTACGAGTAGATCACCATTATAAAAAAATTGGTCCGATTTGACCCGGTCCGATTTGGGGGCGCAAAACAGGCATATGTTTTGATTAAATAAATAAATGGGAAAAAATTAGAAATTTATAAGACTGTACGAGTAGATCACCATTATAAAAAAAAATGGTCCGATTTGACCCGGTCCGATTTGGACCTAGTCCGATTTGACCCAGGATCCGATTTGGTTTTGGTCCGATTTGACCCGTTACCGCCAAGATATGCCAGACAGAGATGAATTGGCCCAGTATAGCCCTGCAGTCAGAAAGTACTGGTTGAACTCTGACAACATCATACGCCGTGGCAATGTCCTATACCAGAAGAGATACTCCACTGCTGAGAAATTCGACTACCAGATGCTGGTGCCAAAGGTTCTCCGCAGAGAAATCATCCAAAACCATCACAGTCCTGCCATTGCCGGTCACTTTGGAGTCAACAAAACCTCCCAGAAGATTAGGCCAAAGTTCCACTGGTACAAGATGAATCAGGACATCCGAGATTTCATCAGATGCTGCGACACTTGTAACCGACACAAGAATGCTAAAAGAAGACCCAAGGCACGACTGAAGACCTACACTGTTGGCAATCCAATGGACCGCATCGGTATAGACATCATGGGTCCACTTCCTACTTCAAACCGGTTCATCTTGGTGGTGGGCGACTACTTTACCAGGTGGATTGAAGTATACTGTATCCCAAACCAGCAGGCCGACACAGTAGCTGAGAAGCTTGTCAACAACTTTGTCTCTCGTTTTGGTACACCTCTTGAACTTCACTCAGACCAAGGACGAAACTTCGAGAGTGAGCTTTTCTCTGAGGTCCTGAAGCTGCTCGAAATTAAAAAGACCCGTACAACAGCATACCATCCAAGTTCCAATGGTCTAATAGAAAGGTTCAACTCGACACTCGGCAAATTGATCTGAAAGAATGTGGAGTAGAATTGCAGTGACTGGGACAGGAGCATAGATCTGTTGCTAGCCGCCTACCGCAGCACTCCACATGCAGTCAGTGGGTACAGTCCAAATCTACTGATGTTCGTCCGAGAGGTTCATTTGCCAAGCTCAGTCCTCTACCCATTTCCCCGGCGAGAAGACCCACCAGAAGTCCATGAGTATGTTCGAGACCTCCGGGACAAGATGGAGGAATGTTACCATTTGGTGCGGGCCAACCTGAAGGCAGCTGCAGAGCGACAGAAGAGAGACTATGATGCAAGAATTGCTGAAAATGAATATTCTGTCGGTGACCCTGTATATAAAAGATCAGGCATAAACAAGAAGCTACAAGCAAAGTACACTGGACCTTTCATCGTCACTAAGGTCCTGAGCTCCGTCTTCTATGAGGTTACTGGTAAGAAGGGTACTGTAGTTGTACATCATGACCGCTTGAAGATTTACCATGGTACCCTGCCAAGATGGGCTATCCGAGTGAAGAGGAAACTCAAGAAAAAACTTTCTTATTACTGCTTTATTACTTATAACTGTTAAGACCAGAGCCAGACCAACCTTAACATTATGCAGCAAATCCTGATAAATTGATGCATTCTGCTACTTCTAACAAACACATTTGTTACTTGCCAGCATGAAGAACCGGTTCGCCTGTAATTACTGTACTTACACTGGATCCTTGGACCAGCTGTTTCATCACCTGAACCTGGTACACCAACTGCACAACCTCACCTGTTTCTGCGGCCTTATGAGTCCAAGTCTTCAGTGTCTGACAGCTCACCAGAGGAAGACCGGATGCCATGGCCCCAACTTTGGAGAGCAACATTATGAGGCAACCCGCCAACTTGTGACCTCAACAACCAGTCAAGAGGCCATGGTACCATCTGAGCAGCCACAGGGACATCCAAGACCAGAAACCAGCAGGGATGTCGGATGCCAAGCCAGCATCGCCACCCCCAGACGCCAGGAATCTTCTAACTTGGGGAGCCAGCTCGCCTTGGCCAAGGCAGAGATGCGGTTCGTTGAGATGTTCCTGCCACTTCCAGAGATTGGGTGCACCAATATGATGTCCCTGGATGGATTTGACATGTTATGGGAACAGTACCAACCTCTGGCAGACAACGACCTCTTCTCAGGGCCAGTAATAGAAGAATCCTATCCGTCTGCCAGCCCCCGCCTTAGAGGATGGAGACGAGCCCTCTGGGAGGCACAGCGAGGCCAGGAGCAAGTGTGGGGAACAAGGACGCACCAAGCCAGCTAGTGTATCGCTGTGATAATATTCGCGAGTGGTGGTGTTTGTTAGGTATGATTTAACCCTTGACTGCATTTTCCCATTTACTGTGTATACTAAGATGTTGAGCCTTCTTGTCAAGACTCTTGATATTGGTCTCTACAGTTTGACTTGGAGTTTTGAACCATTTTGTTTGGAAAATTCCTTTAAATCAGTTATTTCCAAATCAAGTTATTAAAAATTCACTGTGTAGGTGTTTATTTGCTTATCAAGCATTCAAAGGGTTAAGCTACCTAACCATTTTTTTTTCTATTCTCCGTTTCATACGCGTTTTATATTAAGTAGGAAAAACAGAAGAAGAGAACAAAGGATGATTAAAAAGAAGCAGAGACTTTATAACCAAGCCCGCAAAACAAAGAAATGGTCGAACTACAGAGCATTCCAGAAGGAGTGCAAAAGGCACATGCGCAGGGCAGAGCAGGACTACATCAACTCGAACATCATGGAAGGTTTAGAAAATAATAACACTAAACCATTCTGGAAATACGTAAAATCGAAACGGCAAGATGCAGGAGGCATTGCTCCACTAAAAGAAGGGACATCACTGGTGTCAGAGAGTAAGGGGAAGGCAGACATCCTGTTAAGACAATTTAAGTCAGTGTTTACGAAATCTTCAAACCGAGACCTCCCTAACATGGACATGGAAACAGAAGATATAGTCAAACCGATAAAAATAGATCAAAATGGATTGCAGAAATTATTGGAAAAGGTCAACCCATCTAAAGCATCAGGCCCTGACAACATACCAAACCGCATTCTTAAAGAATGCGCAGTACACCTAGCTCCGATCCTGAAAATCATAATGCAGGCTTCGATAGACACTGGTGAACTCCCAAACGATTGGAGAGCAGCAAATGTCTCCAGTATTTTCAAAAAAGGAAATAAGCATCTTGCCGAAAACTACAGACCAGTTTCTTTAACATCTGTTGTAAGCAAAATCTTGGAACACATAATATGTAGACACCTCATGACACACTTGGAAAGCAATGGAATCCTCACAAGTCTAAACCATGGATTCCGAACAGGCTACTCTTGCGAAACACAGCTCTTGACAACACTGAACGACCTCCTCCAAGAACATGACAGGGGGCACCAAACAGATGTCGCTATTCTAGATTTTTCCAAAGCCTTCGACACTGTACCACACGACAAACTCTTGCACAAATTACACCACTATGGAATCCAAGGGAGTATCCATACCTGGCTGGCAAACTTCCTAACAACCCGCACAATGCGAACCATAGTAGAAGGCCGACAGTCAGACGAAACATCGGTGGACTCCGGAGTGCCCCAAGGAACTGTTCTTGGACCGATCCTGTTTCTCTGCCACATAAATGACCTTCCAGACTGTGTAGGATCATCGGTACGACTATTTGCAGACGATTGCCTACTTTACCGAACCATCAGGAATAGTAAAGATCAAGAAAAACTTCAGTCAGATTTAACAAACCTTGAAACATGGGCAATTAAATGGGGTATGCGATTCAACGCCAAGAAATGTTACATCCTCTCCATAAACCAGAAGATATCCAAATTCTACCAACTAAACAGCCATATCCTACAAGAGGTACAAGATAATCCGTATCTAGGCATACAGATATCCAAAGACCTCAAGTGGAGTGTGCACATAAACAATTTATGTAGAAAAGCCAATGCCACACTTGGATTCTTAAGACGGAACCTGAGAAACGTTCCTGAAAAATGCAGGAAAACGGCATACATTTCAGTAGTAAGATCTATCATGGAGTATGGCGCAACCATCTGGAATCCGTACCTCAAAGGGGACATAGACAAACTGGAAAGAATTCAGAACCGTGCAGTCAGATTCATAAAAAGGAACTATAGAGACAGAGAGACAGGAGCAGTCACAAGGATGAGAGAACAACTGGGATTAGAGACCCTTGAAGACAGGAGACTAAGCCTTCGTCTAATACTTATGTATAAGGTAGTTGAGGGCTTGGTACCTGCTCTACCGACATCCACGTTCACAAAGCCGGCAAAACCGAGAAGAAACATCAAAGCTACCAAGTTTAAAGACTGCGATACAAGAAATATAATAGAAAACCAAGTATGCAATAACTCAAGAGGGTTGGCAGTCCCAAATGGCAAGACCCCTCAATACAGGAATTCATTTTTTGTAGACACTACGGTGCAATGGAACAAACTGCCTAACAGCATAGTGCATGCTGATTCCGTAGAGGCTTTCAAGACAGCCCTACGAGATCATCGCCAATTATAATGGCGTCTCTTCTCACCCGTCGTGTAAAAGCCTTAATAGGATTCTACGACGTATAGATACAGATACAGACAGAAACACCACAAAAGTGTAAAAAGTGCTAATTTTCTTATTCAGACACTCGCGCAACTAGAAACTTACGACGAATTAAGAACTTACTCGCGCTCCACCTCCAAGAACTTAAGCGCATCTATCTATGTGATATATATATATAGACTCTAGATTAATTTATTTTTACCAACATATCCACGGTACAAAGAATAGAACTATGAACTTTCCTACAGCCACAGAAACAGGAGTTCCAGTAACAGTCATATTTGCTTTTCAGTACTCAGTGCATATATTTGAAGTTGATATTGCATTTTTAGTCTTTTAAGAGAGATTTTCTATCTTCGCCACTTTCACCTATATAAGCTATATAGTGGAAATTGGCCCAGATGTGAAATCTTATTAAATAAGAATAAATTCACTTTAAACTTAGCCTGGTTAGGCATTTATGCTTTATTTCTACCTTTTCTAATAGTTTCTGATGGATGACATTGTTTGAAGCAAGAGTTATCTGCCAATATGTATTGTTTACATATTGGCATTTGACCTAGTTTCTCCATTCAGACCCCAAAACATGCAATATCTCTTTGTACAGCCATATTTTTCACACCTTTACATGCCTAGTAGTTAGACTTTTGTTATCCTAAGGTTTTCCACATGTTTATTTGTCTGATCAGAGCCAGATAATGTTGTAATTTAGATATATTGCCTTTTTGAGCTAGATCCTTACAAACAAGATGGCCGAAATTGAGAAAACCTGGAAAGAGCTCCTCTGATTTGGCTATTTTCTTTGGCAATACATTTCTATAAATTCTAAATTTGTGCTCATAATGTGTCTAAAGGTCTGAGATTTATAGTCTATATTTTTAGGAAGCTTGATAAAATGGTAATTTTGTGTATTTGATGATTAATTTGTGAGTTTCAGTCAAGAAGACTTGGACCTTTGACTGCTGAGATATTAAGACTTCTTTTATAAATTTTATTTGGCAATTCTGAATACAGATTTGACAGTTTTGATTAAATAGCTGCTGATTGGACTATTTTTTTAGTATTTTAAAATGTATCTTTATAATTAAGTAATTATTTTGCCTTAAGCCCTGATTAGTGACAAAAGCCCTCAGCCAATCAGATAGCTGGATTTAGGTCATGTGATAGGGGCTGACCTAGGGGCTATATAATAAGTGCCCCTAGCTGGCTCAGGCACACTCTCTCAGACTCAGACTGCAACTAGAAAGATCAATTCTACCTTCCACTGGCAGGTAACACTTGTTTTTTCCAGTTGAAACCTTATTCCTTAAATTAGATTAAGAATATTTTCTGATAAATTATTTTATCTTAACTGCATTTCTAAAATAGAGCGTGTCATTTTCAAGCAAACCAAAGTTAACACCATTTTTGGTCCATTTTTCTTACTTATAGCATTTGGCTGTTTGCTATGTGGTTTTTATTTTTTGCTTGTGTATCATTAGTGTGCAACCTATTCATCTTTGTTGCAATTATTATCAGTTTTGCTGTGATTTCAATTCAGCAGCACATACTTAGTTTCTGGCTGGCTCTGGTCAATTGTAAGAATATCACTTTGTTTTATAGACAGTGATTTGTATTGAATTTGAGTAAATGTAAAAAGTGGTTAAACTGATCTCAGCCTTTTTATTGTGTTTTTAGTTTTCTGACCTATTGGTCAGTGGTGTCCATCCTGACAACTGTTTACCTCACTAATGTTATGCAAAGTCTACGTAACATTGGGAAGGTAAACACCCCCGCCTAAACCCGACTTTTCAACAAGTGCAAGGCCATAACTCCAAAACGACAAATCAAATGAACCTCATTCAGACCCAGCTTCAGATCTGAATGCATTAAACATGTGTGTGAAGTTTCATTAATATCTGTCAAATTGTTTTCCCAGGAAACAGTGGACAAACTATTTGCATATATTTGCATTATTTTTTAAGGACAAGGGCCATAACTCTGAAACAACAAATCAAATGAAGCACAGAATCAACCCAGCTTCATATCTTGATGCATCAAACATGTATGTGAAGTTTCATCAATATCTTTCAAACAGTTTTTCCAGAAAACAGCAGACAAACTATTTGCATGGGTTTGCATTATTTTAAGTACAAGGGCCATAACTTCCAAATGACAAAATCAAATTAACCTTAGAATCGACTTGATGCATTCAACATTTGTGTGAAGTTTCATTAATATCTGTCAAATAGTTTTCTGAGAAAACAGCGGACAAACAAAATGTTGACGAACGAACGGACGGACGGATGGATGGACGACAGGATCACCTTTATTAGGTGGGCGTATATAAAGGTGTCAATATGAGTTATATACAGGGTTTTCAAGCACTTGTGCTTAATAGAAAGACACTGTCCTGCTACAGGTCAGGAGACATAGGCCTTTTTATTATAAACCAGTTACAGTCATATGTGAAACTAGAAAAATACAAGAGCTACGTGCGCCGCAAACGCTCGTCTGATTCGGTGCTTGTCAGCTAAATTAACACATTTTGAAAAATAAATAAATGACAATAACTCAAAATCGGGGTCTGTTCTGTTTGGTTACAATATAATATACAGTGAACTCTCGTTACAACGGAGGTGTTTGTTTCCAGACATTTAGCTGGTATCATGAGGTTACCGTTATAACGAGTTTGAATATGAAAGGAACCATATGTTTTTTTTATTGGCCAGTGCACTTCTTGTGTTCTGTATTAAGCGATCACCTGTCTAATTAGCATTGCACCTATTTATTCGGTGGTTGTTTCAGAGACTTAACGGCAACTGTGTCACAAGGCATACTGCCGGTATAACGAGGGTGCCATTGTAACGAATGCCGGTATAATGAGGATTCACTGTAGATATGAATCTACAGTTTCTTCTCTGTGTCCATGTGCTATTTTAATAATTATTGTTTTAGTATTGATGATGTTGTTGGTGGTGGCTTGGCCTAATGGTTGAGCGTATAACTGAACTAAAAACAGGGGTTTGAATACCGACTGGACCAGCTTGAAATTTCAGGGATGCATTTCAGTGTTTCCCAACTGCATAAGGTTGCCTCCTCACCACCCAGAGGTAAAAAGAAATATCTTAAGATGTTTAGCGGCATTCAAATATTGACCCAAAGTACAAAACAATAATGGTATTACAGTGAAACCCCGCTAATGCGACCACTTAAAGAACAGCCACTGATGTCGTCTAAAGCAGGTGGTTGCTTAATGCAGGACGGGTGGTTGCTTAATGCAGGACGAAAGTTATGCAGAAAAGCTCCTATAGGAGCTTTCTGCATAACTTTCGTTCTGCATTAAGCTACCAACTGCCTCTACCACCCAGAATTATGCCCCTTTTTGGTGGTCGCATTAGCGGGGTTTTACTGTACATGTAAATGGTGATTTTTTAGTAAAGGGCACTAGATTTACGAAGGGTTGCTTGCTATTATAATAGCGGACAGGTGTGCAATGAAAAAAGCAGATCTTGAGCAATCTGGTCTATTACTGACACCTTAAGCTGTTTTGAACTCATTAAACAAAAACTTTAGCTGATAGTAAATATTTATATAACAGTTACCTCCCTTTGACCAAACGGAGTGTGAAATAGACATTGTTACACATCAATTTATACAATACAAACATTGCAACTGGATCGCCCCCAAAATTTTGTTACATGGACTTAATATATGAAACCAGGTGTGTGACAGTTGTAGGAATCCGCGGTTCTGAGAAGGAATCTAAACAATTTGAGTAGACCCCATCAAAACTTGAATATATAAGTAACAAGTTTGTGAAATGAATGAAACAATTGTTATTGTCCAATTCCTGTTTAACCCTACATTTTTATGTACACATATCAAATCTCATGTATTTTCCTCGTTTTTCCGCCTAAAAAATCTATATATAAACTAGAGGTTTTTGTCACAAAAATGGATGTCTCCCCTCTAATAAAAACAATATGTAAAGGGAAATCGCTAAAAATGTTATGGTCTTGATGAATGATACTTCCCCTAATTATGCGTTTTCCACACTACATTTTTTCAAGAAGAAAATGATAACAGCTAATAACTCCAAAAATACTGATACCAGATTTATGGCCCTTGTGCATGACAATTACTTTCAATATGCTCTTTCCAAAAATAAAATGTCATTCCAATAGCATCAGTCAAACAGGAGTTATTAATCGGCCAAAAAATGTAACAAAGGGCAATAACTCCAAAAGTATTGAAGCCAGAATTATGGCCCTTGTTCATGACACTTTTTCTCATCATGCTCTTTCCATGTATGAAGTTTCAATACGATGGCAAGAGCCATGTAGGAGTTATCGTCCGGACAAGAAAGAATTAAACAAATGTACAAGGGACAATAACTCTAAATTTATTGAAGCTCGAGTTAAAGATCTTATGCATGACACTTTCTCTTATCATGATCATTCCATGTGTGAAGTTTCATTCCAATGGCATGTGTCACATAGGAGTAAGCATCTGGACAAAAAATTGTGATTTTTTTTTACAAAGGGCAATAATCCAATATTAGTGAAGCCAGAGTTATGGACTTTGTGCATGGCACTTTCTCTCGTTATGATCTTTCCTTATATGAAGTTTCAATCCAATGGCATGAGCCATATAGAAGTTATCGTCCGGACAAAAAAGTGTGATTTTTTTTACAAAGGGCAATAACTCCTATATTAGTGAAGCTAGAGTAATGTACCTTCTGCATGACACTTCCTCTAATTATGCTCTTTCCATATATGAAGTTTGAATCAACTGGCATCAGGCATATTGAAGTTATTGTCCGGACAAAAAATTATGATATTTTTTACAAAGGGCAATAACTCCAATATAAGTGAAGCCAGAGTTATGGACCATGTGCATGACACTTCCTCTTGTCATGATCTTTCTATATATGAAGTTTCAATCCAATGGTATAAGCCATATAGGAGTTATCGTCCAGACAAAAAAAGTGTGATTTTTTTTTACAAAGGGCAATAACTCCAATATTAGTGAAGCCAGAGTTATGGACCTTGTGCATGACACTTCCTCTCATTATACTCTTTCCATATATGAAGTTTCAATCAACTGGCATCAGGCATATTGAAGTTATCGTCCTGACAAAAAGTGTGATGGACAGACAGACAGACGGATGGACAGACGGACGGACATACAGACAGACAGACAGACAACTCTCACGAAAACAATATGTCTCCCCCATATAAATATGGGGGGGGGGGAGACATAAAAATCAAATCTCAGCATTTCTAAGAATATTCTCAGGCATTTTGTTTAAAAATATGGTACTCCTGCATTTTTCATTTCAATTGTGCTTAAGGTAGTTTGCGCTGTTGCTCGGCAAAAATCGAAGTTTATCCAATTAACATCATATTTGGTCCAAGTATTCAGAAAGTTACCGCCGACACGACTACGACGTTCATTTTAAATTTGACGTCGGTTGCTTAGCAATATATGACGTCAAAAGCGCCCTCTGGTGTCATCTAAGCAATTCACATGTGTTCGCGTATTCCTTTATTTATTTATAAATGTCGTTGTGTATTTCAATGATTCGAAAACTGTTTTGAAGAAGAAGAATAGTTCTTCAATATGATATGCGATATATGTTTTACAAGCGTATAAAGTTTGTTCCGTCAAGAGTTGAATGCTGGAAAACCTATTTTACCGCTTTCTGGTATTGGATTTTTTTCACCATTTTCGTGGAATTCCAAAAATACTAGACGGTGAAAGTTAACAAAAAAATTATATGTCATACTCCGTTGACTTCTTAATAGAAACAAGTAAAACAAGGGGGCCAGAATGGCCCTGAAGCGCTCACCAGACAATCAGAGGAGAAGATTTTCAAAGTTTTCACTATATGCTTTTATAGAAAACTAGCCGGCCCTGGGGCGGGCCAATTTTGACCCCAGGGACTTAATTTATATAACTTTTGTAGAGGACTTGAACATGATGCTATGAGCCAAATATGAAAGCTTAGAACCTTTCAGTTTCAGGAGAAGATTTTTGAAGTTTTCTCTATATGTTTTTACTGAAAACTACCCACCCCTGGGGCGGGGCCAATTTTGACCCCAGGGCCATAATTTATATAACTTTTGTAGAGGACCTGAACATGATGCTCTGTGCCAAATATGAAAGCTGAGCGCCTTCCAGTTTCAGAGGAGAAGATTTTCAAAAATGTCACTATATGTTTCTATTGAAAACTTCCCACCCCTGGGGCGGGGCCAATTTGAACCCCAGGGCCATAATTTATATAACTTTTGTAGAGGACCTAAACATGATGCTCTGTGCCAAATATGAAAGATGAGAGCCTTTCAGTTACAGAGGAGAAGATTTTCAAAGATTTCACTATTTGTTTCTATTCTGAAAACTACCCACCACTGCGGCGGGGCCAATTTTGACCCCAGGGTCAAAATTACTATATCTTTTGTAGAGGACCTGAACATGATGCTCTGTGCCAAATATGAAAGCTGAGCGCCTTCTAGTTTCAGAGGAGAAGATTTTCAAAGATTTCACAATACATTTCTATTGAAAAATGCCCACCCCTGGGGCAGGGCCAATTTTGACCCCAGGGGCATAATTTATATAACTTTTGTAGAGGACCTGAACATGATGATCTGTGCCAAATATTCAAGCTGAGAGCCTTCCAGTTTCAGACGAGAAGATTTTCAAATATTTCACTATTCGTTTCCATTGAAAACTGGCCACCCCTGGGGCGGGGCCAATTTTGACCCCAGGGCCATAATTTATATAACGTTTTTAGAGGACCTGAACAAATATGCTCTGTGCCAAATATGAAAGATGAGAGCCTTTCAGTTTCAGAGGAGAAGATTTTCAAAGATTTCACTATTTGTTTCTATTGAAAACTTCCCACCCCTGGGGCGGGGCCAATTTTGACCCCAGGGTCATAATTTATATAACATTTGTAGAGGACCTGAACATGAAGCTATGTACCAAATATGAAAGCTGAGAACTTTCTGGTTTCAGAGGAGAAGATTTTCTATAGAGGAGAAGTTTTACTATATGTTTCTATTGAAAACTTTCAACCCCTGGGGCGGGGCCAATTTTGACCCCAGGGGCATTATTTATATAACTTTTGTAGAGGACCTATAGGTGAAGCTATGTACCAAAGATGAAAGCTGAGAACCCTGTAGATTCAGAGGAGAAATTTTTAAAGGTTCAAATTGTTGACGACGGACGACGCACGACGACGGACGACGGACATCAGGCGATCACAAAAGCTCACCCTGAGCACTTTGTGCTCTGGTGAGCTAAAAACCAATACCTATTCGAGTTCATTTTTTCGCTATGAGTGATTCTGCTAGGTCAACTCATCGTCATATTCGACGTCAAAGCGACGTTGATTCGATGGGATAGTCAGTAAAATAATTTATTGCCCTATTTGTCCCTTGACTTTTACAGATAACAATGCAAAAAATTATTATTCTGAATATTTATTGATTTTAGTCTCATCGAAGACATGCATTGAAATATACTTTCATACAATTTGAATTCAAAATACAATTTATGAATTAATATATAGTACAGAAACTAAGTTTTGGGTAAAACCTTTAACAATATATAAACGACTTTAACGCATGATAGTTCGATTGAAAATCATATACAACTGATTCTCTGTTTTATTAATGTATCAACACTCTCTTTACTTGCCAAAAATACCAAGTAGCAAACATCATATTACCTTTATTCAGCCTACGGGTTACTCGCAAACCGTTTCACTCGTATGCTGTTTGTCTTGACCGATGTAAAGGTGTATGCTGTAATGGGTTAAACCGTTTCATAAACTTACATTTGCACTTAATATGCATTTAACAAGCAACAACATTTTGAGAACGTTTACTAATATTGTAATTTGCATATAGATCTACATTGAAAATGCATAAACGATGTATCTAGCGTTAGCGTCAGAAAACAAACAAATGTTTTAACTACATTTAATTGATTCTGTACTGCTATTTACGTAAATCTACTAATTGATTATCTTTCCATGATCGACAAATCTTTTTCATAATGTACGTTTCATGATAGACAACTGCAGGACACTATGCAAGGGATCATAAATATAACTTAATGTAGAAAGCTACACTTATCTCCGGCTCTTGTGGTCAGACAGGTAAATATTATCGTTATATATTCACTCATGGATATATAGTTGTATGGTGTGAATCAGGCCCACCTCAAAGTTTATTACATTTTGCATCGTCATTACATTTTGCGTTGGTTAACATCTACACCTCATCCAGTGCACTTTGATAAGTTTCATGTCGATAAAATCAAAGTTTCGACTTTTGACCCGGCGCTCTCTACTACTCTCCGCTTTTCCAGTCTCTTGTTGCCAGAAGAGGTTTATTTTACAGGTACATGTATATGCATTTCTCTTCGAAAGTCGCGAATATAGTCGTGTATGGAATTCATGAATCAGACCGGTTTCGATAATTATTACATTTTGCGTCGTTATTACATTTTGCGTTAACAGTTTTCCAGCATAATGTAATGAATCAACGCAACTTGTAATAATTACATGTATTATATTTGGAGTCGTTTTTACATTTTGTGTTGCAATGTAAATATTTGGCAGTAAAACATTTGACACCGTATCAAATGATTGTATTTATTTTCTTATGTATTTTCACAGCAAAATTTTTATTTATTGTTTTAGATCTAAATCTAATTCTTATTCTTTTTAATCCAGTCATATATTCTCACGGAAGAATGAATGAATGAATGAATGAATGAATGAATGTATGAATTAATGAAATACTTTATCTAATGAGGGTAGCTCAATTAGTCATAATGACTAATCTACCTTGAGGCCCTGAAACAAAAGCATTGAATACAAAATACAAAACAGTTAATCACAGATGTATATATACGCACAAGAAATCAACATAAAATATAAAGTCATTGCTCGCTAAGTAAGGATGTGTCTGTATAATTGAAAATTGTTGTCTGCTTCATTTTGTATATCTATTCTTCAAGGACATGCATTTGGATCCTTATAAAACGTCGAGCAACTTGGCGTCTTATCTAGATCCAATCTGTTACCAAAGTATTGATTTGCCACTAGCATCCAATAGTTAATATAAAACTGGATTTAGCTTAACTGTTGCACAAATGAAGTGCATAATGCCATTTGACCCCGATTTAGGTGGATAAATGCACACGCTATTAAAACCCACATATTTGTGACGTCATTTACCCACGCTGTCAATACTGTAATACGAACAAATATTTTTGCTTAGTTTTAGTTAAAATAAAATGTTATCTGCTTCAAAATTAGAAAAATGCAGTTAGAGTGTAAACTAATTGAACCTGGTGAGACGTTGAGTTAATGAACGTCTAATCTGGATCCAAACTATATGCACAAGGTTTATAACGAATTGAATGAATGAATGAATGAAAGGCTTGAGAGTAACCCAATTAATCTAAATTAATGAATGCATGCTAAAATACTTTATTTAATGAGGGTAGCTCATTAGGTACTCCGAGGCCTTGTTAATCAGTACATTTCATACATTTATATGCAAAAATAACAATCACAGATCATAATAAACAATGTGTCCAATGCAGGTATTATGCTAAACCATTGAACAATAACGCAAAATGAAATCAGCATAATTATACAAACTAAATAAACAAAGTTTCAAATAGAACTGAACCAAGCAAGAAACTTCTGTGGAAAGTTTCCTACATGGACCCGTTCCATTTGCGACATGTGTCAATGAATAAATGAAACGCTTTATTTTACGAGGGTAGCTCGGTTAGTCAAAGATTAATCTACCCCCGAGGCCCTCAAAATAAGTACATTTCATACAATATGACAACTCTAAACAAATAAAAAGCATATTAAAAAGGCATATTAAATAATAGTTATTAATAATATGTGTACAGTACTCTTTTCTAAAATATATTTTTTACACAAAATGAGAAGTCCCTAATCAGAAACTCCTGCATGAAGTGTCTATATGGGTTTGCTCTATTTGTTATTAATAGGAGAAAAAAGTTTTTTTCTGATGAAAGACAATTAGCTTTCAGGAATATTAAAACTACAAATTTCAAGTCATACTGATATTTCCATGAATAAATAGTGTAATAAGACGAGCAATGAGCATATATAATATAAGATCTGGAACAGTTTATATATATTTCAACGTCGCCTTAACGTCGAATATGATGACGAGATAACCTAGCTAAATCACTCGTAGCGAAAAAATGAACTCGAATACGTATTGATATTTTTACTTGTTCCTGTTAAGAAATGAACAGAGTATGACATGATTTTTTTATAAACTTTCACCGTCTAGTATTTTTGGAATTCCACGAAAATGGCGAAAAAAATTAAATTTCAGAATGCCGTAAAATGGGTTTCCCGACTTTCAACTCCTGACTGCACAAAAGTGTAACACTTGTAGAACATATATCGCATACAATGTTGAAGAACTATTCTTCTTCTTCAAAAGACTTTTCGAATCATTGAAATACACAACGGCATTTGTAAATAAATAAAGAAATACGCAAACACATGTGAATTGCATAGATGACACCAGAGGGCGCTTTTGGCGTCATATATTGCTAAGCAACCGACGTCAAATTTAAAATAAACGTCACAGTCGTGTCGGCGGTAACTTTCTGAATACCTGGACCAAATATGATGTTAATTGGATAAACTTTGATTTTTGCCAAGCAACAGCGCGAACTACCTTAAATTGGGATAATGGAGGTTATTTGCAAACATGTCTGATCAAATTCCAAATGGCTTGAATCTCATAGAGACAAAATTGGTATTCCATAGCATGATCGCCAGCTTCCGAGGGCGATCAATGATACAAGGGTGATAAGTGCATTGTAGACATACTTCTGGGTATTATCAACACCAAAAATCTTTTTAAAAAAAACCCCAAACTATTTCTTAATTTATAATTCATTCAGGCCTGTAATAGATCTAGATATACCTGTAGATCTAGTTCTATAAGCACATCCTCAACTACATGTATAGTATTATATTATCAAATAGAGCAGACTTTGATCTGGGGTCTACTGTTTGTGATGACGTATTCATTGAGTAAAAGGTTAACTTTGTAATATAAACCTTAACACAAGAGTGTTCAGAGGAACACATGTGTCACCTGCTCGTAACTAACAAAAAACTGTTAATATGCTGGAGTGCGAACATCAGAACAAAGGGGAGAATAAATAAAACAAGAGGTGTCATGATGGCCCTAAATCGCTCACCTTGTTACTATACTTATGCATACACTGTATTTCTATGTAAAAATAAGTCAGCTTCAGATTGGGGCCAATAAGAAACCAAAGGCCAAAATTTTAGGACTGGAGGTTAAAATATGAACAAGCTTAATAAAGAACTTTAGATGATGCCAGGGGCAGGGCAATTTTGATCCTGGGGTCATAATTTGAACAATCTTGGTAGAAAACCATTAGATAATACTATTCTACATACCAAATTTCAAAGGTCTAGGCCTTACAGTTTCCAAAAAGAAGATTTTTAAAAATTTACCTATAAAAAACTAATAAGCCACGAGGCGGGACCACTTTTGGCCCTGGGGGTAAACAATTTGAACCACCTTTGTAGAAAATCATTAGATGAAGCTACATACAAAATATCAAAGGTTTAGGCTTTACAGTTCTGGAGAATAATTTTTTTAAAGAGTTTCCTATGAAAAACTGATAAGCCCCGGGGCGGGCCATTTTTGGTCCGGGGTCATAATTTGAAATATCTTTGTAGAGGACCATTAGATGATGCTACATATTAAATATCAATGGTCTAGGACATATCATGGTTTCAGAGAAGAAGAATTCTAAATATTTTCCTATGAAAAACTGATAAGCCCCGGGGCCGGGACATTTCTGGTCCGGGAGTCATGATTTGAACAATCCTTGTAGAGGGCCATTAGATTATGCTACATACCAAATATCAAAAGTCTAGGCCTTACAATTTCAGAAGAAGATTTTTAAAGATTTTTCTATGAAAAACTGATATGCCCTGGGATCATAATTTGAACAATCTTTGTAGAGGACCATTAGATAATGCTACATACCAAATATCAAATTCTAGGCCTTACCGTTTCATAGAAGAAGATTTTTAAAGACTTTCCTATGAAAAACTGATAAGCCCTGGGGCGGGGCCATTTTTGGTCCGGAGCGATAATTTGAACAGTCTTAGGTGATGAACAAGAAGAAGATGAAGAAGATGTTTAAGTAAATTGTTGATAATGCACGACGACAGACACTGGACACTGCCTCTCACAATACCTCACTTGGCACTTTGTGCCAGGTGAGCTAAAAATATTGCATGCAGAGTGATAGTCCTTTGTTACATCAATGGTCCTCATTGAGGGGAAGACATGTGAAATTTGAATGCTCTAAAATGATTAGTTTAAAAAGTACAGCAAATGAACGACGGATGGAAAGACAGACAGACAGACGACGTAAAAGTAACCCCTAAGTGACACACTGCCTCTCGGCAGGTGACACAAAATACTGTTCAATGTACTGTAGCATCATCTTGTAAATTATGAGGATTAGCAGCAGGTTAAGGGTACACGGCCTTTGAAGAGGAAGTGACCAGCCATAGGCATTCCGACTAATAGCAATTAAAGGTCCGTTATGCATTTGGATGGGTTTTTCCTGGTTCACTAACTTGGTATATAACTAGGCCTAAATGCTAGTTCATCCATTTCCTCATATTTAATATGACGCCTCTGTGGAAGTCACGTTTTGAAACCATTGAGATAAATAGAGCATTTGCTCCATAGTTTTGCTCATGGTTTCAGAACTACACAATTCATTGCTTTCCTTTTTCTCTAGTAAATGCTCCTTTTCGGTAGATATATTCAAAGAGGTTGGTTCTAAAAACAGCATATGAGGGAATGGGTTAAAGCAGTCTGGCTTGAGACTGGCCTAAGAAGAGAAGTAAGGAACATGCTGCCAGATTTCATATCTCTAGGTTTGAGAAATAAAGATAACAACTAAAGTTATGGTGTCATTATAATACCACTGCTATATTACAATACTTGTGCAACTTTCTTTCTAAAAAACAGACAAGCTAAAATTTTGCTGAGAAAAAAATATATAGATAAAAGACAATATAAACAAAGTAACACAAACACCATTAAAAGAACCACATTGCATTAAGCAACCACCTGCTTTTAAAAGACACGTTTATTCATTAAGTGCTTGCTTTACAGGAATTTTCTAAAAACTTTGATTGTTATTGAAATCGATTTTCACCAATTTTCAAAGGAATGATATTCAGTTAATTCAGTTAACACTCACTTATTAATGCTGCTATTTACAAACTCAACAATATAATACCAGAGGCCCAGATAAGATACGTAAATTGAAACGTTTTCTATATAATAACTTCTTTATTTCTCCACCAAACCCTATGTTGTGACTTCTCTTTAGAATGGTCTCAAAGCAACCTGGGCTTTGGTGGAGAAATGACGATTTTAGTATCAGAGTACACATCATTACCTGTTGCTCTGTAATATGTACAGTAAAACCGCTCTTATAACGACCTCTAAATTGTATTAATCAATTGGTATTTAGGGCAGGTGGCTGCTTAAAGCAATGTGAAAGTGAAACAACACTCCCATAGGAGCGTTCCGTTTTACTTTCACCTTGTTTTAAGCAGCAACCTGCATTTAACATAATTGATGTAATTTAGTGGTCGTTATAGAGAGGTTTTACTGTATTCTACTTTTCATATGAATTGCTTAAAATGCTGCATAAATCACTGAAATGTTATAAATTATTAATTTGCATACACTTGAATGTAAACATAATATAACTAGAGGTTTGTTTTTGTCACAAAAAACAGATGTCTCCCCCTCCCATTCTCTTTCCAATACACAAGTGTAATGTCTATAACTCCTAACTTATCAGGGTCTAATTTTAAGTCAACAGGGGTAATAAATCCAACATTATCAGGGGGAGACAATTCAAAATCCCTGGGTACACAACAACACATACTGGTCAACATTCCTGTGAAGTTTGGTGACTCTAGTACTAGTGGTTTCAGAGATACACACGACACAAAGTAAAGTTTCTCTTATTTTAAGTCATAAAGGGCAGTAACTCCAAAGTTATCAGGGGGAGACAATTAAAAAACACAGATGCAAAACAAACTCATGCAGGTGAACATTCCAGTGAAGTTTGGTGACTCTGGTCCTACTGGTTTCAGAGATGCGTGCAGCACAAAGGTTCTCTAATTTTAAGTTATCATATCAAGGGCAATAACTAAAGAATTATTGGGGGAGAGAATTAAAAAAAGCAGGTGCACAACAACTCATGCTGGTCAACATTTCTGTGAAGTTTGGTAACTCTAGCACTAGTGGATTTAAAGATATGCATGATACAAAGTTTCTCTAATTTTAAGTAATCATATCAGGGGCAATAACTCCAAAGTTACCAAGGGGAGACAATTAAACAACACAGATGCAAAACAACTCATGCAGGTGAACATTCCAGTGAAGTTTGGTGACTCTAGTCCTACTGGTTTCAGAAATGCGTGCAGCACAAAGTTTCTCTAATTTTAAGTTATCATATCAAGGGCAATAACTCAAGAAATATTGGGGGAGAGAATTAAAAAAAACAGGTGCACAACAACTCATGCTGGTAAACATTTCTGTGAAGTTTGGTAACTCTAGCACTAGTGGATTTAAAGATATGCATGATACAAAGTTTCTCTAATTTTAAGTAATCATATCAGGGGTAATAACTCCAAAGTTATCAAGGGGAGACAATTCAAAAATTCCAGGTGCACAAGAACTCATGCTGGTCAACATTCCTGTGAAGTTTGGTGACTCTAGCCCTAGTGGTTTCAGAGATATGCACCACACTAAGTAATGTTTGTCTAATTTTAAGTCATCAGGGGCAGTAACTCCAAAATTAATAGGAAGAGACCATTCAACAAGAGGGCCATGAGGCCCTGAAGCGCTCACCTGAGATACCCTAGGGACGGGGCCATCATTTGTACAACCTTGGTAGAGAACCACAAGGCAAAGCAGTATGCCATTAATTAAAGGTCTAAGCCTTATAATTTCAGAGAAAAATGATATAGTTTTCCCATGAAAACTGATAAGCCAGGGCCAAGTTTCGCCCAGGTCATGGTCCAGGGATTTTTTCCCCTATATAACTGGTACCGTAAAACGGACCCTGTCACAATTTGAAACGGACCTTCACAATTTACAAGCAGGGTCCGTCAGACCCATTCACAAAGCTGTTGAATTATTTCACAATAGGCCTTTTACTTTGTACTTGCAACGATTTTTTGACCAATATTTACATCGCTATATTCCCCTTTTAAAAAGTTTTGTATCTCAAACGGTTTCTCGGGATAAAGACCGAGGTATTCAAATTTTGTATCGCTTTTCTTTGCATGTCTCGGACAGTTTTACAAGAATATGAATAAAACGTATGCGTCTCGGTCCGCAAATTTATATTCGGACGAAAATTCTTTCAAAAGGTGATTCACAATTTTTGTAAAAATACCGATACTTTTTATCACAATTTTTGCCAAAACTACGCTAATTTTTCACAATCCAAGGGGTACCGGACCCATTCACAATCCCAGGAAAAAAATCGCTGTGGTCGTAAGTTGAACAATCTTGGCAGAAGACCACAAGCCAAAGCTACATGCCAAATATCAAAGGTCTAGGCCTTACAGTTTCATCAGAAGATTTTTAAAGATTTTCATATGAAAAACTGATAAGCCCTTGGGCGGGGCCATGTTTTGCCCGTGGTCATAATTTGAACAATATTTGTAGAGGACCATTAGATCATGCTACATACCAACTATCAAAGGTCTAGGCCTTACAGTTTCAGAGAAGAAGAATGTTAAAGAGTTTCCTATTAAAAACTGATAAGCCCTTGGGCGGTGCCATTTTTGGCCCGGGGGTCATAATTTGAACAATTGTTGTAGAGGACCATTAGATCATGCTACATGCAAAATATCAAAGGTCTAGGCCTTACAGTTTCAGAGAAGAAGATTTTTAAAGATTTTCTATGAAAAACTGATAAGCCATTGGGCGGGGCCATTTTTGGCCCGGGGGTCATAATTTGAAGAATCTTTGTAGAGGACCATAAGATCATGCTACATGCCAAATATCAAAGGTCTATGCCTTACAGTTTCAGAGAAGAAGATTTTTAAAAAAATTCCTATGAAAAACTGATAAGCCATTGGGCGGGGCCATTTTTGGCCCAGGGGTCATAATTTGAACAATTTTTGTAGAGGACTATTAGATCATGCAACATACCAAATATCAAAGGTCTAGGCCTTACAGTTTCAGAGAAGAAGATTTTTAAAAAATTTCCTATGAAAAACTGATAAGCCCCGGGGCGGGGCCATTTTGGCCCGGGGGTCATAATTTGAACAATTTTTGTAGAGGACCATAAGATCATGCTACATACAAAATATCAAAGGTCTAGGCCTTACAGTTTCAGAGAAGAAGATTTTTTAAAATTTTCCTATGAAAAACTGATAAGCCCTTGGGGGGGGGCCATTTTTGGCCCGGGGGTCATAATGTGAACAACATTTCGTTCCCCCTAGCCACTGATGCTTCTGACAAAATTTGGTTAAAATCGGGTCAGCAGTTTCATCAGAGATGTCGTTTGAAAATGTGGACGGACGCCGGACACCGGACGACGGACGACGGACAAATAGCAGTCACAATAGCTCATCCTGAGCCTTTGGCTCAGGTGAGCTAAAAATCGCATGTGCACAAGAACTCATGCTGGTTAACATTCCTGTGAAGTTTGGTGACTCTAGCCTTAGTGGTTTCAGAGATATGCACCACACTAAGTAAAGTTTGTCTAATTTTAAGTCATCAGGGGCAGTAACTCCAAAATTAACAGGGGAGACAATTCAAAAATCCCAGGTGCACAACAACTCATGCTAATGAACAATCCTGTGAAGTTTAGTGACTCTAGCCCTAATGGTCTAAGAGATACCCGCGACAAAAAGTTTGTATAAATTTAAGTGTTCATATCAGGGGCAATTACTCAAGAGTTATCAGGGGTAGTCAATTCAACAAGAGCACCGCAAGACGGGGCAATATACACCTGAAGGCTGTTCTATTTACACAATATGTTGAAAAATAAAGGAGGAGTTAGTTGCACAAGAAATTGCTACCCGAAACTATCAAAGGGCAATAACTCCAGAATGAAAAAGGATATGAGAGTTATCTCACTGATATGCACAACTACACATCAGTATCTATCATTCCTGAAAGTTTGAAGAAATTATGTTCAAAAATAAAGGGGGAGTTAGTTGCACAAGAAATTGCTACCCGAAACTATCAAAGGGCAATAACTCCAGAATGAAAAATGATATGAGAGTTATCTCACTGATATGCACAACTACAAATCAGTATCTATCATTCCTGAAATTTTGAAGAAATTATGTTCAAAAATAAAGGAGGAGTTAGTTGCACAAGAAATTGCTACCCGAAACTATCAAAGGGCAATAACTCCAGAATGAAAAAGGATATGAGAGTTATCTCACTGATATGCACAACTACACATCAGTATCTATCATTCCTGAAAGTTTGAAGAAATTATGTTCAAAAATAAAGGGGGAGTTAGTTGCACAAGAAATTGCTACCCGAAACTATCAAAGGGCAATAACTCCAGAATGAAAAATGATATGAGAGTTATCTCACTGATATGCACAACTACAAATCAGTATCTATCATTCCTGAAATTTTGAAGAAATTATGTTCAAAAATAAAGGAGGAGTTAGTTGCACAAGAAATTGCTACCCGAAACTATCAAAGGGCAATAACTCCAGAATGAACAAGATGTGTTTGTGAAACACTATGCCCCCTCGATATGATATTTGACCCTAAAGGATGACCTTGACCTTGACATGTCACCCCTCAAACTGTGCAGCTTCATGGGGTGCACATGCATATCACATATCAAGTCTGTATCTCTACTGGTTCAAAAGTTATGACCAATGTTAAAGTTGGTGACCTTTGACCATGAAGGATGACCTTGACCTTGACATGTTCCCCTCAAACTGTGCAGCCAAATGAGAAACACACATATACCAACTATCAAGTCTGTATCTCTACTGGTTCAAAAGTTATGGCAAATGTTATAGTCGGTGACCTTTGACCCTGAAAGATGACCTTGACCTTTAAATGTCACCCCCAAAATGTGCAGCTTCATGACATACACATGCATACCAAATACCAAGACTTTATCTCTAATGGTTCAAAAGTTATGGCCAATTTGAAGTTGGTGACCTTTGACCCTGAAGGATGACCTTGACATTTCACCCCTCACACTGTGCAGCTTCATGAGATACACAAGCATGCCACATATCAAGTCTCTATCTGTACTGGTTCAAAAGTTATGGCCAATGTTAAAGTCAGTGATTTGACCCATGTTTGACCTCTGCCCTTTGAGGATGACCTTGACCTTGACATGTCACCCCTCAAAATGTGCGGCTTTATGAGATACATTTGCATGCCAAATATCAAGTCTCTATCTGTACTTGCTTAAAAGTTATGACCAACGTTAAAGTCAGTGATTTGACCCATGTGTTTGACCTCTGACCTTTAAAGATGACCTTGACCTTGACATGTCACCACTCAAAATGTGCGGCTTTATGAGATACATATGCACGCCAAATATCAAGTCACTAGCTATACTGGCTCAAAAGTTATGACCAATGTTAAACTTACAGACAAAGAAACAGACAATTTGACCTTTGACCCTGAAAGATGACCTTGACCTTGACATTTCACCCCTCAAAATGTGCAGCTTCATGAGATACACATGCATGCCAAATATCAAGTCTCTATCTCTACTGGTCCAAAAGTTATGGCCAATGTTAAAGTTGGTGATTTTACCCATATATTTGACCTCTGACCTTGAAGGATGACCTTGACCTTGACATGTCACCCCTCAAAATGTGCGGCTTTATGAGATACATATGCATACCAAATATCAAGTCTCTATCTGTACTGGCTCAAATGTTATGACCAATGTTAAGGTTGCGTTAAAGTTACAGACAATAAACAGACAATTTGACCTTTTACCCTGAAGGATGACCTTGACCTTGACATGTCACCCCTCAAAATGTGCGGCTTCATGAGATACACAAGCATGCCAAATATCAAATCTCTATCTCTACTGGTCTAAAAGTTATGGCCAATGTTAAAGTCGGTGATTTGACCCATATATTTGACCTCTGACCTTGAAGGATGACCTTGACCTTGACATGTCACCCCTCATAATGTGCGGCTTAATGAGATACATATGCATACCAAATATCAAGTATCTATCTGTACTGGCTCAAAAGTTATGACCAATGTTAAAGTTGCTGACAAACAAACAGACAAACAGACAAACAGACAAACAAACAAACAGACAGGGCAAAAACAATATGCCCCCCAGATTTGATCTGGGGGGCATAAAAAGGATATGAGAGTTATCTCACTGATATGCACAACTACACATCAGTATCTATCATTCCTGAAAGTTTGAAGAAATTATGCTGAAAAATAAAGGAGGAGTTAGTTGCACAAGAAATTGCTACCCGAAACTATCAAAGGGCAATAACTCCAGAATGAAAAATGATATGAGTTATCTCACTAATATGCACAACTACACATCAGTATCTATCATTCCTGAAAGTTTGAAGAAATTATGCTGAAAAATAAAGGAGGAGTTAGTTGCACAAGAAATTGCTACCCGAAACTATCATAGGGCAATAACTCCAGAATGAACAAGAGTACCGCATTCGGTACATAATACGCCCACTTGCAACCTTTCTCTGATTCAACATGCCTTATAAGTGTGGACATTTTCTAATCTGTGCTTCAGATCTTGATTTCCATATTAAGGTGACACTATTTTTTAAAAAAATGAAGTGAATATCTTATTAAATAAAAAGGTTACAGCTAATCCTCATTTTTGCATATTTTTTAAGGACAAGGGCCATAACTCCGAAACGAATAATCAAATGAACCTCAGAATCAACTCAGCTTCAGATCTTGATGCATTAAATATTTGTGTGAAGTTTCATTAATATCTATCAAATAGTTTTCCCAGAAAACAGCGGACAATCTATTTGCATGTATTTGTATTATTTTTTAAGTAAAAGGGCCATAACTCCAAACTGACAAATCAAATGAACCTCAGAATTGACTCAGCTTCAGATCTTGATGCATTAAACATTTGTGTGAAGTTTAATTAATATCTGTCAAATAGTTTTCCCAGAAAACAGCGGACAAACTATTTGCATGTATTTGCATTATTTTTTATGTAAAAGGGCCATAACTCTGAAACGACAAATCAAATGAACCTTAAAATCGACTCAGCTTCAGACCTTGATGCATTAAACATTTGTGTGAAGTTTCATTAATATTCCTCAAATAGTTTTCCCAGAAAACAGCGGACAAATTATTTGCATATTTTTTAAGGACAAGGGCCATAACTCCGAAATGAAAAATCAAATGAACCTCAGAATCAAGTCAGCTTCAGATCTTGATGCATTAAATATTTGTGTGAAGTTTCATTAATATCTGCCAAATAGTTTTCCCAGAAAACAGCGGACAAACTATTTGCATGTATTTGTATTATTTTTTAAGTAAAAGGGCCATAACTCCAAACTGACAAATCAAATGAACCTCAGAATTGACTCAGCTTCAGATCTTGATGCATTAAAAATTTGTGTGAAGTTTCATAAATATCTCTCAAACAGTTTTCCCAGAAAACAGCGGACAAATTATATGCATATTTTTTAAGGACAAGGTCCATAACTCTGAAATGAAAAATCAAATGAACCTCAGAATCAATTCAGCTTCAGATCTTCATTCATTTAACATTTGTGTGAAGTTTCATTAATATCTGTCTAATAGTTTTCCCAGAAAACAGCGGACAAACAAAATGTTGACGGACGGACGAACGAACGAACGAACGAACAAACGAACGAACGAACGAACGGACGGACGGACAGGGCCACGACAATATACGACCACCTTTATTAGGTGGGCGTATAAAAATGATATGAGAGTTATCTCACTGATATGCACAACTACACATCAGTATCTATCATTCCTGAAAGTTTGAAGAAATTATGTTGAAAAAATAAAGGAGGAGTTAGTTGCACAAGAAATTGCTAACGGACGGACAGACGGACGGACATGCTAACAAATGGGTAGTTGTGTGACTTTTTCCTTTGATCTTTTCTTGTGTGACTAGTCCCACAAGAAAAACTATTTTTGGCTCTAACTTTGGAAAAGAATGATCTGGAAGCTAACCCTAACCCTAACCCTATGTCCCACAACTGGCCAGGTTAATGTCACAAGAAATGGCCAGGTTAATGTCACAAGAGATGGCCAGGTTAATGATTTTACTTGTGTGACTAGTTAGAAAAAGTCACACAACTACCCTTTGGTGAGTGCGGACGGACGGACGGACGGACGACATGCGCCATACCATAATACGTCCCTTCGGGCTTATAAAAAACATAGGTGCACATCAACTCCTGCTGTTGAACAGTCCTGTGAAGTTTGGTGACTCTAGCACTAGCGGTTTCAGAGATACACGTGACACAAAGTTTTTCTAATTTTAAGTCATCAGGGGCAACAACTCCAGTTATCAAGGGGAGACAATTCAAAAACCCCAGGTGCACAACAACTCATGCTGGTGAACATTCCTGTGAAGTTTGGTGACTCTAGCCCAACTGGTTTCAGAGATACATGCGACACAAGTTTGTGACAGACAGATGGACGGACGGACAGACAGACAACTCTTGCAAAAAATAATATGTCTCCCAATAAATGGGGGAGACATTATGATAGAACCTTGTACAGATAGACCAACATATTTTGGAACAAAACATGACCTACTCTTATGTAAACAAAACGAAGCGACTATGGCGCTTCCTATTTTTAGCTCACCAGAGCACTTTGTGCTCAGGGTGAGCTTTTGTGATCGCCCGTTGTCCGTCGTCGTGCGTCGTTCGTCGTGCGTCGTCAACAATTTGAACCTTTAAAAATCATATCCTCTGAATCTACAGGGTTCTCATCTTTCATCTCTGGCACATAGTATCATCTTTAGGTCTTCTACAAAAGTTATATAAATTATGCCCCTGGGGTCAAAATTGGCCCCGCCCCAGGGGTGCCTTGTTTTCAGTAGAAACATATAGTAAAACTTTGAAAATCTTCTCCTCTTAAACGAGAAGTTTCTTAGCTTTCATATTTGGCACATAGCATCATGTTCAGGTCCTCTACAAAAGTTATATAAATATGGCCCTGGGGTCAAAATTGGCCCCGCCCCAGGGTTGGGCAGTTTTAAATAGAAACAAATAGTGAAATCTTTGAAAATCTTCTACTCTGAAACTGGAAGTCTCTCAGCTTTCATATTTGGCACAGAGCATCATGTTCAGGTCCTCTACAAAAGTTATATAAATTATGGCCCTGGGGCCAAAATTGGCCCCGCCCCAGGGGTGCCTTGTTTTCAATAGAAACATATAGTAAAACTTTGAAAATCTTCTCCTCTGAAACCAGAAGGTTCCCAGCTTTCATATTTGGCACATAGCATCATTTTCAGGTCCTCTAAAAAAGCTATATGAATTATAGCCCTGGGGTCAAAATTGGCCCCGCCCCAGGGGTGGGCAGTTTTCATAGAAACAAATAGTGAAATCTTTGAAAATCTTCTTATCTGAAACTGGAAGTCTCTTAGCTTTCATATTTGGCACAGAGCATCATGTTCAGGTCCTCTACAAAAGTTATAAAAATTTTCACCCCTGGGTCAAAATTGGCCCCGCCCCAGGGGGGGGCAGTTTTCAATAGATACAAATAGTGAAAACTTTGAAAATCTTCTTCTCTGAAACTGGAAGGTTCTCAGCTTTCATATTCGACACATAGCATCATGTTCAGGTCCTCTACAAAAGTTATATAAATTATGTCACCAGGGTCAAAATTGGCCCCACCCCAGGGGTGGGCAGTTTTAAATAGAAACAAATAGTGAAATCTTTGAAAATCTTCTTCTCTGAAACTGGATGGCTCTCAGCATTCATATTTGGCACAGAGCATCGTGTTCAGGTTCTCTACAAAGTCATATAAATTATGGCCCTGGGGTCAAAATTGGCCCCGCCCCAGGGGTAGGCAGCTTTCAATAGAAATAAATGCATGTAGGGAGAACTTTGAAAACCTTCTTCTCTGAAACTGGAAGGTTTTCAGCTTTCATATTTGGCACATAGCATCATGTCCAGGTCCTCTACAAAATATGTATTAGATATGGCCCCAGGGTCAAAATTGGCCCCACCCCAGGGGCGGGCAGTTTTCAATAGAAACAAATAGTGAAATCTTTGAATATCTTCTTCTCTGAAACTGGAAGGTTCTCAGCTTTCATATTTAGCACATAGCATCATGTTCAGGTCTTCTACAAAAGCTATATAAATTATGGCCCTGGGGTCAAAACTGGCCCACCCCAGGGGTAGCCAGTTTTCAATAGAAACATATAGTGAAAACTTTGAAAATCTTCTCGTCTTAAACTGGAAGGTTCTCAGCTTTCATATTTGGCACATAGCATCATGTTCAGGTCCTCTACTAAAGTTATATAAATTGTGCCTTACGGGTCAAAATTGGCCCCGCCCCAGGGCAGACTATTTTTCTATAGAAACATATAGTCAAAACTTTGAAAATCTTCTCCTCTGATTGTCTGGTGAGCGCTTCAGGGCCATTCTGGCCCTCTTGTTTAAAGAACTTCGCAAGCCACCTCCCTTCAATGTAATTGTCATGGTGCAATGGATATCATGTATCTGGACTTGCATGCGGCGAGTCTCAAGTTTGATTCTGACCAGTGGCCAATATTTTTACTAATTGTCCATAGAAAACAACAATAAATATAACATAATAATCAATATCAAAATATTAACATATAATTGAAAACGACTAAAAATAAAAAAGATGATTACAAATAGCAAATCATTTTTGCTTTAACAAGAGAGCCTGAAAGGCCCTGACATCGCTCACCAGACAATCAGAGGAGTAGATTTTCAAAGTTTTCACTATGTGTTTCTATAGAAAACTACCCAGCCCTGGGGCGGGCAAATTTTGACCCAAGGGCATAATTTATGTAACTTTTTTAGAGGACCTCGAGTGAAGAAAATTTAAGAAAATGTAAATGAAAACATATAACAATGTCAATCTAAAGAAGGGCATGTATATACAAAAGTATGTAAACCCTCTCCCTGGGCAAATTGGTTGAATTTCAGAAAGAATAAATCAGTCTATACATGTACTTAAATTTAAAATTTCAGATATTTTCATTACACCTCCATGAGTTATTATTATTCATATCTTAATTTATTTTCAACCCTTCCCCTGTTCTATGTTTATTCAAAATTTAAATACCTACTGAATATTCATGGCCAAATAGTTACAATGAAATATGGAAGGTGGGACAGTGTAGCCATTTTAGAAAGTAAAGAAACATCTTTCAAATTCCATTGACAAACAGAGTGGACCCTGATCAGACAGCTACTACAGGAGCCATCTGATCTGGTTCTGCTCTGTTTGCAAATGTGTGAAAAGGTGTTAACAGGAGGGAAAGGGTTAGTAAACATATTATAAGTATGTTGCACACAAAATGAAAATAATGTAATGCAATTTGTACTATATCATATCATAAGCAAACAGCAGATTGATCAGATGGCTACTACATGAGCCATCTAATCAGGGTCTACTCTGTTTGCAAAGGTGTAGAAAGGCCTATTTATGGAGTAAAGGGTTAATTGTCCTAATTAATGTGCAACAGGCGACATCTAACTATAACAATTTTCTTTGTTTGGGTCTGCAATATTACTGCAGATCTACTAACAACAAAGGAGGCAATCCAGTGTCTTTATCAAAAAGGGAGATAACCTACCTTTAAATGTATGCTAAAAATAGACACCAGTAAATGTTTACCTAGAGATATGCCAGTCTCCCTTAATTGGCTTGCAACTGCAAGCTTGTTGCAAACTTAATCCTAGCCAAAATGAGCTTGTGATTTAGGTTTGGGTTAGCTAGCATTTAACCCTGGTTATATACAAGTTTAGTGAACCAAGAAAACCAATCCATATGCATAAGTGATCTGCAATTATCCCTAGTCAATATGCTTATGGCTGGTCACTCACTCTTCAAAGGTCCTATACCTTTAGCCTGCTTATATTACATGTAACATAACACTTATGTTACGGGCTAAAGGTTAAATGGTTATGGACTGTAGGATACATGTAGAGTATACATGTATATATATTTATCAATATGTCAAGAATACACATGAGATAGTACACCTGTCAGATATATGTCTAGACATTACATAGGCATTGGATATATATACAGGGAGGAGACAGGGAGACATAGTCATGTATGTTAGAAAGATATCACGGTACAAAGAAATAAAAATGTAGAAACGTATAGAGACTAAGTTGTTCATTACGCCACACAGGCGTTTATGGTGCCACGTGACCAAGGATTCTGGATCAGTCGCGGAAAAATGTCGGAGTACGGGTAAGTCATTTCACTTTGTGGCTTGTGGTGTTGTTTTGATCTGTAATAATGGCGGAAATTAGTTTGACTCAGACTTTGGAAAATTTAGCAAATCAATTAGAAAATGTATCAGCACAAAAGGTAAACTTCACTTTTGATGGAAAAACTAAAGAATTCGAATCATGGATAAGAAATATAGACAAATATGTGTTCACTCCTGCTTTCACCCTACGGTCAATTTTGTTTTTTAATATGCTTAATGTTTAATGTGTTTCGTCTTGATATGCGTCCTGTTTTGTTTTGTCTTGTGGCTTTATCGTTTCTCGTTAGATGGTGTTTGATGCGGTGTCATTCCGTGTGTGGCTCTCCCTGTTTGACTATTTTTCCATAATTAGTTAACAATATTTCAGAAACAAAGAAAAATTTAATTGCTTTAAGATCCAGTACAGGGATTGTTTCGGAATTCATACAAAAACGTTTACAAAAATGAGTTGGAAAATCTTTTTGGAGAAGTAACAGATAGATATCATAATTTTTCACTACTAAGCAATATTAAACAACAAAGAGGTGAAAATGTACAGATTTTTGCAGAGAGAATACAAGTTTTGGCAAAAAGTGCTTATGAAAATTTTGAGCAAAATACAGAGGTTATTTAACAGCAATTGATTTGGTTTTTCACAGAGGGGTTAATTGATGGGGAAATTAGGGAATATTTGATAAGGAAGAATCCTATAAGTTTTCAAAATGCAATAGAAATAGCTGTAAGCGAACAGAATATAGGAGAAAAAATTAGATTAAGATCTAGGGGAAAAGTAAGCAAAAGAGAGATTGTAAGATCTAAACGGAAAAGGAAACGAGAGAAAAGAAAATTGTCAATTAATAATGTCAAATCGGAAACGGTGCGAGTAAACAAAGAGTATAGGCATGCGCGTAGGGTCAAAAAACGATGTTGGTTTTGTGGCCAGGTCGGTCACGTGAAAGTTGAATGTAAACAGTTCAGACAGTTGATGAACAGGCCGAAAAGTATACATTCGGAAAACTCGGACGTTTCCGTCATAACGAGATCGGTGCTCGGAAACAAAACAATGTAGGATCAAAATATAATGTTACTGCAAATAAGGATATACCAAATTCATGCCTCATAAAGATAGGAAACAAACAGGTTAGAAGTTTGATAGATACAGGAGCCTCCGTGAGTGTATTACATAAAAGAATTTTTGATTCAATTAAGTCTAAAATACCACTGTCTAAAACACACATTACACTAGAGTCGGCTTCAGGTGATAATTTACAGGTTGTAGGGTGTGCGAATTTGAAAATTAAAGTAAGCAAGCTATGTTTAGACCACACATTTGTAATTGTCAATAACCTAAACAGAAATTGTATTATAGGAAGAGATTTTTTAGCTGCAAATAGCTGTAGAATTTATTTTGATCTAAACTGTATTAGAATTAAAGATGAATATGTTCCGTTGGAAGATGACAGGTGTATAGCATCAATAATTAGACTAAATAAGACTACAATTCTCAAACCACAAACTATAAATCAAGTTCAAGGAAAACTAAAAGCTAATCCTAGTATAGAAAATAATTGTGACTATGAAGTTTGTTCAATGGAAACAGGGTATATTTCAGAAGAACCTAACTTACAAATAGCTCCCGCTTTGGTACATTTAAGAAAAAATAGAATTGTTCCGATAATTATCGCAAATGAGTCAGGCAAAACAATTAAATTAAAAAGAGGCTGCATAATCGCTAAGGTTCAAGCTAATCAGGAGAATATGATAGAGTCGGTTTTCAATAAGGAAAATGAAGAGTGTTTAACTATTCACAAACCGATTTCAAATAGTCTGTCTGATATAAATACACCAAAGCAACATTATGCAAAAGTACAACAGCTCATACAGAAAAACGAAGAGATATTCTCGAAGTCTGAATATGATATAGGTAAAGTTCCGAATGTTAAAGTCAACATTCCTACAGGCGATCATTTACCGATTAAGCAGAGACCTTATAGAATGCCGTTTGTGCAGAGACAAGTACTGAAAGAAAAGCTTGATAAAATGTTAGAGGCTGATATTATTAGAAAGAGCAGTAGTCCTTGGAGTTCCCCCTGTTTACTAGTTTCAAAACCAGATGGTTCAAAAAGGTTATGCATTGACTTCAGAGCAATAAACAGGATAATCCAACCCACTAGTTTTCCTTTACCACAGATTGATGATATTTTAAGCTTACTAAATGGAGCTAAATATTTTACGACACTAGATTTAAGTCAGGGATATCACCAAATAGAATTGGATGAAAACAGTAAATCAAAAACTGCGTTTACTACCAGTAATCTAGGGCTTTTTGAATTCAATAGATTAGCGATGGGAATAAACTTAGCCGCAGGGACATTTGCACAAGTCATTATGCAGATTTTAGAAGGCTTAGAAGTTTGTAGTGTAGCTTATCTCGATGATATTCTGATATTCAGTTCCACATTGGAAGATCATTTAAAGCACAAACAACTAGTTTTTGATAGACTGAAGCAAAATAATCTTAAATTAAAACTTAAAAAGTGTCACTTTATAAAAAACAGTACTACATACCTAGGACACATAATCTCAGAGGAAGGAATTAGACCAGACCCGAAAAAGGTGGAAGCTTTGAAAGACTTTCAAATTCCGAAAAATGTAAAAGGAGTTAGGTCATTTCTTGGAATGTCGGGATATTATAGAAAATTCATTCCAAACTACGCTGAGATAGCTTTACCTTTAACGCGGCTAACACAGAAAAGTGTACCGTTTGAGTGGTCAAAAGAATGTGAGACCAGTTTTAGCAAAATCATACGTCAGCTACAATTATTACCAACATTATCACATCCTGATATCAATGCAGAGTACATTCTATATACCGATGCATCAGATCTGGCTTTAGGAGCGGTATTAGCACAATCAAAAACAGGTAAAGTTGAGGACGAATTTCCAATTCACTTCATAAGCCAAAAGTAACAGATCGCAAAGAAAATACAGTACTATTTTAAAAGAAACACTTGCTATTAGTTTTGCGCTGAAGAAGTTAGATTGTTACTTAAGTGGGGCAAAAGTAAAAATCAGAACGGATCACCGCCCGTTGATTTATCTACTAAAATCAAAATTCGATAACAAACTATTGGAGAGATATGCACTAGAAATATCATGCTATGACTGCACAATAGAATATATTCCAGGGGTCGCTAATGTTGTAGCCGACATGCTTTCAAGGAATATTAAGGGTACAAATTCAGTCAGCGATGACAGTTGTCAGGACAGTTGTCATGACGACAGCGGCGTAGACCACAAATTAATAGGGGCGATAAACAATACATGTTTTGACCCCAAAGAAATGGCCGATTCAAAAAACCAGTTAAGCTATCCCGAATTAGACCAGCCAAATAGCATCAAGACACTAGACATGAGCTTGGAACAAATTAAAGATGCAGAGTTGAAAAGATTTATAACCAAATTAAAACATAATGAAATTTCAGATAAGGAAAGTCGAAAATTTCTAATCAAAGACAACGTACTTTATTTTATTTCAAATGCAGATGAGGATCCACTATTACGCGTATATGTACCTAGCCATCTTAGGGAAGCCGTAATGCAAGGCTATCATGAACTGTCACATGCAGGAATTAGTCGGTCGTATGCTACAATCAAGCGGTTCTATTATTGGCCTAATATGTATAAGAATCTATATGAATATGTTCAACAATGTGTGCCTTGTCAGACAGTTAATCTCAGAGCTATTCGAGCACCTCTGAAAGAGCCAGAAATTCCAAAATATCCGATGAGTATAATCAGCGTAGATATACAAGGACCGTTTGCACTAACACCTAGCGGTAATAAGTATATAATTAGTTATGTTTGTGAACTAACTAATTGGGTCGAGGTAATCCCTCTGTCAGACATTTCAACTGAATCGGTGTTACATACTTTCTTTGAAAACATTTTCTTCCGATATGGCGCGGTATTAAGAATAATAACAGATAATGGATCAAATTTTACCTCAAGAATGTTTAGAGAGACAATGTCAGAATTAGGAGTCCAGCATGTGACTACCAGCACTTACCACCCTCAGGCAAATGGCAGATGCGAACGCAGTCATGCGACGCTCAATTCCATTCTGATTAAACTAATCCAGAACAATATCACAGATTGGGACTTAATCTTGAACCAGGCGGTTGCAGGTCTTAGATTTAATGTTACTGAAAGTGCAAAGCACAGTCCGTTTTTCATGGTTTTTGGCCGTGATGTTATACTGCCTATTGATAATCTTCTTGGAACTAAGCTTCCTGATTATGGGGACGACTTCAGCAAACATTTAATGTTTAGAAACAATGAAATTTACCGTCGAGTATATCAAAATCTAAAAGCCGCTCGTAAAAAGCGAAATCAGCGAATAAATAGTAATAGACAAGAGGTACAGTTCGAAGTGAATGATACTGTTTACTACAAAAACTTTAATAAAAAGAGTAAATTACAACCGAAATGGGTGGCGTACTAGAGAATAATGGAAATATTGAGTGACAGGTCGTTGTTAATAAAGAACCAACTTGATAACAGAGTTATAAAATGCAATGTAGACCAGGTTAGAAAAGCAAATGTCGCCGATTGGCCTTTACCAGATAATAAAATAGTAGGTCAGCGTCCAATCCGAGCTTGTAGATATGTATTGCCTCCACAAGAAACTTCTAGTGATGAAGATAATAGTTATGATGAAGATAGTGAGCCTAAAGAGGGGGTATCTAGTGGATTAAACAGGGGTAGGCGGAAAATGAAGAAACGAATAATCAAGAGACATAAAACTGTCAGATCAAATTCGGCATCTAAAGATAATATTCCGTTAAAAGATCTAGCCATACGCTTACGAAAAGCTGGAAATAATTACATTTCAAGTGGATCTCTAACACAGACGAGCTCCTCAGGGCCCGAGGAAAACTCGAATATGTTAGATCCTATTCAAAAGACAGAAATGTCCGTAGCTTACGAAAATAGCTCTAGTCAGGCAGTAAGTACAAACTGGTCCGATACAAATAATGCATCCGGCAGCTGGTTGTCAAGTAATTATAGTAATATGGAAAATTAAAAGCAGGAACGGAAACAGTGTGGACTTCATTTCAGTAATGAGAGCTTAAGTCAGGTAGACTTAACTGCAGTAACGTATTGATCCTTAATTAGATCTCAAATACTTTCAAATAAGACAAGAGGGTATCGAAAATGTCTTATGATTGAAACGTGTACAGAGAATAGTTTATATTATTTGTAAAAACAGAGTAGAGTATTTTTGTTGTTTGTAAAAGAGTATAAACTAGGCGTATACCTTTAAAAAGGTACTCTTTACAATGTTACGTAATTAACGTAAGATAGACCCGACAGATGTGTCGAGGTTTAGTCAGTGATGAGTGAGAAATTGATAATGACCGTGTAAATAAGATAAAGCGCTATTCATAATTTGAGTAAAGTGTTGTAAATAGATTTTAATGACGGACTATATTTTATGTTATTGCTATTACAAACATTGTATGGTAAAGGGTTATATGAAAATTTTGTAGTGGACGCCGACAGTTCACTTAAAGATGACAAGAATTATCTTAATAAGTAAGATAATGTTAACATAGGGGGGTAATTGTAATACATTGTAAAACCTATATATAAAAAACAAGATGTGTTTGTGAAACACTATGCCCCCTCATATATTTGACCTCTGACCTTGACCTCTGACCCCTCAAAATGTGCAGCCTCATGAGATACACAAGCATGCCAAATATCAAGTCTCTATCTCTACTGGTCCAAAAGTTATGGCCAATGTTAAAGTCGGCGATTTGACCCATATATTTGACCTCTGACCTTGAAGGATGACCTTGACCTTGACACATCACCCCTCAAAATGTGCGGCTTCATGAGATACATATGTATGCCAAATATCAAGTCTCTATCTATACTGGCTCAAAAGTTATGACCAATGTTAAAGTTGCTGACAAACAAACAGACAAACAGACAAACAGACAAACAGACAGACAGACAGACAGACAGACAGACAGGGCAAAAACAATATGCCCCCCGACTATCGTCTATGGGGGCATAAAAATGTATTACAAACAAACCCTTTAATAAACCCTTTAATAATAAATAGTTTAGTGAAGAAAATATATATAAACAAGATGTGTTTGTGAAACACTATGCCCCCTCATATATTTGACCTCTGACCTTGACCTCTGACCTTGACCTTGACATGTCACCCCTCAAAATGTGCAGCCTCATGAGATACACAAGCATGCCAAATATCAAGTTTCTATCTCTACTGGTCCAAAAGTTATGGCCAATGTTAAAGTCGGCGATTTGACCCATATATTTGACCTCTGACCTTGAAGGATGACCTTGACCTTGACACGTCACCCCTCAAAATGTGCGGCTTCATGAGATACATATGTATGCCAAATATCAAGTCTCTATCTATACTGGCTCAAAAGTTATGACCAATGTTAAAGTTGCTGACAAACAAACAGACAAACAGACAAACAGACAAACAGACAGACAGACAGACAGGGCAAAAACAATATGCCCCCCGACTATCGTCTATGGGGGCATAAAAAGATGTATGCTTAAGGAGTTCAAGTTACAAACTAAGAAAATATATATAAATAAGATATATGCTTAAGGAGTTCAAGTTGCGAGCTGTATAGTTTCACCTCAGAAAAATAAAATATTAAAACCAATAGTAAAATAATTAAAATGACATATTTATTAAAATGGTTGCCAAACTTCAATGTTGAGAAATACACTTTTGATATAGATTACGAAATATAATTTCAATTTAAGTATTAAAACATTTGGTATAGAACTTAATAACAAAGTCTGAGTTGATCTAGTTTTAAGTCATGCAGCGGATCGAAATCTCGACGAGTTTACCGGTGAAATGACAAAGCCGAAAAACATCGCCTGAAAAACAACATAGACCAACCCTAGTCAAGATATAGAAAAACATCGACTGTAGAAAAGCACGAAAAATAAAGGCATAGACAAACTTTTGGTCACCACTAGCAACACCAAAAACGGTGACAGACGAATAGACCTGGAGGCCATATCAATGGAGAAAAACATTACACATATAATTATAAACTGTGGGAATAACTGAGTTACCTGAAAAATTGCGTACTTTGGTATCCATGTCAAATTCAATGACCAGGAGACATAAATTTCGGAGTTCGAATTTGACCAGAGTAATAGATGTCAAGGACACACATGAGCGATTACGTAACCGAGTTTACACAACAATTATACCTGGACATTATTCAGAAGACAAAGTGCAGAATACCTCACGTGTTAAGGAACATACACAGCCGCAAATATACAACTAATAATAACGACATGCAAGTGCAAGAAGAAAGACTAAACAGATTTTAATGGTTAATTGTGTTGACCTTAAAATAAATTACTACGTAAGGTCATGAGAACTGTTTTCAAAAGTACATTCAGAAGAACATTAAGTGATAGCAGAGACTATGTGTAGAAAAACTAAAGTTAGAATAATAACAAGAATATTTATGTGTTATATGATTAAGTCAATATGGTGTTACGTACAAGTACTTTTCTATTAAAAGTCCTTTTTGTAGGAAGAGAGGTGTGTAACATAACACTTATGTTACGGGCTAAAGGTTAAATGGTTATGGACTGTAGGATACATGTAGAGTATACATGTATATATATTTATCAATATGTCAAGAATACACATGAGATAGTACACCTGTCAGATATATGTCTAGACATTACATAGGCATTGGATATATATACAGGGAGGAGACAGGGAGACATAGTCATGTATGTTAGAAAGATATCACGGTACAAAGAAATAAAAATGTAGAAACGTATAGAGACTAAGTTGTTCATTACGCCACATACACCAGCTACTTGCTTTGTTTGTTTTTTTGCATTTATAATAACCTTTGCAAACAGTTTGGATCAAGTCTGGATCCAGATGAGATACAAAGTAACTTGGCATCTCATCAGGGTCCAAACTGTCTTTCACTATGACATTTTTTTAAAAGATATGGAAGGAAACAACTTTTGCAGCAGATAACATTATTTGCAGACAGTAATTGCTCAGAGTGCAAAGGGGATTGGAGAAAATTATGCTAGACACCAAATGACCTCCATAATAACCTGCATGATGTTTACAACACATCAAACAGCAAAGAGTTCCTGGGCATCAGTGAGGGTGATTGATCACAGTGAAAAATATTGCAGCTGCATTTTTCTGGAGTGTAAATCTGGAGTGTACTAGTAGTCTCCCAGTAAACAATGGGTCAGTTTGAATTAGCTGAAACAGCAGCCTGCTCTAAGAAACTGGAAACCTCTGGGGTGGGGCTAATTTTGACCCAAGGGGCATAATTTATATAACTTTTGTATAGGACTTGAACATGATGCTATGTGCAAAATATGAAATCTGAAAACTTTCCAGTTTCAGAGGATATGATCTTCAAAGATTTCACTATATGTTTCTATAGAAAACAATGCATCCCTGGGGCGAGGCCAATTTTGACCCCAGGGGCATAATTTATATAACTTTTGTAGAGGACCTACACATGATGCTTTGTGCCAAATATGAAAGCTGAGAACCCTATAGATTCAGAGGAGAAGATTTTTAAAGGTTCAAATTGTTGACGACGAACGACGGACATCAGGCGATCACAAAAGCTCACCCTGAGCACTTTGTGCTCTGGTGAGCTAAAAAAAGACAACTGAATAGCCTGGGATTCGAACCCACGACCCCCTGTTTGCAAGACCAGATACATATCCACTATACCAAAGCCCAGTATATTATTGGTGGCAACTTACTACATTATGTTGTCTGGTCCTATATTTGTGTTCTGTTATGTAAACAACAAAATAATAACAAGTCTCAATAAAGCATGGTTTACATGTACCTTTGTTTATTTGTGTTTCTGTTCATTTGGATTACATAAATTACTTTACTTTAATTGGATTAAGTTGTTCAAAGTCAGTTTATTGTATTTACCTGCTATATGCAGTCTGGTCTCCTTGCAAATTGGGTTAAGATATGGTATCGCACTATGGCATTGCGGGGCTGTGATATCCTCTGTCATCCAACGAATGGTAGCCTGCAGTGACTATACCTCTCTCCAATATTTTGCTGCTACGACAAGACACGAAATGAAAGCAACAGGTTCTGATATATCTAATGAGTCAAAACGCTGTCGTCAATACATCCTATGTCTGTCTTTCATAATCCATTCTCAATCCAATATTAGAGAGGTACCCAAACTACCCAATATCCTTTAGTCTTGCAGAGACACTTTCATCCACATTAATCTCTATCTCAGTAAGTGATTACCTCCATCATTCTCCATGATGAGAAAAAGACAGAAACTGCACACCGATAACATCCGTGGCACCAGCCTTAACATCCAAAGCATAACATGCTCCAAAAGGAAAGCTAGTTTTTTGTACTTTCCTGAACCAGTTAGCTGTGACATTGTGGATGTAAAGCATTGTTGATTCAAGATATTTCTGATGGCGACAATCCTATCCCTGAATCATTTCCCTGTTCTATGTTTATTCCAAATTCCAATACCTACTGAGTATTCCTGGACAAAACACGTATAATGAAATATGAGCGGTGGCGCATTGTACCCAGTTTAGAAACTAAAGAAACAGATCATTCAAAGTCTATAAGCAAATAGAGCAGACCCTGATCAGATGGCTCCTCTAGGAGCCGTCTGATCTGGGTTTACTCTGTTTACAAATGTGTGAAAACATGTTTATATGAGGGAAACTATAATGTAGACCCCAAATATAGGCTAGACCGCTATGACTGTAGCATCATTCTAATGAAGGTCGATCAACATCCAGCATGAACAAGTGGAGCTTTCTACACCATGTGATATCTAATTTGTGAAATTAATTCTGTCAACAAAGAGTCTTTGCTTGTTGCATCTGTATACAGACCCACAATGTCAAACAATGATGATTATTACGTTGTTGACCTGTATACCAAAGTCTGTAATAGTTTCAAGAAATTAACAATCTGGAATTTTGATGACTTCAACTAAACTTTCGTACTTGAAGTGACAGTACATTAGGCTTGTTCTTATCAAATAGACCTGATCTTATTAACCCTTTCCTCCATAAATACGCCTTTCTACGCCTCTGTTATAACAACTTCTTGAAACCGTTGTGATAAATAGAGCAAATGCTCTATTTATCACAATGGTTTCAAATGACAAAGTTCTAAATGGTTTGCTTTTCTCTAGTAAATGCTCCTTTTGGGTAGATTTATTCATTGGTTGGGTATAAAAATAGCCTATGGAGGAAAAGGTTAAAATAATGTATGTCAATACCAGGTATCAGTGACCACCATGCCTTATTTGACCAATTTGTCTGTCTCCCATCAAAGATCTATCAAGCAAGCTTTGTACATTGTGAGGTAAAACGAATGTGTACATAAAAAAGAAATGTATCTATTTCACTGTCAGGCACAATCATTTAAGCTACATCAACACTGCAGACATAGACAATGCATTGTCCATCTTCAAATATGGCTGCCAGTAAATCATCAATGAAGAGGTCCCAGATAATAGACGTCTAATCAAACAAAAGTGATGGTGGTTCAGTGATTACTGAAGATGATGATGATCTCTTTGTAGCTTTGACAAGGCACTGAATGAAACCAACAGTTTCTGACATGTTTTATAAGTCAAAACTCTATCATGAATACATCCCTTGCCTGTCTTTATCAAATTTGCTGTAAAACGTCATCACTGACTTTCTTTTATATCCAAAAATGGATGAATATCCCAATGGAACATGTATTGCATATTGTTCTGTCAATCGAAGCTTAACAGACAATATTCCATTTTGATTTCGCAAGTAAAGAACAGGTTTCATTTCTGAATTCTTGTCTGAAATCCAAATACATGATGAAGTCTGCACATTCATTTCAAATGCAAATCTTGATATCATGTTTTCAATGTTGTCCCTCAGAATGCACGGTGCCTTTCTCCACACTGCAGATATGTAGTTAGCCATACCACATATAGTACTGCACGGTGCCTTTCTCCACACTGCAGATATGCAGTTAGCCATACCACATATAGTACTGCACGGTGCCTTTCTCCACATTGCAGATATGCAGTTAGCCATACCACATATAGTACTGCATGGTGCCTTTCTCCACACTGCAGATATGCAGTTAGCCATACCACATATAGTACTGCACGGTGCCTTCCTCCACGCTGCAGATATGCAGTTAGCCATACCACATATAGTACTGCATGGTGCCTTCCTCCACGCTGCAGATATGCAGTTAGCCATACCATATATAGTACTGCATGGTGCCTTCCTCCACGCTGCAGATATGCAGTTAGCCATACCACATATAGTACTGCATGGTGCCTTCCTCCACGCTGCAGATATGCAGTTAGCCATGCACAACCCAGCCCATTTAACCCATTACCTCATAGGCTATTTTCAGATCCTACCTTTTTGAACACATCTACCAACAAGAGTACCGCCTACGGTACATAATACGCCCACTTGCAAACTTTCTCTGATTCAACATGCCTTATAAGTGTTGATATTTTCTAATCTGTGCTTCAGATCTTGATTTCCATATTAAGGTGATACCATTTTTTATCAAGAGTGCCAGTGGACACAATATACGCCCGTCGGGGTCTTGTTCAACATTAACTGGGGTTAACGTATTTGCTGAACTCAAATTCTAAGCCCAATTTTGCGACCAAGTTTCAAGGTTGTAAATAGGCATACTTTAACAAACAAGAGTACCGCCTACGGTACATAATACGCCCACTTGCAAACTTCTCTGATTCAACATGCCTTATCAGTGTTGACATTTTCTAATCTGTGCTTCAGATCTTGATTTCCATATTAAGGTGATACTATTTTTTTAAAAAATGAAGTGAATATCTTACTAAATAAAAAAGTTACAGCTAATCCTCATTTTTGCAGTGCAACGGCCATACCTCTGTAAAGACAAACTGAATGAACCTCAAAATAAACTCAGCTTCAAATTTTGTTGCTTAAAACATTTGTGTCAAGTTTCATTTATATCATTTTAACAGTTTTCCCAGAAAACAACAGACAAACTAAAAGTTGACCGACTAACAAAGCAACGAACACACGAAGTTCAAGGACCATAACTTTAGAAAAAAATGACATATCAAAACCCCCGAAATATATGTGAAAATTCACATTAAGATTTAACCATATAAAAAAATTGAAGTAAATATCATTTCAAATAAACAAGAGGGCCTGAAAGGCCCTGACATCGCTCACCAGACAGTCAGAGGAGAAGATTTTCAAAGTTTTCACTATGTGTTTCTATAGAAAACTAGCCAGCCCTGGCGAGGGCCAATTTTGACTCAAGGGGCATAATTTATGTAACTTTTGTAGAGGACCTCAAGTGAAGAAAATTTAAGAAAATGTAAATAAAAACATATAACAATGCAAATCTAAAGAAGGGCATGTACAAAAGTATGTATACCCTTTCCCTGGGCAAATTGGTTGAATTTTAGAAAGAATAAATTAATCTATACATGTACTTATAAATAATATCCAAAATTTCAGATATTTTCATAACATCTTCATGAGTTATTATTATTCATATCTTAATTTATTTTCAACCCTTCCCCTGTTCTATGTTTATTCAAAATTTAAATACCTACTAAATATTCATAGACAAAATAGTTATAATGAAATATGGAAAGTGGGACAGTGTAGCCATTTTAGAAAGTAAAGAAACATCTTTCAAATTCCATTAACAAACAGAGCAAACCCTGGTCAGACAGCTGCTTTAGGAGCCGTCTGATCTGGGTCTGTTCTGTTTGCAAATGTGTGAAAAAAGTGTTAACATGAGGGAAAGGGTTAGCAAACATATTATAAGTATATTGTACACAAAATGAAAGTAATGTAATGCACTTTGCACTATATTATATCATAAGCAAACAGCAGACTGATCAGATGGCTACTACATGAGTTACTACCAACAAGGGAGACAATCCAGTTGTTATAAAAAAAGGGGGCAAAGGGAGATAATCTCCCTTTAAATGTATGCTGAAAATAGATACCAGCAAATGTTTATAAATAGCTATATGTAAGTCAGCTTTGACAAAAAACTTGCTACCCCTGGGGTGGGGCCAATTTTGACCCTGGTGGCATGGTTTATATAACTTTTGTAGAAGACCTGAATATGATGCTATGTGCCAAATATGAAAGCTATGAAGCATTTCAGTTTCAAAGGAAGAAGATTTTCAAAGTTCACTATATGTTTCTATTGAAAACTCCCCACCCCTGGGGCGCAGCCAATTTTGACCCCAGGGCCATAATTTATATAACTTTTGTAGAGGACCTGAACATGATGCTATGTGCCAAATATGAAAGCTGAGAACCTTCCAGTTTCAGAGGAGAAGATTTTCAAAGTTTTACTATATATTTCAATAGAAAACAAGGCACCCCTGGGGCAGGGCCAATTTTGACTCTAGGGGCATAATTTATATAACTTTTGTAGGGGACCTACAGATGATGCTATGTACCAAAGATGAAAGCTGAGAACCCTGTAGATTCAGAGGAGAAGATTTTTAAAGGTTCAAATTGTTGACGCCCGACGACGCACGACGACGGACATCAGGCGATCACAAAAGCTCACCCTGAGCACAAAAGTGCTCTGGTGAGCTAAAAAGTTATGGCCATCCTCATATTTGCATAGATTTGCATTATTTTTTTAAGTGCAAGGGCCATAACTCGGAAACAACAAATCAAATGATCCTCAGAATTGACTTAGCTTCAGGTCTTGATGCATTAAACATGTGTATGAAGTTTCATTAATATCTGTCAAACAGTTTTGCCAGAAAACAGCGGACAAACTATATGCATATATTTGCATTATTTTTTAAGTAAAAGGGCAATAACTATGAAACTAAAAAATCAAATAAACCTCAAAATCAACTCAGCATCAGATCTTGATGCATTTAACATTTTTGTGAAGTTTCATTAATATCTCTCAAATAGTTTTGCCAGAAAACAGCGGACAAACTATTTGCATTATTTTTTAAGGACAAGGGCCATAACTCTGAAACGAAAAATCAAATGATCCTCAGAATCAATTCAGCTTCAGATCTTGATGCATTAAACATTTGTGTGAAGTTTCATTAATATCTCTCAAATATTTTCCCAAAAATCAAATGAACCTCAGAATCTACTCAGCTTCAGATCTTGATGCATTAAACATTTGTGTGAAGTTTCATTTATATCTGTCAAATAGTTTTCCCAGAAAATAGCGGACAAACAAAATGTTGACGGACGAACGAACGAACAAACAAACAAACGAACGAACGGACGAACGGACGGACGGACAGGGCCACGACAATATACGACCACCTTTATTAGGTGGGCGTATAAAAACCTTAACCAAAAATTCTATATTGAAAAGTGCCATAATTGTGTCTAAATGCATGACAGAGTTGCATTACTCTTGCCTACAGATGAAGCTTCTGATGGTGAACAAATGTTACAAGTTTAAAAGCTTTATCTGAAAGAGTTATGTTAATAAGTGGACTTTAACCAAAACCTTAACCAAAAATTCCAAGCTAAAAAACATCATAATCATGTCAAAATGTTAGACAGAGTTATGTACTCTTGCCTACAGGTGAAGCTTGTGATGGTGAACAAGTGCTCCAATTTTAAAAGCTTTATCTCAAACGGTAATGTAAATAAGTGGACTTTAACCAAAACCGTAACAAAAAATTCTAAGTTAAAAAGGGGTATAATTCGGTCAAAATGCTTGACAGAGTTATTTTCTCTTGCCTACAGGTGAAGGTTGTGACGGTGAACAAGTGTTCCAAGTTTAAAACCTTTATCTCAAAGGGTTATGTAAATAAATGGACTTTAACAAAGCCTTAACCAAAAATTCTAAGTTAAAAGGGGGCATAATTCGGTCAAAATGCTTGACAGAGTTATTTAATCTTGCCTACAGGAGAAGGTTGTGAAGAAGTGTTCCAAGTTTCAAAGCTTTATCTCAAAGTGTTATGTAAATAAATGGACTTTAACAAAGCCTTAACAAAAAATTCTAAGTTAAAAAGGGGCATAATTCAGTCAAAATGCTTGACAGAGTTATTTACTCTTGCCTACAGGTAAAGGTTGTGACGGGGGACAAGTGTTCCAAGTTTCAAAGCTTTATCTCAAAGTGTTATGTAGATAAGTGGACTTGTTCCACATAAATTGAGGTTAACATTTTTGCTTAACGCAAATTCTAAGTCCAATTAAGCAACCTTGACCTTTGATAAACAAGCCGAGACTTGGCAGGCTACTGTAGCATGTCTAGATAAACATTATGATTAAATATGGGAAGGATCCACCAAGCGGAACTTTGAGTTAGAGATGTTACAGACAGACAGCCCGGTTAAATTTTTTGCTAAACAAAAATTCTAAGTCCAATTGTGTGACCTTGACCTTGGATAAACAAACCGGGACTTGGCAGGCAACTGTAGAATGTCTAAATAAACATTGTGTTAAAATTTGAGAAGGATCCACCAAGCGGAACTTGAGTTAGAGATGTTACAGACGGACAGACAACCAGACAAGACAACCAGACGGCGCTATTCCATAATACGTCCCGTTTTTTCAAACGGGCGTATAAAAAAATGAAGCAAATATCTTATTATAACTCTGTAAAGACAACCTGAATGAACCTCAAAATAAACTCCGCTTCAAATTTTGTTTCTTAAAACATTTGTGTTACGTTTCATTTACATCATTTTAATAGTTTTTCCCAGAAAACAACAGACAAACTAAAAGTTGACCGACAAACAAAGCAACGAACACACAAAGTTCAAGGACCATAACTTAAGAACAAAATGATATATCAAAACCCCCGCAATATATGTGAAAATTCACATTAAGGTTTAACCATATAAATAAATTGAAGTAAATATCATTTCAAATGAATAAGTTACGGCCATCCTCATATTTGCATAGATTTGCATTATTTTTTTAAGTGCAAGGGCCATAACTCCAAAACAACAGATCAAATGATCCTCAGAATCGACTTAGCTTCAGGTCTTGATGCATTAAACATGTGTATGAAGTTTCATTAATATCTGTCAAACAGTTTTGCCAGAAAACAGCGGACAAACTATATGCATATATTTGCATTATTTTTTATGTAAAAGGGCCACAACTCCGAAAGGACAGAGCAAATAAACCTCAAAATGGACTCAGCATCAAATCTTGATGCATTAAACACTTGTGTGAAGTTTCATTAATATCTCTAAAATAGTTTTCTTAGAAAACGGCAGACAAACTATTTGCATGTATTTGCATTATTTTTTAAATACAAGGGCCATAACTCCGAAACGACAAATCAATTGAACCTTAGAATTGACTCAGCTTCAGATCTTGATGCATTAAACATTTGTGTGAAGTTTCATTAATATCTCTCAAATAGTTTTTCCAGAAAACAGCGGACAAGCTATTTGCATATTTTAACCACAAGGGCCATAACTCTGAAATGAAAAATCAAATGAACCTCAGAATCAACTCAGCTTCAGACCTTGATGCATTAAACATTTGTGTGAAGTTTCATTAATATCTGTCAAATAGTTTTCCCAGAAAACAGTGGACAAACTATTTGCATGTATTTGCACTATTTTTTAAGTAAAAGGGCCATAACTCCGAAACGACAAATCAAATGAAACTCAGAATTAACTAAGCTTCAGATCTTGATGCATTAAACATATATGTGAAGTTTCATCAATATCTCTTAAATAGTTTTCCCAGAAAACAGCAGACAAACTATTTGCATATTTTTTAGGACAAAGGCCATAACTCAGAAATGAAAAATCAAATGAACCTCAGAATCAACTCAACTTCAGATCTTGATGCATTAAACATTTGTGTGAAGTTTCATTAATATCTGTCAAATAGTTTTCCCAGAAAACTGCGGACAAACAAAATGTTGACGGACGAACGAACTGACGGACAGGGCCACGCCAATATACGACCACCTTTATTAGGTGGGCAACGGCAGACAAACTATTTGCATGTATTTGCATTATTTTTAGCTCACCTGAGACGAAGGCTCAGGATGTGCTATTGTGACCACTCTTTGTCCGTCGTCCGGCGTCCATCCACAATTTCAAACGACATCTCCTCTGAAACTGCTGACCCGATTTTAACCAAATTTTGTCAGAAGCATCAGTGGCTAGGGGGAACGAAACGTTATTCACATTATGACCCCGCCCAAGGGCTTATCAGTTTTTCATAGGAAAATCTTTAAAAATCTTCTTCTATGAAACTGTAAGGCCTAGACCTTTGATATTTGGCATGTTGCATGATCTAATGGTCCTCTACAAAAATTGTTCATATTATGACCCCTGGGCCAAAAATGGCCCCGCCCAGGGGCTTATCAGTTTTTCATTGGAAAATCTTTAAAAATCTTCTCTGAAACTGTAAGGCCTAGACCTTTGATATTCAGCATGTTGCATGATCTAATGGTCCTCTACAAAAATTGTTCAAATTATGACCCCCGGACCAAAAATGGCCCGCCCAAGGGCTTATCAGTTTTTCATAGGAAAATCTTTAAACATCTTCTTCTCTGAAACTGTAAGGCCTACACCTTTGATATTTTGCATGTGGCATGATCTAATGGTCCTCTACAAAGATTGCTCACATTATGACCCCCGGACCAAAAATGACCCCGCCCAAGGGCTTATCAGTTTTTCATAGGAAAATCTTTAAAAATCTTCTTCTCTGAAACTGTAAGGCCTAGACCTTAGATATTTTGGCATGTAGCATGATCTAATAGACCTCTACAAAGAATGTTCAAATTATGACCCCTGGGACAAAAATGGCCCCGCCCAATGGCTTATCAGTTTTTCATAGGAAAATCTTTAAAACTCTTCTTCTATGAAACTGTAACGCCTAGACCTTTGATATTCGGCATGTAGCATGATCTAATGGTCCTAATGATCATGCATGTAGCATGATCTAATGGTCCTATTGTTCAAATTATGACCCCCGGGCCAAATATGGCCCCGCCCATGGACTTATCAGTTTTTCATAGGGAAATCTTTAAAATTCTTCTCTGAAAATGTAAGGCCTCGACCTTTGATATTTGGTATGTAGCTTGATCTAATGGTCCTCTACAAAGATTGTTCAAATTATGACCCTGGACCAAAAATGGCTGGCCAAAGGGCTTATCAGTTTTTCATAGGAAAATCTTTTAAAATCTTCAGAAACTGTAAGGCATGTAACAAGATCTAATGGTCCTCTACAAATATGTAGCTTTGGCTTGTAGTCTTCTGCCAAGAATGTTCAACTTACGACCCTGACCTCTGGGCAAAACTTAGCCCTGCCTTGGGGCTTATTAGTTTTCTACCAAGGTTGTACAAATGATAACTTCCTGGTCAAAAATGGCCCCACCCCTGGGGTATCTCAGGTGAGCGCTTCAGGGCCTCATGGCCCTCTTGTTTAAATACAAGGGCCATAACTCTGAAACGACAAATCAAATGAACCTTAGAATTGACTCAGCTTCAGATCTCTCAAATTGTTTTTCCAGAAAACAGCGGACAAGCTATTTGCATATTTTTTAACGACATGGGCCATAACTCAGAAATGAAAAAATCAAATGAACCTCAGAATCAACTCAGCTTCAGACCTTGATGCATTGAAAATTTGTGTGAAGTTTCATTAATATCTGTCAAATAGTTTTGCCAGAAAACAGCGGACAAACTATTTGCATGTATTTGCACTATTTTTTAAGTAAAAGGGCCATAACTCCGAAACGACAAATCAAATGAACCTCAGAATCAACTAAGCTTCAGACCTTGATGCATTAAACATTTGTGTGAAGTTTCATTAATATCTCTCAAATAGTTTTCCCAGAAAACAACGTACAAACTATTTGCATATTTTTTAGGACAAGGGCCATAACTCTGAAATGAAAAATCAAATGAACCTCAAAATCAACTCAACTTCAGATCTTGATGCATTAAACATTTGTGTGAAGTTTCATTAATATCTGTCAAATAGTTTTCCCAGGAAACTGCAGACAAACAAAATGTTGACGGACAAACGAACGAACAACAAACGAACGAACGAACGAACGAACGGACGGACGGACAGGGCCACGACAATATACGACCACCTTTATTAGGTGGGCGTATAAAAAGGAGCATTAACGTACTAGAGGAAAGAATATATTTTAGATTAGTGTAGTGTTAAAACCATTGTGATAAATAGAGCATTTGCTCCTATGGAGCAACTGCTCTATTTATCACAATGATTTCAGAGAGTGAGTTTTAAAGAGGCATCAAATGGCGTCAATATGAGGGAATCGGATAATCATAGCTGTTTACGTTAACAATATATATCAACATACAGCAGCGGTAGGATTGACTTCCTGTTATAGCAGTAACAGGTTTTACTTATAACAATCTACTTTTGGTAGCACAATACCTTAAACCCTCATTCCACTGAGTGGCGATTTCGCTACGCTTCGAAATTTTGGTAAAACCGCTGCGAATCATAGCAGGAACGGACACAGCGCAGTAGAAACGCCCTAGTCGTAGTAGAAGCGTAAAAGAAGCTTCTTGATGGCCACTTCACGACGATTGTTTTGACCATGCTCTAAACAATCGTAGCTGCATCGTCGTGGACTCGAATCGCAGCAAAAGTGTAGTAAGAAATTCATGAACACAGCAGTATTGTAGCCACAGCGTGAGTACTGTAGCGCAATTGCAAGTGCATTGCAACAAAAGCCTCGAGATATTTGTCCGAATATAAATGCTTTTTCACACATTTGCAGAGTAGACCCAGATCAGACAGATCCTATTGGAGCCGTCTGATCAGGGTCTGCTCTGTTTGCTTATAACATGATATAGACATGATTACAGAGTTTTTGTCAAAGCAAAAACATTTCTTAACAAGAGGGCCAGACTGGCCCTGACATCGCTCACCAGACAATCAGATTTTCAAAGTTTTCAATATGCTTTTCTATTGAAAACTGGCCACCCCTGGGGCGGGGGCAATTTTGACCCAGGACATAATTTATTTAACTTTTGTAGAGGACCTGAACATGATGCCATGTGCCAAATAAGAAAGCTACAAACCTTCCAGTTTCAGAGGAAAACAATTTCAAAGTTTCACTATATGTTTCTATCCTGGGTCTACTCTGTTTGCAAAGGCATAGCAAGGTGTATTTATGGAGTAAAAGGTTAAGCAAACATAATTTATGCAGAAGTAACTAGAATTATCACTTAAGGTGATTGAATACCCCTGCTCAGCTTTACTCCGTGGCAAATCAAAATAGTGACCTAATTTTTGACCCCATATGAACAATTTTCAGTATTTTTCAGGGATTTTATAAAAATAATCATTCTGACCGAGTTTCATGATAATTTGACAAACAAGAGCATCACAAGCGGGTGCCAACGCACATCTGTTGTCATTGTCAAGATGAACATGCATACCAAAAATAAAGGTTGTAAATGAAGTTATGGTCAATGTTAAGATTTTGGACAACGGCAACGCCGTATTTATGACAATAGCTTGTGATTTCTTCGAAACAGACGAGCTAAAAATGTGACCACTAGAGTGGTCAATGTTTTACTACTGTTTGGCACAGTGACCTAGGTTTTGACCCAACATGACCCTCTTTAAAACAATCATTCTGATAAAATTTCATGAAGATTCGGCAACAAATGCGACCTCTAGAGCATTCACAGTGTTTTTATATAATTTGACCTAGTGACCTAGTTTTTAACCCCACATAACCAACTCTCAAACTCACATGAAATTTTGTTGAAACAATTTTTCTGACCATGTTTCATTTGGCTGAAAATGTGACCTCTGGGGTGTTCACATGGTTTTCATACTATTTGACCTAGTTGTTGACCCCATGCGACCCACTTTCAAATCCATCCGAGATTTTATCAAGACAATCATTCTGACAAAGATTCATGAAAATTATATTAAAATTGTGACCACTATAGTGCTCACTGTGCCAGGTTGTGCCACGGACATGCAACAAACGGACATGCCATGGACAGACAGACCAATTAACAAACACACTGACTCCTATATACCCCCCAGGGGTGGCGAAATCTAATTTTGGATGACTTGTCCGTTTTTGTTAAAAGCTATTTCCTACTTGTCCGTATGATGAATTAATAACAAAACCTAAAAAAATTCACTTGTCCGTTATGGCTTTTGGACAACACGGACAATACGGACGTTTGATTTCGCCACCCCTGCCCCCTCTCAAACTTTGTTTGCAGAGGTATAAAACGTTTTAAGCACTAATGAATATATGAACTGCACATGGACACAGGAATGTTTAGCCATGGCAGACACTGTAAAATCACATCTATGTTATATAATAAGCAAACAGAGCAGACCCTGATCAGACCACTCTCAGGAGCTCTGTGATCTGGGTTTACTCTGTTTGCAAGAGTGTATTAATAGAGTGAAGGGTTAACTAGTAAAAATGCATACTTATGTATTTGCAAACAGAGTAGACCCACATCAGGGTCCATGCTTATAAAACGTTTAGCTGAGTCTGAGAACGTTCTCAAGCATTTGATTGGTCAGATTTGAGCCTTTGGCTCAAATCTGACCAATCAAAAGCTTGCGAACTCAAATCTGACCAATCAAAAGCCTGAGAACGAAACTCAGACTCAACTTAAAGCTTTATAAGCATGGACACAGACAGTCCTAATTCTATAGTTTATGTCATGTAAACATTTATATAGGTCTTCTTATACCACTATTAACCCTTATATAGGTCTTCTTATACCACTATTAACCCTTATATAGGTCTTCTTATACCACTATTAACCCTTATCTTCATTCAAACATTTTTTCACGACTTTGAAACAGTGTAGACATAAGCGGGGCTGATCTTGTAGGAGCTTTTTGACCAGGGTCTGCTATATTTGCTTTAATATGAAATTATTCTAGATCTCAGTCATCCGACACTATTCTTTCTACCAGTACCGATAATTCATATGTGCATAATTATGCCGTTATAAAACTTCAGATAATAAATATTCATAATGTCTTTATTCTTACATGAATATATAACGGGGAAAGAATTAAAAATCAATGACAACAGGACAGCTGGTAAAAAGATTGCGGCGGACCAGGACTCGAACCCAAGGCTTCTGGCTAACCGAACCAGCACTCTAACCACCTAGTTATAGAATACAAGATCCAGAATTGATTTCCTACCAGTTACCTGGGCCAAAAGTTATAAAACTTCTGAGTATGAGATCATACTCAAGCATCTGACCAATCATATGCTTGAGAACTATCTTAGACTCAAGCAAAATGTTTTATAACCTACGGACCTGTACCAGACAACTATTTACTCCATAAAAACATCTTTCTACACCTTTGCAAATAGAGCAGACCCAATTGAGGGTCTGCTTTATTTGCTTAAATAATATAGATGATACTACATCATTCTGCCATGGCCAAAATTTCCTGTGTCCTTGTGCTTTAATAACAATTTATATAATGAATACTAAGTCTTACGATATTATTATTTCCTACATGAACATTCATCGAGTATTCAGTAAATGGTTAACTTTCCCTGTTCTGTATTCATGTTAGAATATTTATTAGCTCATTTTTATAATATAAACTTCTCAACAGAATTTTTCACTTCGAAAATTTGAAGAATCAGATTGTTACCATGTCAAACCCTGAAACAGAGCAGACCTGGCTGAGTCTACTCTGTTTGAAAATGTATGAAAAGGTGTTTATATGAGGGAAATGGTTAACACAACCCCATTACACTATTCGTCATGAATATTTAGCTGAATTTCTGTACACAGGATATATGGGTATTGGTAGAGTTGAATCTATTATGATTTCATAAACAAACAGAGCAGACCCTGATCAGATGGCTCCAGTCTCCTACAAAAAACATCTGATCTGAATCTACTCTGTTTTCAAAGGTGTGAAGAGCATTTATATGAAGGAAAGGTTTAACCCTTTCCTCCATAAATATGCATTTCTACGCCTCTATAAAACTCACCTATTGAAACCATTTTCTCCTATAAATGCTCTATTTATCACAATGGTTTCGTAACTAAATTTTCTAAAACTTTCCTTTCCTTTAATTAATTGCTCCTTTCCAATAGATTTATTCGAAGTGGTTGGATCTAAAGTAGCTTATGAATAAAGGAAAGAGTGACTGTTGAGCACATTCTCTTTTAGCAATGGATGACCTGAACAAGTCGACCGTTTAACATTGAGCTGAAAACAGAACAAAAGCAAGAGGGCCATTGGCCCTATATCGCTCACCTGAGTTACTGTAATATATTGACATGATAATTTTTCAGTGGACAACATTTCTAGCAGATGAAAGAAGCTTAGCGCACTGCTTTCACCCTTTCACTGCTGAATGAACTTGAACTGGATTCAGATCTAATACCAAGTGACTGGTTGACCAAGATCTAAACTGTTTACAACTTGTGCCATTTTTGCTTTAGCTCAAAATGCCTAAAACTGGTCTTTGAGAAATTCAAATGACGTCAATAAAGCTATGCAATTATACTTTGATCCAGGTATATAGGCAATTAAAGTGCTAGGCAGTACATAATGCCAGTTTTTGTGTGAAATGACCAATAAAAATATCTTTAAAAATCTTTTAACCCTTTCCCGCATATAAAGCTGTTTTTATGCATTAGCAAACAGAGTAGACCCAGATCAGATGACTCCTATGGAAGCTGTCTGATCTGGGTCTTCTCTGTTTCTTTTGACACAATATAGATCTGATTCTACAGTTTGTGTCAAAGCAAAAACTTCTCTTCAGAGAAATAATGTGTTTTACGCATTAAAAATAAGAGTAGACTAGATCAGACGGCTGCTATAGAAGCTGTCTGATCAGGGTCTGCTCTGTTTGCATTTGACAATATATATATTTGATTTTACAGTTTTTATTAAAGCTAAAACTTCTCTTTATGGGAATAACATTTTTTTACGAATTAGCAAACAGAGTAGTCCCAGATCATTTTTTGTCAAAGCAAACAGGTAAAGGGTTAATAGGTGTTTAGAGATAATTCTAGCTCTAGGTGTGAGTATCTGATGATAAGTCAATTAAACATGTCATTAGTATTTTTAATAATTGAAATTGAGAAGAGTTACTAATTTTTTGAGTAACATTAATTATTGATTGACAATAATTTTGATTAACTTAAAGACATTATTTGTTTAAAAATCAAATCAAAATAAATACAATTTGTAGCAAGGAGAAAAGACTTTATTAAACACCTAAATTTCAACTAAACGCAATTAATGAAGACTCGCATAATAAAATTTATTAAAATTAATGATCATAATGAAACTAATTTTTTTTCCAATCACATAAATTAACTTCAGAAACAAACATAACATTGTGCAAAAGACCTATATAATAATGGTTTATTCCAATGTCTCCCACATTTTGGTTGACAAAATTCCAATAACTCCCCCAATCAAGCCAGACAGGTAATTCAATGGAGCATGCATTAGACTATAGTCAGTACATATCAAATAATTGCTGTATAGTTTGCTTGAACTGGCCTACCTATAGAAATAGAACAAATATATGCAGACAACTGATAATTACTTAATGACTCAAACAAGATGATGGAAAAAATTGAGGGTTGAACGTAATTAAAGTATTACATGCAATTAAGTCAGATTGCTTAATCAATAGACACTTGGTATTGTTTGTAATTGTGTAAATCACATAAATTACATAATCACAGTAATAATTTGATCAGATTCAACTGTTTCTGCCTTGAACAAAAATGAGATTTTTAAAGTATATTAAAACACTAAATTGTGTTAATTAGTTGGTTTTTAGGACAGGTGTTTGCTAAAAGCAAGGTGAAAAGTAAAACAGAATGCTCCTGTAACTGGGGTTTGGTTCTAGTGATGTATTGCCCTATGTGGTTTCGTCCTAGTGGGGTTACGTCCTCGTGGGGTTTTGCCCTACACCAGAAGAGAGGCAGATATGACTTATTCTTGGCAGAGGACTGCAACTCTCCTCTTTCTACATGTACTTGTTGCCAAGAAGAGAGTTTAGTACCTGTTTCTTCTATAACTGAAAAAAGAGATTCTTCCGCGTCAGAATTTTGAGCCACCTGCTCAGATTCTCTAAGCAGAGGATCATCTGGTGGAGCCAAGACCGACAGAGTATCCTCCCTGTCAGAATCCGACAGAGCCCTACTGATAGTGGCGGTCGGAGGAAGTGGGTAAAACACAGGGTTAGTTGTCGTACTTGTGTTATTAGCCACCGAAGAAGAGGGGAACCCCTCCCTAAACAACAGGGTCCAGGTTAGGCTGTATATGTTGTATAGGGGTTATCCCTTGAGGGACATTACTCTGAAAAGAGGAATTCCCTTCAAATGCTACATGTCTGTAGTAGGAAGAGCAGCGTGCCGAAGGGCGGGAGCATGCCAACAGCGAAGCCGAAGAAGATGAGCGATATCTCCACTTAGGGTGTCGGCGAGAACGGCCCCGACTGTCTACTTCCTGAAGAAGAATAACAGGGTTCCCCACAAAACAGAAAAAATAAAACTCCCTGACTTTTCCCTGACAGAATTTCAATTCTCCCTGACCCCATGTTAACAGAAGTTTAATTGGTCATCTATGAGCATGATCAATAAATGTTGACCTCCGTCCTCCCCATCAGCCAATCCTTACCACCTCTCTCTTTATGACAACTATACAGCAGTAGTATTTTGATCATTCTAAAAAAAAATATTTTTTGACTTTTTCATTTTTAATTGCTCAATATTGAATGTAACATGCATGACGTCAAAGTATAAAGTCTCTTGAATGTTTTCTACCTCTCTTAACCCTTTCCTCCATGGATTTCTATTAGAGATTCCTTCTACTATGAATATATAATTAAGTAAAATTTTATTTTTAAGCAAAGTTAAGAAATATTTTGGCAGCAGACTAAAGTAAAAACTGAGATTTATGATACTTTTCTAAGCAAACAGAGTAGACCCTGATCACGCAGCTCCTACAGGAGCTGCCTGATCTGGGTCTATTCTGTTTGCAAAGGTAATAAATGTGTATCTATGGTGGAAAGGGTTAATCTTTCAGTTTTTCTGTGTAAGTTGAATTTTAAAATACATGTAGTACATACAGTGTGTAAGACACTGACATGGCATGCTATTAAAATGGGGTCAAAATTGGCCCCGCCCCAGGGCAGGCTAGGTTTCTATAGAAACACATTGTGAAAACTTTGAAAATCTTCTCCTCTGATTGTCTAGTGAGCAATATCTTGTTTTGCAATTTAATCAAAATTTTGCATCACTTGAGATGTTTTTCCCAAATTGGGAAAAAATTGGTTCTTTTACGGGTCTCTGTAGACCTAAGAAAGAGTCTGCATTTTCACCGTTTTCATAATAGCAGACCAAATATTGCTGCCCTTACGAGTGAAGACAGTACAATAAAATGTCCAATATCAAGCTCTGCTGCCCAGCCTGTCCTAACAAGTGAAGATACTACAGTAGAATGTCGAATATCTAGCACTGCTGCCCAGCCTGTCCTAACATTAAGTGAAGACACTACAGTAGAATGTCCAATATCTAGCATTGCTGCCCTATTCTAGCACTGCTATCAAACCGGATGCTGGAATCTTGCAGGTGTCAGAATTCTCAAATGAATTTGTTTTAACAGACTTCATGACAAATATACTATAAAATTTGGATGTGAAATATACAATGCCAATGAAAGATGTATTATATAAAGATGCTTGGTTTAGTCAAAATTGAAGAAACTGTCTTAGCCCTTATGTTTTCATCCTTTCTCCTTTTTGACATATTTCCTCAGCCCTCATCCTTTGGTTCCAAATTTCCCTGACTTTCCCCAAATTTCAAATTTCCCTGACCAATTAAAAAATTCCCTTACTTTTCCCTGACCTTGAAAAAAAATAAAAAAAATTCCCTGACTTTTCCCTGTCCGTGGGAACCCTGAATCAGACGGACTGCACCTATGACAGCTAGAGGAGCAGTCTGAGGAAAGGGAAGATGAATACTGCCAGCAGTGTCTGTGATATCTGCCCCCACGATATTCAGATGAGTCAGAGGGATCATGCCTTGTTCTACACAAAGGATAAGAAGGTTGCTTGGTAGGGCTGATGTGACTAAGAGTCAAAGAAGCCCGGAGTTGAAATCAGACCAGTAGATATTCAAATGGTATTTAAGCTATCTGTCAGAGGACTGTTAAACAGTCAAAGGAGGGTCAAAACCTGAAGATTTGCCGGTGGAAAGAGGCACTTATCTGGTCAAAACTGGTTGCAAACCCTTTGATACAAGGGTTGAAACAGAAAAGGGACCGGAAGGAGAAGGCAGACTAGTCAATAAAAGATGTGTTTGTGAAACACTATGCCCCCTCGATATGATATTTGACCCTTAAGGATGACCTTGATCTTGACATGTCACCCCTCAAACTGCACAGCTTCATGGGGTGCACATGCATACCACATATCAAGTCTGTATCTCTACTGGTTCAAAAGTTATGAAGGATGACCTTGACCTTGACATGTTGCCCCTCAAACTGTGCAGCCAAATGAGAAACACATGTATACCAACTATCAAGTCTGTATCTCTACTGGTTAAAAAGTTATGGCCAATGTTAAAGTCGGTGACCTTTGAACGGTTGAAACAGAAAAGGGATCGGAAGGAGAAGGCAGACTAGTCAAAACAAGATGTGTTTGTGAAACACTATGCCCCCTCGATATATTTGACCCTGAAAGATGACCTTGACCTTGAAATGTCACCCCTAAACTGTGCAGCTTCATGAGATACACATGCATACCAAATGTCAAGTCTGCATCTACAGGTTCAAAAGTTATGACCAATGTTAAAGTCGGTGACCTTTGACCCTAAAAGATGACCTTTACCTTGACATGTTGCCCCTCAACAGCTTCATGAGATACACATGCATACCAAATATCAAGACTCTATCTCTATTCGTTCAAAAGTTATGGCCAATTTGAAGTTGGTGACCTTTGACCCTGAAGGATGACCTTGACATTTCACCCCTCAAACTGTGCAGCTTCATGAGATACACAAGCATGCCAAATATCAAGTCTCTATCTGTACTGGTTCAAAAGTTATGGCCAATGTTGAAGTCAGTGATTTGACCCATATGTTTGACCTCTGACCTTTAAGGATGACCTTGAACTTGACATGTCACCCCTCAAAATGTGCGGGATTATGTGATACATATGCATGGCAAATATCAAGTCTCTATCTGTACTTGCTCAAAAGTTATGACCAATGTTAAAGTTGGTGATTTGACCCATGTGTTTGACCTCTGACCTTTAAAGATGACATTGACCTTGACATGTAACCCCTCAAAATGTGCGGCTTTATGAGATACATATGCATGCCAAATATAAAGTCACTTGCTGAACTGACTCAAAAGTTATGACCAATGTTAAAGTTACAGACAAAGAAACAGACAATTTGACCTTTGACCCTGAAGGATGACCTTGACCTTGACATTTTATCCCTAAAACTGTGCAGCTTCATGAGATACACAAGCATGCCAAATATCAAGTCTCTATCTCTACTGGTCCAAAAGTTATGGCCAATGTTAAAGTCGGTGATTTGACCCATATATTTGACCTCTGACCTTAAAGGATGACCTTGACCTTGACATGTCACACCTCAAAATGGGCGGCCTTATGAGATACATATGCATGCCAAATATCAAGTCTCTATCTGTACTGGCTCAAAAGTTATGACCAATGTTAGAGTTGCGTTAAAGTTACAGACAAAAAAACAGACAATTTGACCTTTGACCCTGAAGGATGACCTTGAACTTGACATGTCACCCCTCAAAATGTGCGGCTTCATGAGATACACAAGCATGCCAAATATCAAGTCTCTATCTCTACTGGTCCAAAAGTTATGGCCAATGTTAAAGTTGGTGATTTGACCCATATATTTGACCTCTGACCTTGAAGGATGACCTTGACCTTGATATATCACCCCTCAAAATGTGCGGCTCTATGAGATACATATGCATACCGAATATCAAGTCTATCTGTACTGGCTCAAAAGTTATGAGCAATGTTAAAGTTGCTGACAAACAAACAGACAAACAAACAAACAAACAAACAAACAGACAGGGCAAAAACAATATGCCCCCCCCCGCGATCTTATCTGGGGCGCATAAAAATGCGGTTTGCCTGTCTCCACTACCTGCCTTTCAGACGTACCAGCCAACCGGACGTACACATGACTCCACTACCGGTAGAATGGACAGTTTTAACATCCATGGTAATGTCCATAACCGGAACCGAAGAAAGAATGAATTTCACCAGTGAAAAGATCACTGGCACCGGTCTGAGTATTACTGGCTGGCCGGTAGTTACACACGGGGTGACTCCTGGAACAGAAGTTCCTAAAGGTTGACAGGTAGAAAGTGTCAGAGAGACAGCTACCGGATCCTGTGAGTCTGAGGTCATGGGTTGACTGAACTCTTGGGAGTGTCAGACCCCAAAGACATGAGGGTGTCACAGAGCTACGACTTTATATTCAAACGTAGGGAAGTGAGCTCCCAGGTTGCCTCACTCCCAAAGAAAGAAAAAGGGCATTTGTTCAGCCGTGAACACCCACAGCAGGTACTGCAAGTTGGTGTCCCACTCTGCTGTGAAATGCCCACAGGAGGCTTTTCTTTTTCCTTTGGGCATATTAATATTAGAAAGATATGGGACAAAAGACAACACAACAAACAACAGACAAACTGTATACTGCCCTGATTGTTGTGTGATTAATATCCACTATCTCCAAAAGGTAGATGGAAAGAAGATTTAGTTGTATAAGGTAAAACACCAGGAGGCAATTAAAATGTGATGCAAATGGCCAACCGGAAATAACCAATGAGGTTATCACCATTCAGTTTATCTGTCTAAATACTTTGGGTAATTATCATTTAATACTCCTTTTCTAAGTGAACTTGCTCTAATAAATACCTCTTACTTCTAGAATGAAACTAATGATGAATAAAACTAGAATTGTTTTTGATACAAAAACTGATGTCTCCCCCCCCCCTCCCAAGAACCCCTAAACAACATTTTCAAAGTCCCATAACACTGCAGAAAATAATTTAATTGGAATAGGAATAAGATATGCACAACTATGCATGGTGCTGATAAATCCTATGAAGTTTCATGGAAATCTGACCAACTGTGCAAACTAAAATCAGACAGACAAGCAGTCAGACAGATGGACACCACCCACACAAAAAATGCATTATGTAATTGTGTCTCCCCAGTATATCGGGGGAGACATAATTACATTATATTTAATAAAGAAAATGTGTCCATGGGGTACGGATGCCCCCGCCAACAAACAGGAAGTAGATGAATGACAGACCTGAAAATAGCAGACATGGTACAAGTCACTATGATTATACTTCAGACCAAATATCAAATCATTGCAGCTTACACAAACAAAGAAATCGTTGACGAAACTTTTTGTCATTTAACAATCACCAAAATTCAATCAAAGTGTAGGCAAACAGGAAGTAGATGGACCACAGACCTGAAAAGGGGAGACATGTTACAACTCACTATGATAATGCTTCAGACCAAATATCACAACATTCCACCTTACACAAGCCAAGAAAGCCTTGACAAAATTTCAGGCATACAAACGTACATACTGATGGACTAGGGTTAAACTGAATATCCTCTCCACCTAAAAGCTGGGGAATAACAATAGCATATGAACACAAGTCATGTAGTTTTGGCCATAATAGGAAATGTAAAATCAGATCTATTTTATATCATAAGTAAACAGAGCAGATCCTGATCCTACAGATGATTAGAGCAATTTGATCTGGCTCTTCTCTGTTTATAAACACATGAAAAGCTGTTCATATGAGGAAAACTGTTAACATTGTTTAATAACTTTTATGACACTGCCTCATACAAATTATGGCATTGCCTTATATGAGTATTCTGCATATAACAAGAGCTGTCTGCAGACAGCTCGCTCCACTTTCTTTAGTGCTGGATAGCGCAGTGGAAGTCTTAGTCAGAAAGGGCAGATAACTATAGCAAAATTAATTTTAGGGTTACCTGCCCTTGTGGAATGGGTCCCCCTTGTAATAGTTAACATGAACCAAATATCTAGGACAGTTTCTGAGACATGGACCTGAACATAAAACTTAACCAACAATGAAAATTCTAACTCAAACAAGAGGGCCAGAATGGCCCTGAAGCGCTCACCAGACAATCAGAGGAGAAGATTTTCAAAGTTTTCACTATATCATATGTTTCTATAGAAAATTAGCTGGTCCTGGGGCAGGGCCAATTTTGACCCAAATTGCACATTTTACATAACTTTTGTAGAGTACCTGAACATGAAGCTATGTGCCAAATATGAAAGCTGAGAACCCTATAGATTCAGAGGAGAAGATTTTCAAAGCTTACACTATATGCTTATATTGAAAACTGGCTACCCCTGGGGCGGGGCCAATTTTGACCCCAGGGATATAATTTATATAACTTTTGAAGAGGACCTGAACATGATGCTATGTGTCAAATATGGAAGCTATGAACGTTCTAGTTTCAGTTGAGAAGATTTTCAAAGTTTTCACTATATGTTTCTATTGAAAACTTGCTAACCCTGGGGCGGGGCCATTTTTTACCCCAGGGGCATAATTTATATAACTTTTGTAGAGAACCTGATCATGATGCTATGTGCCAAATATGAAAGCTGAGAACCATCCAGTTTAAGAGGAGAAGATATTCCAAGTTTTACTATATATTTCTATAGAAAACAAGGCACCCATGGGGCGGGCCCAATTTTGCTGAACATGATACCATGTGCCAAATATGAAAGCTGAGAACTTTTTAGTTTCAGAGGTGAAGATTTTCAAAGTTTTCACTATATGCTTCTATTGAAATTTGACCACCCCCGGGGCGGGGCCAATTTTGACCCCAGGGACATAATTTATATCACTTTTGTAGAAGACCTGAACATGATTCTATGTGCCAAATATGAAAGCTGAGAACCTTCCAGTTTCAGAGAAGAAGATTTTCAAACTTTTACTATATATTTCTATAGAAAACAAGGCACCCGTGGGGCGGGGCCAATTTTGACCCCAGGGGTATAATTTATATAACTCTTGTAGAGGACCTGCAGATGATGCTATGTGCCAAAGATGAAAGCTGAGAACCCTGTAGATTCAGAGGAAAAGATTTTTAAAGGTTCAAATTGTTGACGCAGGACAACAGACACCGCACGACGACGGACATCAGGCGATCACAAAAGCTCACCCTGAGCACTTTGTGCTCTGGTGAGCTAAAAAGGGGCATAACTATGGCAAAATTAATTTTAGGATTACCTACCCTTGTGAAATGGGTTCCCCTTGTGATAGTTAACATACATACCAAATATGATCTAAATATCTTTGATGGTTTCTGAGAAAAGGACCTTAACAAAAAGGTTAACCGAAGCCGACGCCGACGAGAGGGTCATGACAATAGCTCCACTTTTTGAAAAAGTGGAGCTACTAAAAGTAATTATTATTGACCAGTGGTAATATGGGCAGGTTTGATGGTCTGCAATGCAGATTCCCCCTCTTTCAGGGATGGTCCGGCTGCGTCCAACTTCGATTCAGCAGATGCTTTGTCAATCTGACAAGACAATCACAACAAATACAATAACAATGTATACTTTACATCTACACAAACTGGAAATTTATCAAAACAAATACAGTAACAATACATTTAACCCATTTCCTCAATTGACGACTTTTGACGACTGTAAAAGTCATTTTGTTGACTGTAAAAGTCATTTTGTTAAACAGTTTTGATAAATAGAGCATTTGCTCCTGTAGGAGCAAACGCTCTATTTATCACAATGTTTTCAAACTGCGAAATTTTAAAATTTTCCTTTTCCCTCATTATTGCTCCTTTTCGATAGATTAATTCAAAGAGGTTGTATCTAAAATAGCCTACGAGCTAATGGGTTAAATCTACTCGAACTGATTATTAATCATAATTCATCTCTGAAAAACAGTAAAACCTGTTCTTAACAATCAAAGTGCACCAGATACAGGTATGTTACAACCAAAGTGCACAAGATACAAGTATGTAACAACCAAAGTGTACCAGATAAAGGTATGTAACAACCAAAGTGCACCAGGTACAGGTATGTAACAACCAAAGTGCACCAGATACAGGTATGTAACAACCAAAGTGCACCAGATAATGGTATGTACAGTAAAACTTGACCTAATGGTCACCTTAAATGAACGGTCACCTCGTCTAAACCGTCAGTTTGAAATCCTCCCGACGAAAATCAGTCTATAATGCACCTGTTTTAGACGGTCACCTTCCTTCCGCGGCCAGCGGCCACCATATTTCACCCCAAACCCTATATTTCAACCCCATTAGACGGCCAGCAGACAGCCTGGCGGCCAGTTTGAAATGTGTGAAAACACAATACACAGCCAGTTGACATATATATCAAAATGAAGATTACGCATCGTAACTTTCCGACATTACGGAAATCGCCGATCGAAATATCGCAAGATCATAATCAATGGCCTGATAATCCTTTCAACTCCTTTACCTGTTATAAATATGCAAATATGGGGGTGTTGAGAAGTTTGTCTGAACGTTACCTAATCAAAAGAGATAACATCAAAACAAAATATTCACGCCTTTTCCAAACGTAAGTTCCTCACGTTAGAGAATCGAGTGAAGTGTAGACATGTACAATGTACGTTTGTTTTTCCGAATGTGTCGAACGATTCTGCCTGATGTTTGTTTTTTGTTTTGTGCATGCAATTTACATTACATACATTGTATTTTACCTGTATTTACAAGGATAAAATACATAATTAACGTAAATTACTTATTTAAATATTATTTAATAATATTATTATTTATTTATTATTTTATTATTTTATTTAAATTAATTAAAGTTGCATTTTCCCATGATCGTTCATTTCAATACCAATCCGTTGAAAATGACATGCTCCCGGTGTTCATGAGGTTATGCAACGCATAGCTTTATGAGCAAAGATTCATGTGAAGCCCTTCGGGCTTCACTAACTTTGCTCGTAAAGCTATGTGTTGCATAACCTCATGAACACCGCAAACACGTCATTCATTTCTTAAGTGATTTGATGCATTTTCAAACATAACAGACCCGTATAAGATGGTTTCTATAAGAGCTGTCTGACCAGGTTGTGCTCTGCCGGCTAATAGAATACTCTTTCCTCCATAAAAACGCCTTTCTTCGCCTCTGTAATAGTCACTTTATTAAACCATTGTGATAAATATAGCATTTGCTCGATAGGAGTAAATGCTCTATTTATCACAATGATTTCAAATCTACACAATTCTGAAATTTTCCTTTTCTCTAATTAACACTTTTCCTCATATAAACGTGTTTTTACGCATTTGCAAACAAAGTAGACCCAGATTTACCTCTTTGAATAAGAGACAAAATTTCTAACAGATGACAACCCTATCACTGCTTAGCATGACTTGACTGAAATAAGCACACAGTTTGGATTCTGATCTGATGCATACCGGTGTGTAACTTTATATGTAGTTTGTATATGAGTAAATTTACTCATATGGAGCAACTGCTCTATTTATTACAATGGTTTCAAACCTACACAATTCTGGAATTTTCCTTTTCTCTATTTAATGTTCATTATCAGAAGATTTATTCAAAAAGGTAGGATTTGAAAAAAGCCTTTGCTCTACGCCTCTGTAACAGTCACTTTATGAAACCATTGTGATAAATAGAGCATTTGCTCCATTGGAGTAAATTCTCTATTTATCACAATGGTTTCAAAATTAACACCATTCTGATATTTTCATGGTCTCTAATTAATTCTCCTTATCAGGAGATTGATTCAAAGAGGTAGGATCTGAAAAAAGCCTTTTTGATAAATAGAGCATTTGCTCCATAGGAGTAAATGCACTATTTATCACAATGGTTTCAAATCTACACAATTCTAAAATTTTCCTTTCCTCTAATTAACCCTTTCCCTCATATAAACATGTTTTCATGCATTTGCAAACAGAGTAGACCTAGATTTACCTCTTTGAATAAGCAGACAACATTTCTAATAGATGGCAACCCTATCACTGCTTAGCATGACTTGACTGTAATTAGCACACAGTATGGATTCTGATCTGACGCATATCGGTATATAACTTTATATGTGGTTTGTATATAAATTAATTTACTCCTATAGAGCAAATGCTCTATTTATCATAATGATTTGAAAGATCTGAGGGATTCGACTCGAATAGGAGACTGAGAAGATCGTTGAACCAGGCTCGCTCAGGCCACAAGGGGGCGATCAGGAGGATCCTGCAATCCGACAGAGCGATCTTCCGGAGAACCGCGGGGATCAGAATGAACGAGGGAAAAGCATACCAGAACAGTCTGTCCCACGGAAAAGACAGAGCATTGGCGGCCCAAGCTGCTGAATCCATGATTGGAGGCACTTACAGCGGGAGTCGATGATTGAACCTGGTGGCAAAGAGATTCAATGACGGAAACCCGAACAAGTGAAAGATCTGAGCCACTACGGTTTTGTAGAGGGTCCACTCTGCAGGTAGTACTTGACGTCTGCGAGAGAGGCAGTCCGCCAAGACATTCAGTCTGCCCGGCAGATGCTTGGCAACAGAGTGATCTGTCTGTTGTAACAAAATAAGAGTAGATCCCTCGTGCCCTTGAAGAGGGAGAGGGAGTGTCTCCCCCCCCCCCTTGTCTCTTGATGTAAGACACAACTATTGTGTTGTCTGTCTGTACTAACACACACAGGATGCGAACCTGAATCACGAAGAATTCCAAGACTTTCAGAACAGCCAGGAGTTCGAGATTGTTGATATTGAGCTGGGACTCAGCATTCAACCAAAGGCCTGAAGTCATGAGTCAGAGAGGCTCCAAATGGGCTCCCCAGCACTGATTGCTGGCATCCCAGATCAGAAAAAGATCTGGATCCGGAGGAGCAATCGGCACTCCTTGAAAGAAGCGATCCTTCACCTTCCAACACTGAAGAGCAGTGTAGAAAATAGGTAGGAGTGGAAAAGAAACGGAAAGAGCGTCTAGACAAGGATGCCATTGTGTCAGCAGGTAAAACTGGAGCGGGCGTAAATGAAGACTGCCTAGAGACACAAAATCTGCTGCGGAATTGAGAACTCCCAGTAGAGACAGAAGAGAGCGAGCAGAGCAGCGATCCTTCTGACTGAACAGAGAAAGCAGGTGTAGGGTATTCTCCTCACGTTGAAGAGAAATTCTGACTAAGCTGGAGTTCGTCAGAAAATTTAATCCCACGAAGACAAAGTCTTGAGATGGGATCAGATCTGATCAGATCAGTCGAGATTGCAAAGGAGGGTCTGAGGATTGAGAAGGTGTAACAACCAATCGTCAAAGTATTGAATAAGAACAACTCCTCTCTGGCGGAGAAAGGCCACTACGGTCCCTATGAGTTTTGTGAAGACTCTGGGTGCCGTAGAAAGGCCGAAAGGCAGGGCTAGGAATTGATAGACAGCGCCCCTGTGGAAAAAGCGAAGGAGATGTCTGTCTGAAGGATGAATAGGTACATAAAAGTAAGCATCAGACAGATCCAGGGAGACGGCCCATTGGTTTGGTTTGATTGCCAACCGAATGGTAGCTACCGTCTCCATCTTGAAAGAATCGATCTTTAAAAACCGATTTGGGGTTGAAAGATCGATGATGGGCCAAAACATGCCGTTTTCTTTGGAAAGAGAAACAGGCGGCTGTAAAATCCCGGTGTGTTCTCGTTCCGAACCCTTTCTAACACACCTTTTTGCAGAAGCGACATAACTGCATTCTGCATATGAGGGTGATCCGACGAGAGATGAAAGGGGACCCTGGAAGTAGGGGCCTGCCGATCCAGCGGGATGCGATAGCCGGATTCCAATATGGACAGAGTCCAAGGGTCCTGAGTAATGTTGCGCCAGGCCGTGGCAATGTGCAGGAGCCTGGCCCCCACAGGCAATTGGGGTAGGAAGGGCGAGTCCCTAGGGCTGGTGCCTAGAAGGACCAGACCCTCTCGAGTAGGGACGGGAGGGCAGGTTCTGTCCCTGTGCTGAGCATCTATTGTGGGGAGGGACAGGAGCAGACCCTAAGCAGTTAGGGCCCCGCTGGCAGGGAGCAGGAGCTGGCTGAGCAGATTGTTTCCTGCCAGACTGTTTATAGGAGGGTTTTGGTTTAAGGACCCTAGGAATCCTCCAATAGGGAGGACCACTCGAAGTAGGAGCTTGTAGAGTGGTCTCATCCGCCTTCTCCTTCTCTCTGATGAGACCGCCAAAATGGGGCTCAGAGGTGAAAGGAAGAGACCTGAGTTTGTCTTTTGAAGTGTTCTGAAGTCTGGACGCAGACTGAAGGAAGGCATCTCGTCTGCAGCGGAGCATTTCAGCTGCGGAGGCGAGACCTAGACGTAGAGAAAGCTGGGAAGAGAGACCCAATTTAAAGGCCAGACGCCGGGTTCTCTCTTGTGAAGGGGAGTCAGAAAGGAGCTCCTCAGAGATGGCAACTGACAAAAGATCGACATTGGATGCTACCCCCATCTGCTGTCTCTGAAGTAATTTCCAACGCTCAAGCATACTCATAGAGAGCGAGGGTTGGGAGGCAGGTCTAATACCAACCCAGGGACTATCAAAATCCAGAAGAGGAATTCGGGACCCTGGTAGTTATCTACTGAAGCCAGAAGCCTCAGGGAAGAAGGAGGTACTAAGGAGCGCATAACCTTAGTAGCTACTGACCAACCTGCCTTCGGCATAGAATGGAAGTCCGTGTCAATGTCAGGAAGGCAGGTGGCTAGACCCCGGCAAGGAGGGAGGGCAGGTCAAGATTTATTCGGACCAACCCTTTCATCTCTCTGTGTTTGTAGGAAAAGGATCGAAGAAACTACTCCACTGTGACACATAGGCTGGGGTCTAGGGCAGACAGAGGGCGGAAGGATGGTCAGGGCTCAACATTAACTTTTTAGCTCACCAGAGCACAAAGTGCTCAGGGTGAGCTTTTGTGATCGCCTGATGTCCGTCGTCCGTCGGTGTGCATCGTGCGTTGTTCGTCGTCAACAATTTGAACCTTTAAAGTTCTTCTCCTCTGAATCTACAGGGGTCTCAGCTTTCATCTTTGGCACATAGCATCATATGTAGGTCCTCTACAAAAGTTATATAAATTATACCCCTGGGGTCAAAATTGGCCCTGCCCCAGGGGTTTTCAGTTTTCAATAGAAACATATTGTGAAAACTTTGAACATCATCTCCTCTAAAACTAGAAGGTCCTCAGCTTTCATATTTGGCACATAACTTCAACTTCAGGACTTCTACAAAAGTTATATAAATTATGCCCCTAGGGTCAAAATTGGCCCCACCCCGGGGATTTCCAGTTTTTTGAAGCTGACTACTTAAACAGCCCATGGGATCAACAGTTATGCATAGGAAAAACTTTAAAAATATTCTTGTCAGAAACTACATGTCCAAGAGCTTAGATATTTGGTGTATAGATTTACTTAGCATAACTTTATGAGTTTTATAAGTATCATAGTTCTGGGGTTAAAAGTGGCCCTGCCCTGTGTGTATATACTTCTTTACACCAGAAATTACATTCTAAAGGTTTCTCCTTAATATCACTCTTAGCTGAGACCAGTCAGTGGGTCAGTTCTTATATATAATCACCCTTAGCCTGATCAGTAGAGTAGAAATTGTGTTTAGACAAATAACACACACTCATTTAAGATTGAGAAAACTGTGGATAATTCTCAAAATACTCTTAAAGCTTTTTTTCATGCCTATGCCCTGCATTAAGCTACCAGCTATCAATATAGAGCATATCTGTTGTGAATTTCAGCTTAACTCTGCATGCTGGGTAATTTTGTCATCTGCTAAATTGTTGTCTGCAGCATATTCACAAGTTATCCTAACTACACACTTTCTTTCTGAGTTTTTCAGAAGTTCAGTCTCATTGACAAACAGTTCGGATATCAGATCAGGCACCACAATATGTTGGCCCTGATCTGGATCCAAACTGTTTGCATAGGTCATTAGTGGTTGGAGAATCCCACTACACACTTTCTTTCTAAGTTTTTCAGAAGTTCAGTCTCATTGACAATCAGTTTGTATATCAGATCAGGCACAACATTATGTTGGCCCTGATCTGGATCCAAACTGTTTGCATAGGTCATTAGTGGCGGGAGAATCCCACTACACACAGAAGTTCAGTCTCATTTACAAACAATTTGGATATCAGATCAGGCCCCACATTATGTGGGGCCTGATCTGGATCCAAACTGTTTGCATAGGTCATTAGTGGTGGGAGAATCCGCCTCTAGCATCCAAAGAATACAAGTTCCAGTGGTCTAATGCTCTATCCATTCTTTCACTACATTCTTTTAGCATCATGTTCAGGTCCTCTACAAAAGTTATATAAATTGTGTCCCTGGGGTCAAAATTGGCACCGCCCCTGGGGTGTTAAGTTTTCAATAGAAACATATAGTGAAAACTTTGAAAATCTTCTCCTCTTATTGTCTGGTGAGCGATGTCAGGGCCATTCTGGCCCTCTTGTTTGCTTACTAGACCAGTCGGGCTAGTTGTTTTGAAAACTACTAGCCCTGACCAAAATGTCTCGTGCCCTGACTTGGTGATAAACTATTTTGGTTTTTAAAAACTCGTGAGATGTTGAACCTGTATGAAGTGTCAAATCCTGCTTTAAATACATTTTATCAAGAAGATTTAGAGAAGAGCAGGGTTGTTAAAATGTGTTTATTGGTAGTGAATAATGTTATATTTGAATGTTCATGAAAATATGGCACTACAGTGCTACATTAAACACGATACAGGACCAGGAGTCATTTAAATTCTCAAGCCATTTAGGAAGAAATTCACAGTTTCGTTTCACTTTTTCATACGTATTCTTTGTTTCTGGTAGGCCCCTTGGATTTAGTATATTGTCATCGCTACTACCGCCGCATTTTGATGTAAAACCGAAGTTTCAAAGTCACATTTCTTTCAACAGACGAATTTTACTTACGATAAAGCTTCCACACGTTGTTATTGTAATCAAACGTAAATGAGTCTGAATGTGGTAAATTTTTGGCACGTGTTTTATTTATTCGGGAGATTAATTCAATACAGCATTTCGCGTGTTAACTCATTTATTGTTTTCAAAATGATGCATTACATGCAAATTAATACATTGTACCGACGCTTTTTTGCGACAACTTCCTCAAAGGTTTTCCCTGTTCGATAGCAAAAATAGATACGAAATTCCAAGACTGGTATCCGTACATCAGTCACCACGTGGTGTTGTAACGGCTAGCTAGTAGTGGGGAAAATATCGCGAAGAGCAGTCTGTAATTTTGCGCATGCGTACTATGTATAAACACAATTATAGATGAACCCGACGTGACCTATCTGTAAGTGTTTTTCTGCTACTTTCTCTTTCGATCGGTATCGCGACCGGACCGGGATTTATACGACAAGTCGGGCTAGTGGCTTGGAATACTTGCAAGACCGGACCGACATTCAACCAGTGAATGTCTGTCGGACGTAGGTTAATGTTGAGCCCTGATGGTAAAGCAGTCCTCACAGGCCTTGTCAAAAAAATTACGGTGACTTTCGGACTCTTCAAGAGTAGATGAGAGGGAGTCTTCTAATTCAGAATTACCCTGGGTACCCTATTCTTGAAAGAAAGGGTCCTCTGGGTTAGCAAGGATGGATAAAAATAATCCTGATCCTGGTCTGGCCTGGTGGCCGTAGCCGTAGGCGGGACTCTAGGGACCGGAGGACCCGACACAGTAGCTTGCAAGGCAACTGGAACATGAGGGTCCAAACAATAATTCCCCGTAGAATAGACCCTAGGGTCGTAGAAGTAAGGGGCCCGGCTCAAGAGGGGATCAGAAGTCTGGTTAAAAGACGTCCCCTGCTCATCAGAAATCTGAGCCTGGATAGGTTCATCCTGTCTGACACGAGATCCCTGATGAGAACGGCGGGAGCGAGCCAGGGGAGAGTCAAAGGAAGAGGACCTATGTCTCTGATGGCGCCGATGTCTAGGTTGAGAACTAGACTGTCGTACGAAGAAAATGAAGAACTGCGTCGACGTCTATAACGATAGGCAGAGTCAGAGGATGAAGAAGAAGAATACCGACTACGCTTACATGCCCTAGAGGGTCTAGTAGGTGAACTCAGCTCAGCAGAGCTAAGAGTGTAGTCAGGAACAAAATTCAAAGAAGTTTGTTCAATGGAAAAGATCGGGTGTGTTGTTTTATTAGTGGCAGACACACTCGAAATGGATCCAAAGGAATTAAGTGTATTAACGGAGGAAACATCTGAGGAACAACTTACTGTAACACCTGTTTTCTTTGTCTGACCAGTGTAAAATACCGGGGAAGAATTTACTATAGCACCGGTTGTAGCATGCCTGATTGACCTAGTTACACTGGTTGACCTAACGCTGGTTGACCTAGTTAGGCCAGGCATTGAAATGCTACTATGCACTGGGTTCGCAATTGCCCGTTGACCCGGAGCGAGAGTGCATTTTTCAGAAACAGGTGTGGTTGACCTAGATAGGTGGTTGACCTGTTTAGTTAGCACCGAATATCCAGAGGCATCAGCCGGAGAAGCTATATACCTGGATCCAGTCATAGCGATGGCAAGCACCGGATGACCTGGAAGAGGTCGACCAGGTAAACCTGGCGAGAACCTGCCGGGAGAAGCCAAGTGAAAAGCACCGGATGGTGAAGTCACCGGTAGAGGGATATTCCCTGGTGGGAATAGGGACCCTCGTCCCGGGACCGAAGTCGGGACTTTCAAAGCAGCCAGTTGATGGATGGGCTGTGTCATAGACACAGACGAACCACTGGAAGAAGAAACATTCTTTTTGGGTTTCTTAGGTTTGCGTGAAATATCACTGTCCGACCTGGCGGGGGTAGACGAACGCCGAGCTCAAGAGCCTCGACGAGAGGCTAACCCCCAGGTCTCAGAAGACCAGGCAGTGGAGAACTGACAAGGGTCCTCTGCAGAGCACTCGCAGAAGGAGAAACACACAGAGGAGTGTGTATCCCAGTCTGCGGTAAAGTGTCCGCAGGAAGCTTTGTGCCGAGAAGCCATTGTTGAGGGCACAAGGGAGACCGATAAAACAGGAACAAAGTGAACAAGAGGGCCAAGATGGCCCTTAATCGCTCATCTGATTACCATAGATTTAAGATTTTTGCTGGGTAGCCCATGGGTAGGGCCAATATTGACCTTAGGTACAATACTTGAACAATATTGATAGTGGATCATGAGCAGTGGTTCTGCAGAACAAGATTTTCAAAGATTTAGTATATTGATTTTCTCAAGACAATGATTCTGACCAATGAAGATTGGGCCAAAAATGTGCCTTCTAGAGTAATTTTTCTAAGATTTGACCTAGTGACCTACTTTTTATTCCCATCCAACCCATGATCACACATAACCTTGCTCTCACCAAGACAAACAACTTGATCTAACCAAGACAAACACTCTGAGAAAGATTGAGGAAGACTGGGCTAAAAATGTGGCTGATGGAGTGTTAACTACATTTTTCTAAGATATGACCCAGTGACCTACTTTTTGACCTCACATAACCCACTATCAAACTTGTCCAAGATTTTATTAGGACAATCATTTTGACCAATTTTCATGAAGATTTGGCAATAAATGTGACCTCTAGAGTGTTTACTATGTTTTCCTACTATTTGACCTAGTGACCTAGTTTTTAACCCCACATAACTCACTTTCAAACTTGTTTGAGATTTTATCAAGACAATCATTATGACTAAGTTTCATGAAGATTGGACAAAAAATGTGACCTGACTAGAGTGTTCACAAGGTTTTTCTACTGTTTGACCTAGTGACCTAGTTTTTAACCCCACTTGACCCACTTTCGAACTCATCCTAGATTTTATCAAGACATTCATTATGACCAAGTTTCATGAAGATTGGACAAAAATAGTGACCACTAGAGTGTTCACAAGGTTTTTCTACTGTTTGACCTAGTGACCTAGTTTTTAACCCCATGTAACCCAGTTTTCAAACTCCTCCGCGATTTTATCAAGACAATCATTCTGACCAAGTTTCATGAAAATTGAGCTAAAAATGTGACCTCTAGAGGGTTCACAAGGTTTTCCTATTATTTGACCTAGTGACCTAGTTTTTAACCCAACTTGACTCACTTTCGAATTTGTCCGAGATTTTATCAAGACATTCATTCTGACTATGTTTCATGAAGATTGGACTAAAATTGTGACCACTAGAGTGTTCACAAGCAAATTGTTGACGACGGACGACGCACGACGGACGACTCACGACGGACGCCAGACATTCAAGTCTCCCAAAAGCTCATCCTGAGCTTTGCTCAGATGAGCTAATAAAACACAAAGGTGTATGCAGTGTAATCTGTATATAAAGTATATGGTAGGATACAGGATCCGGTAAGGAAGCTGTAGGGAAGGACTGTATTAAGTCGAATAGACCCAGACAGCTAGTAAGGTGTAAAAATCGGGAGACTAATAAACGCTGACGTTAATGGCCGACCGGAAATAACCAATGACCTTAATTGTGGAATGCTGTGAGCATTTATAATGAGGTATGGCTAACGAGCGGGTCATACGGTATATGCAGCACTTTTTTATTCCAGTCATACAATTAAATCAAATAACCTAAGGCATATTTCACAGCAGGTAATGCATTTTGCTACTAAAACCACTCTTTAACGACCACTAAATTACATCAAGTATTTTGTTTTGAAGGCAGGCGGCTGCTTAAATCAAGGTGAAAGTAAAACAGAACGCTCCTATAGAAGCATTCTGTTTTACTTTCACCTTGCTTTACAACCACCTGCCCAAAATACCAACTAATTAACACACTTTAGTGATCATTATGGAGGTTTTACTGTTCTTTACTTTGGCAATAATTAGCTTTGCGATATTTTCGCCACTTTGTCTCAAAATGCCAGTGTTTTAATTTGGTTAGTTTAATTTTCGCCATTCTGGGATTAAAGGGGCTAAAAATTAACACATGTATGGATCGAAAGTGGAAAAGATCATTCTACCTTACGTTGATATCGAGTCTTCAAGTTTCTATTGTTAAAACCAGGTGGTAGCTTAATGCTTTGGAAGCTTTCTGAATTACTTTTGCACTGCATTGACCCATTCCCTCATACACTATTTTTAGATCCAATCACTTTGAATAAATCTACCAAAAAGCAGCATTAACCCTTTCCCTGTTCTGTATTAGGGTCAATTTCCAATACCTACTGAATATTCATTTCAAAATAGTTATAAAGAAATATAGAAGGTGGAGCATTGTAGACACTTTAGAAAGCAAAGAAACAGATCTATCAAATTCTATTAGCAAACAGAGCAGACCCTGATCAGATGGCTCCTCTAGGAGCCGTCTGATCTGGGTCTACTCTGTTTGCAAATGCGTGAAAACACGTTTATATGAGGGAATGGGTTAACTAGAGTAAAGGATTTTTTTTTAGAATTTTGTGGTTTGAAACGGTTGTGATAAATAGAGGATTTGCTCCTATAGAAGCAAATGCTCTATTTATCACGATCGTTTTAAAAAGTAACTTTTACAGAGCCATAGAAAAATGTACTATTTCATGGAGGAAAGGGTTTTAAGCAACCATCATTCTGCTATTTAATACTCCAAAGTTAAGTTAATCTGTTGCTTAACCCCTTACTTTATAGAAACACCATTTTGTGCCTATGCAAACAGGGTAGACCCTGACCAGAGAGCTCTACAGGATTCACCTGATTACAGTCTACACTGTTTGATTAACCCTTAAAATCCTGAGTTTTCAAATGACTATTCAAAAATTCATACAGGTCAAGCCTATGGTGAATATGTAGGGGTTTTGCTGAAGAAAAGCGCAACATGAAAAACAGTACAGACCCTGATGAGAGGGCTCCTCCAGGAGCCCTCTCATCTGGATCTACACTGTTTTCAAAGGACATTGGTGAATCGTGTCCCGCACTGTAAGGGTTAAGGAATTGTATAGATCTGATTCTATAATTTCTTCCATGAAAAAAAATCTATTGTTTTGTTCATATACCAAAATAAAAGCAAGAGGGCCATGATGGCCCCGATATAGCTCACCAGCAATCAGGAGAATATTTTCAAAGTTTTCAATATGTTTCTATAGAAAACTGGCCAATCCCTGGGGCGGGACCTCATTTGAACCCAGGGGCATAATTCATATAACTTTTGTAGAGGACTTCAAGATGATGCAGTGTGCCAAATTTGAAAACTAAAAACTTTCCAGTTCAGGAGAGAAGATTTTTAAAGTTTTCTTAATATGTTTCTACAGTAAAAACGGCAATTCGAGGAGCAATTTTCCGAGTATATGGTCTAATCCGAGGGAATTTGTACGGTCCGGACATGAAATCTATTACTTCAATACAACTATGTACATGTACAGTGTAATCCGAGTCTCGATAATCTGATTTTTCGGGCATGCTTCTTGGTCCCTTCAATCAACTGCTTCAATAAATTACCTGCCTAATGCAAGCATGCGCCACGGTCACTTCAAAGTCAATTTATCACACCTGCATCATTGATGTCTCGCAACTGCCTGTGCCCCAGCAATAAGAGGTGCCGCTGTGTTAGTTTTGTAACTGAGTGAATGACATCGGGTCCAACAGTATACACGTATGTACACGTTGTGAGTTCAACCTGTACAACGCATGATTTTATATAATGCATAGAGTCTTGACTTATATAAGTGATAATGGTAAACACCATTCACAGCTGCGACCGAAGATTCACTGTAGTTTGCACAGGTCCGTTCAACGGACCCTTCACAATAAACCGAGTTTAATATAACCTATACTCATGGATTTTAGTTTGCCTAAGTTTTCATTCGTCAACATTTCATTTAATTGTGGATGTTAGCAAACAACATCGCTTCACACCCATGCTGTTTCGTGATCAGGGCGAGTTGAATTAGTCAATAATCAGAACACTCGTCTTGTTTGTCCAAAATACTCTATAAGGATTGTTTATCTCTCGTAGCAAGCATCTGGTTGAACGAGACTTGTCTAAATTAACTGTTAAGCATTCTGTAGGCAAAAAGCACATGTACCTGCATATACTATACGATAGGTTTGACATGTTGAATCCACAAAGTATGATTTCATGGATAATCCCAGGTTAACAGTAATCCGAGCATTTTCTCAGTTCCCGACAGTCCTCGGATTATTGCCATTTTACTGTATATAAAACAAGGCAAAAACTCAAAAACCTTCTCCTTGTTGGCCAACGGAGTACAAATGAGCAATATGATACACTCCAGCAATACATGTACAGTATAACGGCGTTATTTCGACTCTCGTTTTTCCGAGATACCCTCTTATTCCGAGGGAATGTTGAGGTCCCGGCTCAAATTCTATCAAATCTAATTGAAAATACCTGCATTAATCTGAATAGCGATAATCCGAAAATTCGAGCATGTGTGCTGGTCCCGCGGATCATTCTGGTTCCTTTTACTGATTGTTTAATTCGAGCTAGGTGTTTTCCCACCTCCGAGGTAATTATTCACACCTTCTCGATACGTTGTCGTGACCTTTTGAAAGATCCGTCTATGGGACATTAGACCTTCCAAATGTGTGAATAACACATTCATTGAATGCAGACTTTACTTTGGTGTAAATAATGATGAGAATTTAGTAGACTGAAGTCTTAATAAACAAAGAGTCACAATCATAATTTGCATACGTTCGCAAACGTGTTGTGATTTTTCGGTACCGCTGAAAGGGTGCCATATAACGTCTTTCTGCTTTAAATTTAGAAATAGTGCAGTGTTTTTCGTGTAGTGCTTGAAATTCGCAATAAATTTGTTAATTTTAGACAGTCTCGTTCATGCAGACTATTGCTACGAGAGATGAACGAGAATAACTATGTCAGACGAAAAAAGCCGAGTGTTCCGATTATTAATTAATTTGGTCACTCGCCCTGATGTTCCTTACTACGAAACAGCACGGGAACGAAACGAAAATGTTTGTTTGTGCATCAACTCAGCACCGACAACTAAATTAATGTCGACAAATGGAAAATATGCAAAATAAACGTCATAACGCTATATGCCGGGACTGTTCAAGGGATATGCCTAAATGGTTTGAAACAAGTTTTGAGTTTATTGTGAAGGGTCCGTTGAACGGACCCATACAAATTATACTGTTCAAAACTTCGGTCGCCGGTGTAAATGGTGTTTTCTGTTATCACTTATATAAGGAAAGAATGGATGAATTATAAACGCATTGAAGTTTATGATAATGTTAAAAAGTTTATGCCATGCCATGGAAATGACACAAAATGCTAGAGATCGGTTATTTCGAGCATTGCGATAATTTGAGGTTTTTGCTGATTCCCGACGGTGCTCGAAATATCGCCAATATACTGTATGCTAAAAATAGCCACTGGTCACGATAATCTCACTGATTAGCAAAGGGTATAAACAAAGCTGTTTAAATAGCAGTCTGCTTCAGAAAACTGGCCAACACTGGGTTTGTCCAATTTTGACAACAGGGGCATAATTTATACAACTTTTATAGAGGACTTGAACATAATGCTAAATGCCAAATATGAAAGCTGAGAAACCTGCAGATTCAGGAGAAGATTTTCAAAACTGGCCACCCCTGGGACAGGGCCTATCATGACCCCAGAGGCATAATTTATACAATTTTAGGAGAGGACCTGAACATAATATCATATGCCAAATATGAAAACTGAGAACCCAATAGTTTCAGGTTATCACTATATCATACGTTTCTTTGTAAAACTGGCCACCCCTTGGGCAGGGCCAATTTTGATCCCAGGGGCATAATTTATATAAAAAATTTAGAGGACCTGAACATGATGCTATATGCTTAACATGAAATCTGAGAACCCTGTAGATTCAGGAGAAGATTTTCAAAGTTTTCACTATATGTTTCTATTCAAAACTGACCACCCCTGGGGCGGGCCAATTTTAACCCAAGGGGTATAATTTATATAGGTGCACAACAACTCATGCTGGTGAACATTCCTGTGAAGTTTGGTGACTCTAGTACTAGCGGTTTCAGAGATACGCGCGACACAAAGTTTTTCTAATTTTAAGTCTTCAGGGGCAATAACTCCAAAGTTATCAGGGGGAGACAATTCACCCAGGTGCACAACAACTCATGATGGTGAACATTCTTGTGAAGTTTGGTGACTCTAACCCGACTGGTTTCAGAGATACACGCGACACAAGTTTGTTTGTGACAGACAGACAGACAGACGGATGGACGGACGGACAGACAGACGGACAGACGGACGGGCAGACAGACAGACAACTCTGGCAAAAACAATATATCTACCCTTAAATGGGGGAGACATAATAATAATTATAGATAATTGCAATACTTACGGTAACTAAGCAAAACTTTTTTTATCACTATCACTGCAATGCCCAACAGTAAACACATGAAAATTACGTCTTTCACATCTACCATTCATGGTTATTATTATACCACTTACACACTGAATAACTTTCAAACTGAAAGAATAGTTTGTGCCACCAACTCCACATGTTTCATGCCAAAATGACAGAAAATACCAAGGGGTCCAAGGGGAAATAATTCTGCAATGCCCAACAGTAAACACATGAAAATTGTGTCTTGCACATCTACCATTCGTAGTTATAATGTACAATAGAACCTCTCTATAACGGCCACTAAATCACATCAAGTATTTTGTGTTATAGGCAGGTGGGTGCTTATAGGAGCATTATGTTTTACTTTTACCTTGCTTTAAAGGTCAAGTAAACAGGCGGGACACTTTTTCGTAAATATTTGACAAATAGGTACCTTGTACGACGTAGTTTCAAAAACACAAAAAAATACAGTCATATCGCACATAGCAGCTGTCATATATCACTGATAAGTAAGCACTGGCTGATTTTGGTCGCTCGCTTATCTCCCTTGTGATGACATCACTGATGAACATTCGCTATAATGTCGGACTAGATATCGTATAGAAAAGAATCGCACGTAATGTACTTCTGCTTCGTTATAAGTGCTAAAATGGTAACTTGTGCTGCATATGTGTGTATCCCTGCCTATGGGTGTAGCTCTTGTCCGACAGAGATTAAATAGGATTATTTAAATTACCAAAAGACGAGAAGTTCAAGAAAACGTGATGTGATTTATATTGGGTCAGCTAAGATTTTGTCTCGATGGCTGTTGTCAGTGAAATTTATACTAGAGGAAATAGTGCAGTCGATGACTTGGGTCTGCAATTATAAAAAAGGATATGCTACATTCTGTTATAAATCTGACTTAGGTCTAGCCCTGTATGTTAGTGGTTTTTTTCTTCGTGGAAAATTATTCTATACAAACGTTTTGTTAACAGCGGTAACCCAAATCACGCAGGAACTGTCTGATCAGGATCTGCTCTAATTGCTTAATCCGTAGACTTATTTCTTAAGATTCGATCAGGGTTGTCAAGCGTCTCTAATCCCTGTAATGAATATTCATGAGGTCATGAAATCTTTAATAAATATTCTTTAGAGAAAAATATTATTGATTAATAAACACAATTTTGCACTGTTGGCAGGAGACACCTAATTTGCTTTTAATCAATTTCCCAATCATTCTCTTCTTATATAAACGGCTTCACAAGCGTTTGCAAATAGAGTAGATCCAGATCGGACAGTTCCTGTAAGAGCTGTCTGATCAGGTTCTGCTCTGTTTACTTATGAAATTTTGTTGATCTAATCCTAATTGATCTGTCAGAGCCAATGATCCATTTGAAAAGTTTAAGTTAACATTGTGAAGAAAAAGCCTTTAGATCTTCTTTATGAATATTTGTGTAAGAAATAATTATTTCATGGAGAGTTAATGATATATGAGCACAGGCTATGGCAGTAATTGTACAAGAAGACCTACCGGTATATTATTTCATAAGCAAATCGACAAGAACCTGATCAGGGAGCTACAAGAGAAGCTCTCTGATCTGGATCTACTATGTTTGTAAATTTGTTTAAATACGCTTGATCTGGGTCTACTATGTTTGCATTGGCATAAACAGGCACATGGAATGAAGGGTTTATATTCGTGAAGTAATTTACTCACACATAATTTTTCATCAGGGAAATAGTTTATCATAAATATGATCCTTTTTGCAATTTTGGAACTTCGAATTTTGACCATAAATCCATAGAAAAAAAGTCATTCTGGATTACTGAATTTTACTGAATTGTTCATTGGGTGCGTTTTATAGTGTTACTGATTATTACCTACATAATGCCCAACTAACTTTGAGGCAACATGACCGCAATGATTGATTCCTCTTGATACTTTACCACAGCTACATAAAAGAATGCAACAATACGTAATATACAGGAAGCGGGTTTTATGGTCATGTACTAATCATTGTCCCCTGGTGGGTATTTTACAAACGGCCACTATGATAACTGGCATCTGGAGACAATTGACCCTGCATGGGGCATTCGTGTGTAATATGGCTTAGCACAATATACTACGATATGGCCTAAGGCCATTGAACACATTCATTCATAGAGAAATTCTAATTACTATATTTACTGTTGTTTGCCTACAAAACATAATTAAATTGCACATACGAGTATACTGTAACATTATGATAAAAACAAATGTAGCAGCAGTTTTAATGTGTTGACCATATATTTATAGACATTTTTATTTGTAGTGGGTCCAGTCATTTAAACATAATTCACAAGCTTTAGAAACATGAACATATTAATAAAAAAAAAATAGTCATTCTTCAAGACTGACAACCATTTGTTATCAAGATCCACCTTTTTCTCATTTTCATAACAAAATACATATTTTGGTATTTTAACCTTTACTCGATTTTGTGAAAGTAATGCATCATTTCGGTATTGCAAATATTAAAGTAAAATAAATAAATAAATTATTTCCTATTTTTCTGTATTTTGGTGGAATTTCTTTCTTTTTCGAAAGCACGTACATTTATACATAGTAATGAGAACGTCCAATTTCATCTGAACCCACTTTGCCTAAATACGAAATTCATCTAAAGTTGTCCGGTTCTGTCTAAAAGTTGTTTGGACCCAACTCATGGGCGGGACCCAAATGGTCCCTCTGATCTGATTCGTGCATTATTTGCTAAGGGTCTTGGTTCTAACCTCATCCTATTTTAAAATTATAGTTTATGAATAGTGTAAATTCACTGACAGGTAAAGTAAGTTATAACTCTTCGCTTGCTATTTACGTCAATATACCTACCTGTAAATAGTGAAAACCCAGATGAGACAGCTCCTGCAGGAGCTGTCTCATCAGGGTCTGCACTATTTACAAGTTGATTGTGCAACAAGTGCATTCCATAGCAGTGATTGCACAGTGAAATACGTGTACACAGTGAAGATATATGTAATTTTACAACAGGGCATGGGTAAAGAAGGAAAATTGTATTTTAAAATTCAGCAAGAGAAGGGTTAAACTTAACAAAATTAAAACACATGTGTTTAATATTAAGTATCATTGTTTTTCACACCTATAATAAACATCACACTCCATAAATAGTTTCCTATACTCGATAAAGTGTCACTTTCTATGGTTAATCCGTGGATGTAATGTCTGGAAAAGTGTGAAAATAATTTGGGTATTTATAGAAACTATGGAGTTGGATTTTATCTAATTTTGTCAGCAAACAGAACAAACCCTAATAAGACGGTTCCTGTATGCTCTGATCTGGATCTACTATGTTTTGCAGAGGCATTCATTTTAAGGAAAAGGTTAAGTTTCTGTGTACATTCCTCCCTGTCAATGGGATCCCTGACTGGCATGTACACAAGTGACGTCGCTACGCAAGGGAGATAATCATGTATCTATTTTCAAAATGCACAGTTACACTGGGGGGAAACGTATCCCGGATATTGCTAATAAATGAGCTTTATTTTGACACAACGGAGAGAACAGGATGGCAACGAGGGTAAGTAAATGCGTATTTTCTCTTAATTAGTTCTTTTTCGGCAATTGATAGGTGGTGCTTTAGATTCACCATACTCATATTATACACGCTATATACATGATTTGGAATCAAACAATGCAAACGATGGGAAAACCCACAAAATGAACGCCGTGCTCGCGAAAGAATGCATAACCATCTCCCAGATTTTTTTATGTTACTGAAAGATGGAATCAAAATATAAAATTCTGAATTGAGCGATCGCTTTGAATATCATTTAACTATGTATACTGAAAATTTCAGTCATATTGGTTCAAGTTTGCCCAAAATATGGCCACAAACGAATAGTCGGTTAGTCACTGTTAGTGTACTGGGGATTGGTAGCTCCAAAGATTTTAGTGTACTGGGTATTGCATGATAGTGTACTGGGTATTGCATTTCATTTGTTCTCTTTTTTTCCGTTTTATTGAACGTTGTTAGATATTTCAGATACATTTCTGTCGTGATAAATACTGTTTCTAATCAATCGCACATTCTAGATAGATCTATATGCATCTGTATTGAAATACTCGATGATCACTGACTTATTAAAAGCCATTATCTATAAGAACCTGTTAATAATAGTTTTTGTGTAGCAGTGCCGTAAAATCCAACTCATCCATCCATCAATCATAATAGTCTTTTTACCTACATGTATTTCTTAATAGATCTGTTGTTTACCCTTCAGTTAATTGATATGACATAACATGTAGATCTATGTGTAGCTCTAGTTAACAGGCTCATTACCATATTGAGTACTGACTGATGCAAAACATATTGTAATCAAAGGACGAGCCAATATGTAAATATAATAGTACTGTATAAACATATACATGTAATAGGCTTTTATTAATAGCATAAACATTCAGAAATATTAGATCTATATCACTCAGTTTTTCCAAAAGCGGCTTTAGCCCAGTGGTCAAAATAGTACTGTGCTATAAGAAGTGATATAGCTAGGGGTACGTGTTTTTAGCGACCCATTCTCAAATAAATTGGTCAATTCACCGGATGAAAACGTTAAATTTCAACTACGTCGTATGTCTGAAAAGTTGTGAATATTGAAATGTTTAATGTATCTTTGACCTTATTCCGAAATAGTTCTAATATTTATTAACAATTAATTATGTAAAATGAGTGGTTAATGTATAAGCTATAGAAATTTATTCCTTGTGTTCACAGTACCCATAACCTGATTTTTAACAATTATACATAGAGCTCGGACAGTTAAATAATTCAAAGAATCGGGTTATGTGTATGAACTGAGATTATATAGCATGCATTTATCTATTTCTGATGAAACATTTTGATATTAAGTATGAAAATTAGGAGTTGAACACCACACTCAACTTCATAAAAATAAAGTTTCATGAATGTTGTATTTGAACTTTTACACAGTTAAAATTAGTGCAAAACCAAAAAACAATTTGAGGGTCAGGAAACGTTCCCGATGTATTATAAACTCATACATAACTACACAAAATCGTTAAGACAATTTGTAAGAAAATTTCTCTTTCGAAAGTCACAGTCCCGTAAATTATAGGAATGTGTCCTGTAAATTAGACTGACAAATAATATGATATACATTGCTTTATAAACAGCAGCATTCATCAAAACGAGCATTTAGGAGTATACAAATAGACCGAAAATTTCAAATTCAACTCTGTATGTCGTGTTCAACTCTGTAATTTTACTGTCTGAGTTAAAACATCCCTTTTGACTGAACTATGCACTGACCGCTGACAAATGTATGTAATGAAAATAGTTTGATTCAGTCGAACAATCAACTGTTAACTGTTTGCAAGAGTTACTAATAAAAATAACAAAACTGATTACTACTTGCGTTCACATAACCCAGAACCAGCCATTTGCAGGGGGAAAAGTGTGTCATTGGATTGTCCCGTAAATCATAAAATTATGTTTAAGGACTATTGGTAAAGGACGTGAAGTTGAAAACTTTTTCAGGGACAGTGAACATTCTTCTCCCATTTTCTGTAGGTACCAGGACGCCTGTCTTGCGCATTACATTTTCTTTTTCAATCAATTTCATCTGCTTTAGATGGCCGTAAGTTTGTTATATTTTATAGTACAGTCAAACATTGATAAGTCTATTAACACGATTTCTAACTACATACTCGTAATTTAAAGTTTACATTAGAACTAAAACTACACTTAATTGTTCACCTCTTTATTGGCGAGTCTATATTATCTTTTTCAAACAGCTCAAAGTGCGAATAAATTCTCATTTTGAGTCATTTGAAACAGATATATGTTCCCCCCAGCTGCCATTGAATCTATATCTTTCATATTGATGATGCATCGCTATATATTTTCAATGACAAGTATACATTTATCAAAGGTTGGCTGTACTTTCTTATTTAAATTATTGCTGCTCTAAATTATCACACTGTCACCAATGTTTTGCTAACTCATGGGCCGAAACTTAAGGTACACATGCTCAAATAATGCACGTTTCAACAGTCCGCTTCAATTAGTGTTTGAGTAATGAGTCACACAACACCTCGAGACGGATAAACACTATCACAACATATGAATAGACAGACATACTGACAGACAGTCGAAAGTAGGGATGGACGAGCAAAACAATTCAGCTATTTAATGGTATTCAAACCTGTTGATGTGAATAAAACTATTACTATAATTTACGGGACAAAAGAGATTATATTTTACGGGACACTTTGGTGACTGTATGTGTGGCTTTGTAAATGCCTATTTGAAAGGAGACATACTTGACTATATTTGTATGTAGATTGGGCAATAGGAATAAATGCAATGAAGTGAATGTTTGCTCTTTTTGTAGAAGAAATACCAAGTAAACATGTTCGTGACTTAACAAAAATAAAAGAAAATAAAGTAGTGAAAAAAAATCTGAAAAATTCTACAAATAATTGCAATTAATATATTGCCAATCTTGTTTTTATTGAACTATTTATTATTTCTGAATAGATTTGTATTATACTGGCATAATTTAAACTTACTTTACGTTTGAAAAATTGTGTAGAAATACTTTGATATTGGCATCCTCATCAACGGGACAATTTAATCTAAGCTACGAGTCCGAACTTTCATGTGGAATATTTAAACAATGCGAAAAGTTATGTTGTTCATACGTCGATAATTCGGTATTCAAATCATAATTATGAAATAATATGTATACAAATTCAAGAAGGCAATCCTGTAAGCTATTTCTGCAAAATGTCAAATAACTCACCGCTTTCTTAGGGAATTGTTTAGACGAATTATGTAGCAGACTGACATCTTCCATGAATAATTTACATGTGACTGTGGTTTAAGTATTGAATAAGATGTAATTGAGTGGCATGACACTCGGGAATGATGGAAGGGGCAACTCAAGAAAGATATTTGTCTCGTAAATTAGGCCTCGTAGATTAGGATTTTTTCTTTTCCGCTGTATTTGATTGGCCAGCAAAATTTTATATGCTTTCTCAAAGTACTTTTCATTAAATTTTGATAAACAATAGGTTATTTAGTACACAAAATTGGCAAAACAAACATAAAAAAATTTTTTCATGGGGAAACGAATATGCTTATTTGTGATGACTAGTAGATTAGAAAGCTAAATTCCCGAAGTGTAATTTAGAAACTTGGCCTCTGAATTTTTTTTCCATAGATGAATTTGGTAAAAATCTTTTTTCATACACATGATATACATTTATACATTTTTAAAGGGTGAATGAATAAGGCATTGCAGAATTATCGTGCAGTATGTGATATTCTATTTACCGTTATAGTTTAGCCTCATAGATTAGGTCAGGTTTGGCGACATTGCATTAGCATGTCAGTGTATTTTAATGTTTGGTTGCTTAAGCGCCGTTTTGTCTTCGTGAAAAACATCCATTAATAATAAATAAATGCAGGGGCTTAAATCGGGAATGATTACATTCTACACTATATTATGGGTACAATGAAAACTAAAAATGTCCATGGCGACATACAAATTCCGCCACCCCATGCAGATTTAAAGGCCTGGAAAGCCATTCAGAACAACATTTTATACCATAAAAATGTTTATGAAATAATCCTAATATAATGAAAAATAGAGAAAAACAATGACACGACGTTAATTGCTTTTAATTGGCGAAATATCAGTTGACTTAATAACGGCGACATTGATTGTCCATTTTTTTAGAATGGGTCCCCACCAAATAGGCTGCCCTATATCATTGAATGATTCATATAAACTGCATCAACTACAGTACAAGGTAAAGAAATGTCAACTTTTATACCCAACACAGGAACCCGTCTGTATTGTCCTCAAAGATAAGTTCATGCATAACTGAAAAATGTAAACACTGGGGTGTCATGTGTTATGTAAGAAAAATATCTTGCACTCCAGTTTCTTGACACTTCTGACAGAGGCACTGACTAAACAGGGACATGTTACTTAGGTTCACACAAGTTCTTCACAAACCCTTTCTAGAATAACAGACAAGCATTGTATCTATTCTCTGACAACCATGTATATCTACATGATAAACATAAAATGATGAAAATCCCATGAAAACAGTGCTACTTTATTTTGAGGCAAAATATTTGACACTAATTCTCAGTGGACTTGTAACTTTTGACTACACCATGGGGCATTTGCGGCTAATTGGTGTACTTCTACCCAGTTACTGATTTGTATCTGAAAAGGTGTATAAAGGGTATCTGGTGTCTCCCTCCACCAGTAATTCGCTGGACGTCGCAATATGACTGAAAAACTGTTAAAGAGACGTAATATCTGAAACAAATAAACAAACAATTTTTAATGCATTTTTTTCATATGAAATAGTTTGAAAATCATTTTCTGCTTCAATATGACACTGTACATTAAGAATATGTATTGCTAGAATATTACAACTAACGTTTTCAGGCTATCCGATCCCTGCTGAATTACATCGATGGATAGGGCATATTTTAACAACGCTTAAATACCTATTATAGGGGTTCATAACTACCCCTTTACCGCAAGCCAGTTAGCACAGTAGGGTTCTAATTGATAGATGCTAAACCCATATCATGCAGCAATATATGTGCATATTTTAATTCAAAAGGTCTCAGAGACAAATGTACTTTAAATCTAACAGCCTGGATCTAGATCAGACGCGGCATTATGCAGCATCTGATTTGGATCCAAAACTGTTTGCAAATAACAGTCAAGACACGACCAGCAGGATAAGGGTTAGTTGCAATTTATCCGTATCCTGCTGGTGGCCACTTGTCTGTTATTTGCAAACAGTTTGGATCCAGATCAGAGGTTGCATAGCATAGAGCATCTGATGTATGTACAAATCGTATTTAGATCTAAATATTGTTTTGCAGACGGCAATTTCAAAGCAGACGAAAGTACTGGAGGATATGGGTTAATATGATGCAATAACTATCAAGCATGGTGGGACCCAACCACAATAAACAATCCAATTAACACCCCATCAAGTCAAAACTAGACCTTTAAACACCATTTTATGATGAAAATAGAAGAATATTGCTTGAATAAACTTTTCAGAGGTCTTTTCAAATTATTATGCTGGTGAATAAGCAAAAAAACAACTAAAGTGTAATGTGCAATCCCCAGTACACCAAATTTTGACAATATGCAATACCCAGTACACCGTTTATCAATCCCCAGTACACTCATAGTGACTAACCGACTTTTCGTTTGTGGCCATATTTTGGTCAAACTTGAACCAATATGACTGAAATTTTCAGTATACATAGTTGAATGATATTCAAAGCGATCGCTCAATTCAGAATGTTATATTTTGATTCCATCTTTCAGTAACATAAAAAAATCTGGGAGATGGTTATGCATTCTTTCGCGAGGACGGCGTTCATTTTGTGATTTTCCCCAACGTTTGCATTGTTTGATTCCAAATCATGTATATAGCGTGTATAATATGAGTATGGTGAATCTAAAGCACCACCTGTCAATTGCCGAAAAAGAACTAATTAAGAGAAAATACGCATTTACTTACCCTCGTTGCACTCCTGTTCTCTCCGTTGCGTCAAAATACAGCTCATTCATTAGCAATATCCGGGATACGTTTCCCCCCAGTGAGTTAGCGGTACAATAAAAACTCGATTTAAATCAAAACAAGATAAAAACGGTAAGAATTTTTTACAGCTTGGTGTTTAACTAACTGTATACTATCAGAATTTGACGAAAACCCAATCTGTGTACTTGACCTTTAAGCAGCCACCTGCCCCAAATACCAACTAATTTAACACAATTTAGTTGTCGTTATAGAGGTTTTACTGTATACCAAATATAAATAAAACTGAATGAGAAGTTTGCAACACCATCACCAACTGCCCATGTTCAATTAAGAAATGAATGACGTGCTTCCGGTGTTCATGAGGTTATGCATTGCATAGCTTTACGAGCAAACAGGGTTCCCACAAAACAGAAAAAATAAAATTCCCTGACTTTTCACTGACTTTTCCCTGTCCGAATTTCAATTTTCCCTGACCCCATGTTAACAGATTAAGTTTAATTGGTCATCTATGAGCATGATCAATAAATGTTGGCCTCCGTCCTCCCCATCAGCCAATCCTTACCACCTCTCTCTTTATGACAACTATATATACAGCAGTAGTGTTTTGATCAATTTAAAAAAAAATGTTTTTGACTTTTTCATTTTTAATTGCTCAATATTGAATGTTACATGCAGGATGCCAAACATGTCCTAATATGCACCCAAAGTATAAAGTATCTTGAATATTTTCTACCTCTCTTAACCCTTTCCTCCATGATTTTTTTATTAGAGACTCCATCTACTATGAATATATAATTAAGTAAAATTTTATTTTTTTAAAGCAAAGTTAAGAAATATTTTGGCAGTAGACTACAGTAAAAACTCAGATTTATGATATTTTTCTAATCAAACAGAGTAGACCCTGATATGGGTCTATTCTGTTTGCAAAGGTGATAAAATGTGTATCTATGGTAGAAATGGTTAATCTTTCAGTTTTTCTGTGTAAGCTGAATTTTAAAATAGTACATCATACAGTGTGTAAGACACTGATACAGCATGCTATTAAAATGGGGTCAAAATTGGCCCCGCCCCAGGGCTGGCTAGTTTTCTATAGAAACACATGGTGAAAACTTTGAAAAATATTCTCCTCTGATTTTCTGGTGAGCGATATTAGGGCCTTTCAGGCCCTCTTGTTTTGCAATTTAATCAAAATTTTGCATCACTTGGGATGTTTTTCCCAAATTGGGAAAAATAGGTCCTTTTAATGGGTCTATGTAGATGCCAGAAAAGGGTCTACATTTTCACTGTTTTCATAATAGCAGACCAAATATTGCTGCCCTTACAAGTGAAGACAGTACAGTAGAATGTCGAATATCTAGCATCGCTGCCCAGCCTGTCCTAACAAGTGAAGACACTACAGTAGAATGTCCAATATCTAGCATTGCTGCCCTATTCTAGCACTGCTGTCAAAATGGATGCTGGAGTCTTGCAGAGGTGCCAGAATTCTCCAATGATTTTGTTTTAACAGACTTCATGACAGATATACTATAAAATTTGGATGTGAAATATCCAAAGCTAATCAAAGATGTATAAAGATGTTCTCTTTGATTTTATGGCTGAATGCATGTAACACAAATGTGACATGTATTTTGACATGATAATCTTTGAAAAAGGCCCTTAATGGTCAAAATATTAGATCAGAGCAATTCAAGTATTTATGTATAAAGATGTTTGGTTTAGTCAAAATTGAAGAAACTGCCTTAGCCTTTTATTTTCATTCTTTCTCCCTTTTTGACATATTTCCTCAGCCCTCATCCTTTGGTTCCAAAATTCCCTGACTTTTCCCTGACTTTTGCCAAATTTCAAATTTCCCTGACCAATTAAAAAATTCCCTGACTTTTCCCTGACCTTGATTTTTTTTTTTTTTCCCTGACTTTTCCCTGTCCGTGGGAACCCTGGCAAAGTTAGTGAAGCCCAAAGGGCTTCACGTGAATCTTTGCTCGTAAAGCTATGCGTTGCATATCTCATGAACACCAGGAGCAGGTCATTTATTTCTTATATTTATATTCCATTGTATTTCTTATATTTCAACGGATTTTTTTTTAATGAACGTTCATGGGAAAATGCAACTTTCTTTTTAGAATAAGGTTATATAAGGACGTTGCAGGGCGAATGTAAATATTTACGAATGGACGGAAGGACTGTCCGACTGACAAACAAACAAGTTTGAAAAAAAAAGAATGTTTGATAGGTCAGTATACCTCTTATACAAAGCTCTGTATCAAGTTAAAGAAATACTTCCAACAAATACAAAGAGAAAACACGAGTGTGTTTGTGAAACACTAATGCCTCGACCTTTGACCCTGAATGATGACCATGACCTTTGACCAATGGACCAGGGAGTTGAACACAACACATTGTCTTTGTGTGGTGAACATTTGTGCCAGGTTATTTTGAAATTTATTCATGGATAAAAAAGTTATAGAAGGGACATGAAATTTGGGACGGGCGGACAGACGAACACACAGAAAGAAGGACAATGCGATTACTATATGCCCGCCGTTTGGGGTCTTAAAAATGTTGTTCATGGAATGAAGTATGTGTACAAGCAAAAATCTTAATACTCTAAATTATCAATGAGATGTCATGTACTCATGTATAAATGTTTTCAGGTAATAAATAAAACAATCTGTTTACACAAGCAAACAAGTACACAAGTACAAAAAGTTATTTCACAAAAAGTTCAAATATTTTTTAACCCTTTCCTCCATAAAAACGCCTTTCTACGCCTCTATAAAAATCACCTGTTGAAACCATTTTGATAAATAGAGCATTTGCTCCTATAGGATAGGAACAAATGCTCTATCACAATGCTTTCAAACTACGAATTTCTTAAATATGCCTTTTATCTAGTTATTGCTCCTTTCGGTAGATTCATTTCAAGTGGCTGGATCTAAAAATAGCCTATGAGGGAATGGGTTAAAACTTCTGAGTCTGAGCTCATTCTTGAGTACCTCGCCGCCCAATCAGGTACTTGAGAATGAATTCAGACTCAAACTCACATCATCTCAAAATGTATTGTATGAGCTGTGCTATTACAGTAAAACCTCTCTATAATGGCCACTAAATTACATCAAGTATTTTGTGTTTAAGGCAGATGATTGCTTAAAGCAGAGTGAAAGTAAAACAGAACGCTCCTATAGGAGCATTCTGTTTTAGTTTCAACTTGCTTTAAGCAACCACCTGTCCTAAATACCAACTCACTAACAAAATTTAGTGGCCATTATAGAGAGGTTTTACAGTATCTTATTAACACTCTTTGGTTAGGAATAAAAATATAAATATTTCACTGGTTTCTACACCAACCTGCGTTCATTCTGTCAGCAAGAATGCCAATCTCTTTCCTCTTCTGGTCATATATAGATTTCTTTGTAACCTCCAGTAAAGGACAGGTAATAAGATTTAGGTGTCACATAAGTCTGGCGATGGTATCTTTGGAAATAATCTATACACTTCTCATCTACCAAGTCCTGGATCACACCCATGGTGTTGACCACAGAACTCTTGACTGGTGGAGTAGCCACAATATCATAGTTGGACAGGAAGTGGTTGGACACAGCAATCAGAGCATCCTTGGTCCAGCACTGGAACCAGTTCATGGTGCAGCCAGAGATCAGTCTAGGGAACTTCAGGGATCTGCTCCTGAATTTCTCACCAACCTTTCAAACACAAGAAAATAACTTCAGAACACTGCATAAAATAAGAATACTTCCAACGGATATGGCTCCATATATCCTTATTATAAACGCCTGTTCACACCTTTGAAACAGAGAAGATGCCACCTGATCAGGGTCTGCTCTGTTTACTTAACCCTTTCCCTCATATAAACGTGTTTTCACGCATCTGCAAACAGATTAGACCCAGATCAGACGGCTCCTAGAGGAGCCGTCTGATCAGGGTCTGCTCTGTTTGCTAATGGAATTTGATAGTTATGTTTCTTTACTTTCTAAAATGGCTACAATGTTCCACCTTCCGTAGCTCATTATAATGACTTTGTCCATGAATAATCAGTATGTATTGAAAATTGAAATAGACATAGAACAGGGAAAGTGTTAAGAAATTGTAATTGATCTGACTGCATAGAACAGGGAAAGTGTTAAGAAAGTGTAACTGATCTGACTGCATAGAACAGGGAAAGGTTAAGAAATTGTAACTGATCTGACTGCATAGAACAGGGAAAGGGTTAAGAAATTGTAACTGATCTGACTGCATAGAACAGGGAAAGGTTAAGAAATTGTAACTGATCTGACTGCATAGAACAGGGAAAGGGTTAAGAAATTGTAAATGATCTGACTGCATAGAACAGGGAAAGTGTTAAGAAATTGTAACTGATCTGACTGCATAGAACAGGGAAAGGTTAAGAAATTGTAACTGATCTGACTGCATAGAACAGGCAAAGGGTTAAGAAATTGTAACTGATCTGACTGCATAGAACAGGGAAAGTGTTAAGAAATTGTAACTGATCTGACTGCATAGAACAGGGAAAGGGTTAAGAAATTGTAATTGATCTGACTGCTGTTCAAATACCAAAGTATCCTATGTACATAGGCCATTTTAAACAAGAGCCGCGTACGGCACCAACGCTCGTCTGAGTTGGTGCCTGTCCAGCTGATTTAATAACTTTTTTAAAAAACAAAGGCCCATAACTCCAAAATTTTGAAATCAAGAGTTATGGTTATTTTGTAGAGACCTTCCCATCAATGAAATCTAATAACCTATGAAGTTTCGTGTTGACGTCTCTTATGTAATGAGGTACATTAAAAAATTTGCGTGCCAACGATGACGTCAATGCCTAGGACCCAGAGATCACAATAGCTCAACTTTTCTCCGAACACACGACGTAAAAATAAGCAAATAAATATTTATAATGTCATTATTTCTTACATAAATATTCAACTGGAAAGTGGTTTACCCTTTCCCTCGTATAAAAATCTTTTCACACATTTGCAAACAGAGTTGACCCAGATCAGACTGCTCCTAGAGGAAGAATCCTCTGAGTCCGACAATGATGTTTACTAGCCTTAGAGGGTCTAGACGGTGAAGGTGAAACTGCTTGGCCGAGCTTTTTCGTAATTAATCTGGGTCAAACTTCGAAGGAGTTTGCCAAATGGAAACCCTAACAGTGTTATGACCGGTAGAGACTGGAAAACTAGACTTTTTTGAAGTAGAATGTAACTGCCCAGTGTAATCTCCTAGGTAATAATCTACTGATGCACCGGTTTGCAGAGGCTGTCCGGTGGAAACCCTAGAAAGAGTATTATGCCCAATGCGGACCGGGTTATTGCATGGGGCAAGTGTTTTCCCAGTGTAAACTGACGGGTGAATTTCTACTGGCGCACTGGTTAGCAGAGTCTGCCCGGTGTAAGCCAGTGAGAGAGAATCTACCGTCTATGAAAAACTGATATACCTTGGGGCGGAGCCATTTTTGGTCTGGGGGTAATAACTTGAACAATCTGTGTAAATGATGATCAGATCATGCTACATACCAAATATCAAAGCTCTAGACCTTACAGTTTCAGAAGAAGATTTTAAAGATTTTCCTATGAAAAATTGATAAGCCCCCCTCATGGGCGGAGCCATTTTTTGGTACAAGGGTGGTAATTTGAACACCTTTATGGAGGACATTTAGATGCAGCTACATACCAAATGTTCTAGGCTTTGTGTCTGAGAGAAGATGATGTTCAAGTAAATTGTTGATGACACACATAGCACGAACCACATGCGCACAACGCCGGAGACAGTCGCCTCACAAGGCACTTTGTGCCAGGTGAGCTAAAACAAGAGCATCGCAAGTGGGTGCCAACCCTCTTCTGGCGTCATTGTCAAGAGGAACATGCATACCAAAAATGAAGGTTGTAAATGAAAAATTGAAGAAGTTTTGGTCAATGTTAAGATTTCGGACGACAACGCCGCCGCCAGAGTTACGACAATAGCTTGTGATATTTTCGAAACAGACAAGCTAAAAAAGACATTTATTGAGGCGTCAATACAAGGGAATGGGTTAAAGACGTACCTCCAATAGCCATGGTCAGTGTTACACCCATAGCACTGGACAAGGTAGTGGCCACACCAAGCGTGGAGAGTCTGGAGGCATATGAGTGGTCCATCATAAAGTAGCCATAGGCATTAATATTAGTCAGCAATTAACATTCCAAAGTTCATTGGATGGCAACCAGGCAAAACCAGGCGATTAGACTTCAAGGTACCTGAAATATACAAGGAAAATTAACCCTTTCACCTTGGGACATGCATGCACTGTTATTGGCAGTGTAGAACCAGATCACAGGGTTCCTAGAAGAGCACTCTGATCAGAGTCTGCACTATTTGTCCTACAAAATTCCTCTAACAAGTTTATGCATCTCATACCTAGTGGACTCTTTACTCTTATACCTAGTGGACTCTTTAGTTAACACTAACGGGTAATTCTACTCTGATAATTTAGGGCTGAAACAGTTAACCCTTTCCCTGTTCTGTGTTTATTACAAATTTCAATACCTACAAAGTATTCATGGACAAAAAGGTTATAATGGAATATGGAAGGTGGAGCATTGTAGCCATTTTAGAAAGTAAAGAAACAGATATTTCAAATTCTATTAGCAAACGGAGTAGACCCTGATCAGACAGCTCCTTTAGGAGCTGTCTGATCTGGGTCTACTCTGTTTGCAGATGCGTGAAAACATGTTTATTTGAGGGAAAGGGTTTTGCAAACAGTGTAGACCCTGATCAAAGGGCTCCTTTGACTGTTGTCATTAAAATCATTTTCTTAGTGATACGCCCAGTTTTGATTATTCAGCAGATTAAGGACTAACCTTGCTGCATTCAAAAGGTTTTCCCATAATATTCTGCTCTCTGATCCAGATCTACTCTATCAATTTTGTAAAGGGGCGTAGAAAAGTGCATATATGGACCGAAGTGTTCAGTAATGGGTTGCTTATGCAGAATTCTGCAACTTACCTTGAAGTTTTCCAAAAGCAACCAGAGAGCCGGTGAATGTGACACCACCAATTTATGTGCCCAGAAACAGCCCAGTCTTCATTAAATTCACTGCTGAGTCGGTCAGGAAAGGGGGCTATACATGCATGAAGTTGGTGGTACATGTGATCACTGCAGCGGCTCTAACCAGACTGGAAAAAGGCCACCATCTGGGGCAGGTCAATCATCTGAACTTTAGAGCTGTCTACAACACCAATCAAGCCTCCCTCTGCTATACAGGCCCCCATCTGTGCCTGAGATTCAGCAGAGAGGGTAAAGGAGACCAACAGTTGCTCCTACACCTTATGACACTCCAATCATTCCAAGAGCATTACCTATAAAGAATAAAAGTTTGTTTGTATCATTTTAACCATTGTGATAAATAGAGCATTAATTTTTTTTTGCCTTTGTGATAAATAAAGCATTTGCTCCATAGGAGTAAATGCACTATTTATCACAATGGTTTCAAATCTACACAATTCTGAAATTTTCCTTTTCTCTAATTAACCCTTTCCCTCATATAAACATGTTTTCACACATTTGTAAACAGAGTAGACCAAGATTTACCTCTTTGAATAAGCAGACAACATTTCTAACAGATGACAACCCTATCACTGCTTAGCATGACTTGACCGAAATTAGCACACAGTTTGGATTCTGATCTGATGCATACCGGTATGTAACTTCATATGTGGTTTGTATATAAGTCAATTTACTCCTATGGAGCAAATGCTCTATTTATCACAATGGTTTGAAATCTACAAAATTATGAAAATTTCCTTTTCTCTAATTAATGCTCCTTATCAGTAGATTTATTCAAAGAGGTAGGATCTGAAAAAAGCCTTTGTGATAAATAGAGCATTTGCTAACCATTGTGATAAATAAAAGCTCCATAGGAGTATATGTTCTATTTATCACATTGGTTTCAAATATATACAATTCTGAAATTTTCCTTTTCTATAATTAATGCTCCTTATCAGTAGATTTATACAAAGAGGTAGGATCTGAAAAAAGCCTTTGTGATAAATAGAGCATTTGCTTCATAGGAGTAAATGCTCTATTTATCACAATGGTTTCAAATCTACAGAGTTCTGAAATTTTCCTTTTCTCTAATTAATGCTTCTTATCAGTAGATTTATTCAAAGAGGTATAACAGACACTTTATGAAACCATTGTGATAAATAGAGCATTTGCTCCATAGGAGTAAATGACCTTTTTTTTTCACAACGGTTTCAAATTTACACAATTCTGAAATTTTCCAAGAAACAGGATCTGAAAATAGCCTATGAGGAAATGGGTTAAAACAGTGTGAACAAACAGACACCAATTCTGAAGCAGACAACTTCATAGAGTTTTGACCAGGAACTTGCCCTCTCAAGTGAATGCCTAACATAGATGGAGTGTTTACAGTCCTTCTAGCCCAGAGGAACCTTTATAGTGTAAAACTCTATTTTAAAGTATAACCAACAGGGCAGGTCCATTTTTGACCTCAGAACTATGATATTAACTAATTTAAATAAGGTATACTAAGTAAATCTATACACAAATATCTAAGCTCTGTGACGTAGTTTTTGACAAGAAGATTTTTGAAGTTTTCCCCATGCCTATCCTATTAAGTGAGCCCAGCATTCTGCTACTTGTACAGAAAACAACAGTCAGCTTGAGAAAACTGGCCACCCCTCGGACCGTGGCGGGGCCAATTTTGACTCCAGGGACATAATTTATGTCTCTTTTGTAGAGGTCCTATAGGTGATGCTATGTGCCAAAGATGAAAGCTGAGAACCCTGTAGATTCAGATGAGAATACTTTTAAAGGTACAAATTGTTGACGCTCGACCCACGACAAACGACCCAGACGACAGACATCAGGCGATCACAAAAGCTCACCCTGAGCACTTTGCTCTGATGAGCTAAAAAAGTGCATATTTTGCCGTTTAAATGACATACAAACATAGTATTTTACATTTTGACGTCATAATTTATATAACGTATGACGTCATATATATTCTAAGATATTCTTACACGTGTTACAGATCAGGGAATCTTAACCCGTTGTTCTAACCCAGAGATTAGGGAAGTTATGTGAGAAAACCCATTCCCTCATACCAACACCTTTTGACGGCTCTGTAAAAGTCACTTTGTGAAACCATTGTGATAAAAAGAGCATTTGCTCCTGTAGGAGCAAATGCTTTTTTTATCACAATGGTTTTAAACTACAAAATTCTACAATTTTCCTTTTCTCTAGTAAATGCTCCTTTTCTGTAAATTTATTCAAAGAGGTTGTATCTAAAAATAGCCTATGAGGCAATGGGTTAAATGAACAAAAAGCAGACCCTATCATAAGTAGAGTCTGTCTATAGCAACCATGCAATGAATAAACAAGCAGATTTATTATGGCAGGTGGTTGCTTAATGCAGGATGAAAATGCAGGAGGAACAAAAAGCTCCAGACTTTTCATCCTGTATTTATGCTACTACTTGCTTTAACAAGATGTGTTTGTGAAACACTATGCCCCCTCATATATTTGACCTCTGACCTTGACCTCTGACCTTGACATGTCACCCCTCAAAATGTGCAGCCTCATGAGATACACAAGCATGCCAAATATCAAGTCTCTATCTCTACTGGTCCGAAAGTTATGGCCAATGTTAAAGTCGGCGATTTGACCCATATATTTGACCTCTGACCTTGAAGGATTACCTTGGCCTTGACACGTCACCCCTCAAAATGTGCGGCTTCATGAGATACATATGTATGCCAAATATCAAGTCTCCATCTATACTGGCTCAAAAGTTATGACCAATGTTAAAGTTGCTGACAAACAAACAGACAAACAGACAAACAGACAGACAGACAGACAGACAGGGCAAAAACAATATGCCCCCCGACTATCGTCTATGGGGGCATAAAAAGCTAGAGTTAGGCTAATTTTTGATGGTCATAGTAGACAGGTTTTATTCAATGATACTATCTATATAAATATTTAACCATTTACCTAGATGCCCAGACAAGATGTGTATAGTCCAACAAGATTTACCTGACGTTGACCTTTATGCAGAAATAAATTAAGGTTAGACGATGCAGTATATATCAATACTCACCAGGACATCGTACATAATAAAATGCACAGGAGACACAATATAATCTATCTGAGGCACATTCTTGGCGATACATTTGTCAATGGTGAATGGTATAGTAACAACTCTCTATAACAACCACTAAATCACATCACATATTTTATGTTAAAGGCGAGTGGCTGCTTAAAGCATGGTGAAAGTAAAAATGAACCCTCCTATAGGAGAGTTCTGTTTTACTTTCACCTTGCTTTAAGCAACCATCTACCCTAAATACCAACTAATTAACATAATTTATTGACCTTTCAAGAGACGATATGCTATATTAAAATCTGGTATACCTGGATATACCAAGTGCACTCATGTATACATAATTCACGGAAACTACCGAAAATATATATAGAAACACAGCGTAGTGTGAAAGTATGATAATTGAGGTCAGCAACGTCGGGTGAATCTTGTTGGACTATCAAAACATTTTCGATTAGTTCCTTTATTACTCGACCAACCCTGTTGTGACCACTCTTTAGAACTGTTTCTTCAAGACAATTCTAACGAGTTGTCACAATATACAGTAATAATGGTACTTGAATACAAACCTTTACAGGGCTACCACAAACCAGAGGAGACAAAACACCCTGATATTTCCCGTACATAATTTAAAATTTCCCTGACACATTACATTGTGACATTTGGTCTTTCTTTCATAATTGAGGAAGTTTAAAACATACAACCTTGAATCTCATTTTTTTCAAAATTCCCTGACATTTGCCCTTATTTTCAAATTTCCCTGTCAGTTCTTAAAACTATTTTCTGAACTTGAAAACCTTTCAAATTCCCGACGCGTAGTAACCATGCCTTATCTTTTGCTCTGCCCTTTACCTGATGAATATTCATGTAAGACGATGAAAAAGTGATCCCTACGTGACACACTGCCTCTTGGCAGGTGACATCAAAATAGGGTTTTGAAGAGAAATCTGCACATGAAAAAAAGAGATTTGTATGGATCAGTATAATGTTTTACAGCTCTCATTATTTTCTCATGCGAGCTTTTAAAATGGAAACACAAAGTCTAATGGGTTTTTTTTGTAAGAAAAGCCATGTTACAGTACAAAATGGGTGTTACCTGTTTGCAATTTTTCTGTGAAAAAAATATCAGTTATGGCACTAACACATACATACCCAGTCTGCAGGTTTTCTGTGAGGAAAGACCAGTCAAGGCACCAACACAGCACAAGGAGGCAGCCAGGTATGTCATCTGGTGAATATCTGGGTAGTTTCCCATGGATGCTAAAGCCCGTAACTGCCTAAGAACCCAGCAGCAGGAACGGATTACATCTTCTTGTACCCCGGTGGGACATCTGAAAATGGAAATGATTTTTCAAAGACTCACAAGTTAACAAATTTACATGCAGAGGTCCAGATAAGATGTGTAAATTTAGTGACATTTTCAAGAATAGTTTCTTTAACCCTTTCCCCCATAAATACACCTTTCTACGCCTCTGTTAAAATTACCTGTTGAAACCATTGTGATAAATAGAGCATTTGCACCTATAGGAACAAATGCTCTATTTATCACAATAGTTTCAAACTACAAAATTCTAAAAGTTTTGTTTTCTCTAGTTAATGCTCCTTTTCGGTAGATTTATGAGGTTGGATCTAAAAATAGTCTATGATTTATGAGGTTGGATCTAAAAATAGTCTATGAGGGAATGGGTTAATTCTCCACCAAACCCTGTACTGTAACCACTCTTTGAATTGTCTCTTCGAGATGTTTGTAAAGAGTGGTCACAGTATAGGGTTAAGTGGAGAAATGATAATTTGAGAATCTGGATACCCACCTTTATCTGTTCTGTTACAAGTATCACTATGTCATATTTGGTTACTGGGAGCAATGTACAAATAATGTACCTTTTACTCCATAAATACATCTTTAACCTAAGGCCGTTAGGGTGAAATGAATAATCGCGGTGTGAATTGAATCGCGATCTTTTGCCCTCAATTCGGTTCGGTTCAATTTGGTTCAGCAGATCTCATTTTCAATTCCATTTTTATTACAAGAGGGCCTGAAAGGCCCTGACATCGCTCACCAGACAATCAGAGGAGATGATTTTCAAAGCTTTCACTATGTGTTTCTATAGAAAACTACCCGGCCCTGGGGCGGGCAAATTTTGACCCAAGGGGCATAATTTATGTAACTTTTGTAGAGGACCTCACATGAATTTTTTTTAAGAAAATGAAAACATATTACAATGTCAATCTAAAGAAGGGCATGTACAAAAGTATGTAAACCCTCTCCCTGGGCAAATTGGTTGAATTTCAGAAAGAATAAATTAATCTATACATGTACTTATGATATTCAAAATTTCAGATATTTTCATTACACCTTCATGAGTTATTATTATTCATATCTTAATTTATTTTCAACCCTTCCCCTGTTCTATGCTTATTCAAAATTTAAATATCTACTGAATATTCATGGCCAAATAGTTATAATGAAATATGGAAGGTGGGACGCTGTCGCCATTTTAGAAAGTAAAGAAACATCTTTAATATTCCATTAACAAACAGAGCGGACCCTTATCAGACTGCTGCTATAGGAGCCATCTGATCTGGGTCTGCTCTGTTTGCAAATGTGTGAAAAGGTGTTAACATGAGGGAAAGGGTTAGTAAACATATTATAAGTATATTGTACACAAAATGAAAATAATGTAATGCAATTTGCACTGTATCATATCATAAGCAAACAGCAGATTGAACAGATGGCTATTACATAAGCCATCTAATCTGGGTCTACTCTGTTTGCAAAGGTGTAGAAAGGCCTATTAATGGAGTAAAGGGTTAATTGTCCTAATTAATGTGCAACAGGCGACATCTAACTATAAAAAATTTCTTTGTTTGGGTCTGCAATATTACTGCAGATCTACTAACAACAAAGGAGGCAATCCAGTTGTTATCAAAAAGGGAGATAACCTACCTTTAAATGTATGCTAAAAATAGACACCAGTAAATGTTTAACTAGAGATATGCCTGTCTCCCTTAATTGGCTTGCAACTGCAAGCTTGTTGCAAACTTAATCCTAGCCAAAAAATTTTTAATGAGCTTGCGATTTAGGTTTGGATGAAGTAGCATTTAGCCCTGGTTATATACAAGTTTAGTGAACCAAGAAAACCCATCCATATGCATAAGTGATCTGCAATTATCCCTAGTCAATATGCTTATGGCTGATCACTCACTCTTCAAAGGTCCTATACCTCAAGTCTGCTAATATTACACAAGCTACTTGCTTTGGTTTTTTTTTTCATTTATAATAACCTTTGCAAACAGTCTGGATCAAGTCTGGATCCAGATGAGATACAAAGTAACTTGGCATCTCATCAGGGTCCAAACTGTCTTTCACTATGACATTTGTTTTTTAAAAGATATGGAAGAAAACAACTTTTGCAGCTCTATTTATCACAATGGCTTCAAATCTACACAATTCTGAATTTTTCAAAGAAACAGGATCTAAAAATAGCCTATGAGGGAATGGGTTAAAAACAGTGTGAACAAACAGACACTAATTCTGAAGCAGACAACTTCATAGAGTTTTGACCAGGAACTTGCCCTCTCAAGTGATTGCATAACAGATGGAGTGCTAGCTCAGAGGAACCTTTATAGTGTAAGTCAATTTTAAAGTATAACCAACAGGGCAGGGCCAATTTTAACCTCAGAACTATGATATTAACCACTGTCAATAAGGTCTACTAAGCTAATCTATACACCAAATATCTAAGCTCTGTGACGTAGTTTTTGACAAGAAATGTTTTGAAGTTTTCCCCATGCATAACCTAAGTGTGCCCAGCATTCTGCTACTTGTACAGAAAACAACAGTCAGCTAGAGAAAACTGGCCACCCCTGGGACCGTAGCGGGGCCCATTTTGACTCCAGGGACATAATTTATATAACTTTTGTGGAGGACCTATAGGTGATGCTATGTGCCAAAGATGAAAGCTGAGAACCCTGTAGATTCAGAGGAGAAGACTTTTAAAGGTTCAAATTGTTGACAACTGACGACGCACACCGCACGACGGACGACGCACGCCGACGGACGACGGACATCAGGCAATCACAAAAGCTCACCCTGAGCACTTTGTGCTCTGGTGAGCTAATAAAAGGCTAGCTTCTTAATGATTGGGAGCGAAATGAAACTAACCTGTGAAAATTTGCTGTGAAAAGTCGAAATACTTGTTTTCTCGCATTAGAGCTGTCAAAACAAACATACTCATCGAATTCTAATAGACTCAAATCCATTGGATGAAGGCTAACTGTTTTAGCCAATCAAGTAACATGTTGCAATCGTTACCTGTATTCTGATCATTTGAGCGCTTTTTTTTCAAGCGTATTAAATTTTGTGTTCTATTAAAATGACAGATGCTGAAGCTGTCAAAATTTGTGCGGCCATGAAAAAAATATGTGGAGATTTCAGATTTCACGAGGGCAACAACACAAATAAACCAACATATAAGATTATTTTACAGATATTCTCTGCAATACAGACAGAGGAAATTGTCAAATTAGCAACCGCAGGTGATATTTAAAATAACACAATACTTTAATTGAATAACAGATCTTAAAAAACCTTGAAAATACAAACACAGAACAATTTAGTTTTTTAAAATATCTCAATTAACAAAAAAGTTATGACAATTTAAAATTGTTAAATTTCACTCAAATTTCAAACGCTTTTGCGTCATATTTTGGGCGTTTTGTATCATTATTCCAGATTCGCTAATAAATGTTGGAATTCAAGGTAATAACCATTCATTTTGCTTTCTTTTCACAAAAATAAAACATATTTGGACATATTACTGTTATAACATAGCCTAGTTATAATTAATTACGTCGCTATTGGATTTTTTTCAGGGCCATACATTCAACCATAAATTTTCAAAATGGCCGCCATTACGCATCGCCGATTTTTTGCAGTAGATGCGCCACCTCTGAACTTTGAATGCTAATGTGGTCGGTCAATTGTAGTCAGATATTTATAATTTATACATGCTTTTAACTTTTTTTATACTTACCGATCTGAATTCCAACAAACTTAGTTTGACTTTCATGTACTGAGCTTGTTTCTGGGCCAATTTTCTCGGAAGTAACGCAATCATTTAAAACAAACGATTGTCTGATTGGATAACACAAGCTCATCAATATTCATTAGGAATTACATCACCCCATTTAGCTTTGAAAGCCCCAACTGTCAAAAAACCGTGTCCGTGTTGATTTACCTTTACGTAATCGCCGATAATCACAAGCAAAATACATGGTGATTAACTTTAACTGCAGACATGAAATAGTTATGATATATCGATTTTCTTGATTTTTACAGCGTATAAAAGATAAATTAAACCTGATTCTATAGGTATACATATTTTCAAAAAATATTGATGGTAAATGTGATTTAAATGCATTTAAAGTTGAATACCCTACAAAAATAAGTGTCAATCAGCTAAGCTATTGATAAGCCACTGATGCTGTGAATAGATAATTTGTTTGGTTTTATCTGGGGTTGCTAGTCAAATCATCTGCATAAATTACGTTTCGTCTTCTTGGTTGCACATCTGTGTATGCTTAAAATTTATGAAGCTGTGTATTGATAACTGGCTAAATATATATACTCACAGCAATGTCTAGCGTTTTTTGCTTAGAGACAGGAAGATGTCATATCCCTCTTCAACTGATAGCCATCTGTATCAGTTGAAGAGAGACATGACATCTCCTCCAGGTCAGAAGTGCTCATTTTTTTTTTCAGAAAAACCTGACAATTCTACAGAGATAGGCTGTTAAGTCAATTAGACAATTAGCCAAGACTGATAAAGTAAGTGTTACCATTTTTACTTGGTTTCAGTGACCAGTCACAATGTAGACACATGGACCTATTTTTTCAAAAATAAAACTTCCAAAAACTAACTTTAGAAAGATTTGGCTTCTACATAACGCATTCTTTTTATTACAATCTTAAATCAAATCGAATCGAAATTAATCGAATCGTGTTATAAAAAATCTAAATCGAATCGAATCAAATTTTTTTTTTATCGTTTCACCCCTACTTTAACCCCTTTGCATATAGAGTAGACCCAGATCAGACAGCTCCTGTAGGACCCAGATCAGACAGCTCCTGTAGGACCCAGATCAGACAGCTTCTGTAGGAGTTGTCTGATCAATGTCTACTGTTTGCTTACTATATAAAACTTCTACAGTTTCTGCTATGACCAATTTTCACGAGTTCATTTGCCATTATAAATATTCAAGCAATGAAGATTCGTGATATCAATGTATCTTATAGAAATATTCATGGAGTCGAGCATTCAGCTATACTTTACTTAATGCATTTATAGTTTTGATCCAGATGAGTTTTCAATAAAATCAGCATCATTTCTGGATCCAAACTGATGTAACTTGGTCGGAGTATTTTAAAAAAAATTGCAAACTATCAGAGTTTAACCTTTAGCCTGCTGAGCTAATTATTTTGCAGAAATTTTCAGCTACTACAATTTCAAAATTCTAGCTGTAATCAATTTGTCTACCAAAATGCAGTCAGGGTGTCAAACAGTTTGGATCCTGATGAGATGCAGAGTAACTCGACGTCTCATCTAGATCCAAACAGTTTGTAAAGGAATTCATCCATCTGCCCATAGCAGGCTAAAGGTTAAACTAGAAAACTGAGCCCCTGGTGATAATAGAGAGGTTTAGATTCCTTACTTTTACGTGTACGTATACTTGTGAGCCTCATTGCTTCATCAATTCTGAGTCTGACGTCATCAATATACGTGTAAATATTATCAGCCTTTGACATTCTCAATGTGTAGGGTTGCTTCAAGACGTTTTAGCAAAACGTGTACATTTATCATCGTTTAATGTCTTTTTTTCACAGCTTTTGGGTAAAATGTGTTGATCGAATGTTAGTACAAACCTTTCTCTTCATGTCACAACAGGTAATTTACTTGAGAAATGAAATTAAAGGTGTTTAATATCATATACTGTAACCCAGTTGAAAAGTTCATCTGAACCGAGTCATGGGGTGTTTTGTGTCAATTTGGCGTTGTACTTAATCTGTGTATATATATATATGCTTTGTAATTGTGATTTAGCCTGTCTGTCTGTCCGTCCACCCGCCCGTCTGTCTTTCAATGTGTCTGTCTGCCTGTCTGTCTATCTGCATGCATGTCTATATGTCTGTCTGTCTTTCTGCCAATCTGCCTATCAATCGGTCTATTGATATGTCTATCTTTCAACCTGTATATCTGTCTATTTGTCTGTCTACCCATCTATCCTGCTGTCTGTAGCGATCGGCCTATGTAAGGCATTTCCAACAGCCTTGCTGTTGGGTTAACCCTTTACAAAACATGATTAGAGCGTCGGACTTGTATTTCAGCGGTCTGGGGTTCGAATCCTCTTAGAAGCCAGTAACTTTCCCCCTTAGAATTACTTCATGTCTGTCTATCGACCTGTCTATCAATATATTTATCTGTCTGTCGATCAGTCTGTCTATCTATCTGTCTCCCTACATGTCTGTCAGTCTATCTGTCGTTTGTATATTTGTTTTCTTTCTATGTTCGTATTTGTGGCCCAATTCCAGAACTTTATGCAATTTCTTGTTTTCTTCCTAATCTCATTATTTAAAGAAAATGGCATTGTCCTGCAAGAAGGCGTGTTCTTATGACAAATAACCCGTATGCGTTCACGTTATTTGATTTAGAAACATGATTTCGAAAATTTGGGAACATATACTTGTACGTGTAGACACACGTATACGTACCCATACAAGTAAGAAATCGAAACCTCTTTATTGTCTCGAAATCAAGCACTTTTCACTACATGTATATGTTATATAGTGAGGAAAATTTCCAATAACTCCTTCCTTTTCTTACATGTATCTTATCATCAATGTTGTTCATGTGTGAAAGTATGAAGTAAATCCTTCCATTGGTGAACAAGGAGTTGGAAACACAAGATTTTTTCACTTAATTTCATAGTCCCATAACTTGTGAAAGTTAACGGGGTAAATCGAGGAGCATTAAACTCACCTGATCTCCTGTACATGTCCAACATTCTCTGGGTGATGGTGAAACCTCCACCAATGTTGATGCTTGAGATAAAGCAAGCTGTCGCTGCGAGAGTCTCCGTGGTATTGGTTGGCACTAAGCCATTATTCATCACCGCCCACAGCCGTGATACCAGAGAGGCATTGGTTACAGACATGAGGGGCAAAAGCAGGGCTGGTGTGACATTCCAAACAGTGTAGTAACCTAAAACACAAGTATAGATAAATGGGCCTATTCAAATACTAAAATCTTCTTTTCTCTACCAAAACCTAGGTTGTCCTCACTCTTCAGAATCGTCTCGAAAATACGATTCTAAAGAGTGGTCACAACACAGGGTTTGGTTGGAAAATAAGTGTTTTTAGTTTATGCATCTTATCAGGGCCTCTGATGAGGTGATCTTCAGCTGTAGATAAGATGCATAATAATCTATGAAAATCTCCTCTCGGTCAAACCCCATCTTCTGGCTGCTCATCAGAATCTCCTTGCTTATGAGTAGCAGCAATATACGGTTAAACTTAGCTTTTCATTAAATTCTCACAGTTGCAGATAAATAGTATATTTAACCCTTTCCCTGTTCTACGTTTATTTCAAATCTCAATACCTACTGAATATTAATATGGAAGGTGGGACAATGTAGTCATTTTAGAAAGTAAAGAAACAAATCTATCAAATTCCATTAGCAAACAGAGCAGATCCTGATCAGATGGCTCCTCTAGGAGCCATCAGATCTGGGTCTACTCTGTTTGCAAATGCTTGAAATCACGTTTATATGAGGGAAAGGACTATGTTTGAAATAAAAAAATCTCAATACCTACTGAATATTTTGCCATCTCTGACTGTCTCACTGTACTGCCCCATAAAGCCATTTACCTCATAGGCTATTTTTAGATACAACATCTTTGAATAAATCTACCGAAAAGGAGCATTAATTAGAGAAAAGGAAAAAATTAGAATTTTGTTGTTTGAAACCATTGTGATAAATAGAGCATTTGCTCCTATAGGAGCATACAATGGTTTCACAAGGTGACTTTTACAGAGGCAAAAGTAGTCAATACGAGGGAATGAGTTAAGCTTCTCTACCAGTTCTTCTAGAGATGGAATCTGCTTGTACACTTTGGGGGCATCCAAGTCAGCATCATCAGACTCATTACCTGTTACTATGGAAATAAAAATATACCATTTTTCAGGTGCTGTGTTTGAACATGGTTAACCCTTTCTGTGCTGGGAAACAAGTCACTAAAGTCCTTTGCAAACAGTGTAGACCCAGATAAGAGGGCTCCTAGAGGAGTCCTCTCATCTGGGTCTGCACTGTCATGTTGCATTTTTCTGAATATTCATGGTGAGCTTGTCCCATTTGAATTTTTGAGTTGTCTATGTGAAACTTCAGCGTTGAGTTGTCTATGTGAAACTTCAGCTTTGAGTTGTCTATGTGAAACTTCAGCGTTGAGTTGTCTATGTGAAACTTCAGCGTTGAGTTGTCTATGTGAAACTTCAGCGTTGAGTTGTCTATGGTGAGTTGTCTATGTGAAACTTCAGCCTTGAAAGGGTTCAATATCATGAACAGTAGTCTTATACAAATAACTTAACCTTTAAACTTCCTCCATAAATACGCCTTTCAACGCCTCTGTAAAAGTCACTTTATGAAACCATTGTGATAAGTAAAGCATTCTAACGCAATCTGTCAATTTCCTGAAATCTGATTGGCTCATGTGACCAAATTTGCGGCATATAAAAAGTGTTTTATATGTCGCAAATTCAACCAATCGAAAACGGCCGAATAACACCATGTGCATGTAAATATATCAATGCGCGTTGTTTATAAGCAATGATAAATCCGTATGCATACTTTGACATATAAATCTAGATCTAGTCCAGTTTGGCCCGTTATTTCAAGTTATTTTCCATTGTTTACTTTGTCACAACTTGAACGGTCTCTTATATGCACATGTGTCATGTGGAGAATTATTGAGATACTCTAAGCATTGGGTTCCAGATTAGCCCTTATTTATCATATCGTTCAAACATAACGTTATAATGTGACGTCGTTGTTACAGACAACGTTTTCCCGTATGGCGCCAAAGACTAAGTTGACGTTACTTTACCAAAATGTGTATTGAATGTATGTATTGAGCATGTTGAATAGCTAACGCACAATTATTCATGACTAATGAAATGTATATATCTATAAACCAGGGTGAAAACACAGTTACTTTAAAAAAGCTGAGAGAAACTGGTGCACTATTTCTTGCCTCATCACTCATTTAATCATCCGCGCGCAAAGGATATTACTTGAGTTAAAATCGGCTTAACAATTCATCGTTTTTCGTGTTAAGATTGTGTTAGAATAGGGTTAATCCTACTGTAATTTGAAATTTGCAACGGTATATGAGATTTTTAACGGTCTTAAATTATTTTAATGACTCCGCCTTCGGCGTCGCCATTAAAATAATTTGCGACCGTTAAAAACCTCATATACCGTCGCAAATTTCAAATTACAGTAGGGTTAACCCTATATTTGCTCCTACAGGAGCAAATGCTCTATTTATCACGATGGTTTCAAACTGCAAAATTCTAAATAATTCCTTTTCTCTAATTATTGCTCTTTTTCGGTAGATTTATTCAAATTGGTCAAATCTAAAAATAGCCTATGAGGGAATGGGTTAACCCATGGACTTACAGAAGCAGACATTTCATGCAACACTGGCAAAAGTGACCAAACACTATGAGGACTCTGCACAAAACTGTAGTAACTACTTTCTTTCACCCTTACAAAGCTGAATTTTCAAATGGACCATTCCAAGATCAAAAAGTTTGGATCCTGGTAAGATATAGAGGATCTCGTGCGAGTTGTCTTTTAAGATCACACGTTCCTAAACGAGCCTTAGAAAATGTTATTAAGCGAGCCTTGGCGAGCTTAATAACAATTTCTTGGTGAGTTTAGGAACATGTGATCTTAAAAGACAACGAGCATCAGATTCTTTTTCTCACATAACAAAAAAGTGTATTTTCACCGTTTAAATGACATGTAAACATCGGTTTCCAAGGTTTGGCATCATATATGACGTATGACGTCATATATGTTCTAACGTGTTCTTACGTGTACGTGTTACAGATAAGGAAATCTTAACCCGTTGTTCTAACCCGGAGATAAGGGAAGTAATGTGAGAAACTGTGTTCCTTTGCAACTCATCTGGATCAAAACTACATTTAATTGCAAAGGTCATTCATTACATAACACAGTGGTACCCCTCTAATGCGACCCTTTAATATATACACATGATTGTCTTTATAAGCAGGTGGTTGCTAAATGCAGGGCAAAAGTAATGCAGAAAGCTCTCTGCATTACTTTTGTCCTGCATTAAGCTACCATCTGCATCTAGCACCCAGAATTATACCTCTTTTAGGTGGCCACATTAGCAGGTTTTTACTGTATTTACAATAGTCTTGCTCTTCACCCTCTACGTAACCATACACAGCATGAAACAATTACGACCAATATGCATTCTGCAGAAAGGTTTTGGAGAAACTGCGTGAACAAAAGTTTCATGTAAAAAGTCCTATATAAATCATCGAACAGGAACAGGAAAAACTTTTGGAGAAACCGCACAGACAAATTCAAATCTGACAGAGTCATTCTGAACACCTGGAATATGAGTCGCTGACAGCCATAATATTTCTTTCACGACACCATAGCCAAATTTGTCTTGCAAGATGGTTCAGTTTTTCCATCTTGCCTACCATATTCCGAAATCCCGAATGTATACGATTACACAATTAAGTATTATCTGAATGAACTTGAACATGGGTGTCGGATGTTGCTTTACAGAAAGACTTTACTGCATGGCTGACAGCAAGCAGTTCCAGGAAGTTGATAATTATGGTTTTTAGCCTCTTGGTTGTTCCATCATTCACCAAATACAAATAAGATTTTCAAATACAGCTCCTCAACCAAGGTTGGTAACATACATGTAATCAAAGTACTGACAGTACTGAAGGTTTCGGACCATATGTATGTCGATTGTAACTATACAATACGAAAAAGCTTGGTAGGGACGGACTGGTACCATTGAATCATAGTAAGATGACCTCTAAAGCATTATTTCCAGGACTAAAATGGTGTGTAATGGAACTGTTTGTTAAAACTGACAAGTCATCTGAACATAATTGCTGTGACCTTTTCTGAAAATCCTGTCAGTGTTTTAGATATTGTTTAAAGAAATAAATTGATGACTAGTAGCGCATAGTGCAGTTCCAATAGCTCAATTTGCCACTGTGTGCCTGAAGTAAGCTGAAATTGATATTTGCATGTAGTAAAGGGCCGTTACTCTATTATTATTTGACCGTCGTTGGTGTCATATAATGTGCCTCATGCACCTATCCATGTAAATACCCCTGCCAAATTTAAATGAAATATGAGCAAGTTGTTCCAATATATGACTCCTAACAGTCACATTTCCTATATAAATTGCTATCTGAAAGCAACTAAGGGTCATATTTCTGCTACTAACTGGTGGATTGTAACAGTATTTGGCGTGCATCAATCACTTTTCCATATATACACTACAGCCAAGTTTGGATAAATTATATATGCCATGTGAATCTAAATATCATACAGTTAACAAGATCTAATTGTAACAGAATATGTTGCAGAATGTCCCCTAAACGAAACTTACAACTGGTATTGATGAGCAAAATATCTAAATTTCAACAAATAACAGGCCATTAGTGAATACTTGGTTACCATAGCAATCAACACTTTTGAAACAACTGCATATATACCCCTACTGACCATTTTTCCGAAAAATATATTATGTAAAGTGTGACCCATTCAGAGGACACCACTCCATTAAAATGGCAACCAAGTATTTCAAAACAATTTGACTGAGTTTGGGGTACCCAAATACCCCTAAATGCCAATTTTCAGCAAATATGAATGTCTAAAATTTTGACCAATCAGATCCAACCATTCAGTTACCATAGCAACACATTATTTCGAAAGATATACCAATCAATTCGGAGTGTAAAAATATCCCGACATACCAATTTTCGGAAATATCGAACAATATCTGAATTTGTTGAAAAAGATCTAAATTTTCGACCAATCAGAGCCACCATTCAGTAACCATGGCAACCAATTCTTTAAAAAGACCTACAAATTAGTCCTGAGTGCCAAAATATACCGTCATACCAATTTTTAGCAAAATCAACCAATACATGTACTTTCGAAACACATTCCAATTGATTTTGAGTACTAAAATATCCCATGATACCAATTTTCAGCAAAATTCGAATGATATATAACTTCGCCAAACAATATCTAAATTTCGACCAATTATAGCCAACCATTTGGTTATGGTGATTTTCAAAAATTGGATATTCAATAATGTGGATTATCCAGAACAAGATATCAACATGAATAAAAATCATCTGGAATTCTGAATTTCCTTCTTGATACATTTAGGCTTGCTGGGCATATTTAAATGGTACAAGTAAAGAACTGGCAAGGCAGCATGCTTGTATGTTAACACATTAATGCTGGGGGAAAGCTTAAACACACACTACAAACAAAAATTTGTCAAGAATTATATACGTTCAGCATAATTTTGTTATAATTAACATTGTGTAAAACATACAATAAAATAATTCCATTATACCTCCATTATAACTACTAACTCTCTATAATTAGAGTAATTATCCTTAAATGCTTATAGTCTCCTAAGACATTACACACATTATAAACATGGATCTTAAACAACTGAAAGGTCTATGATCAATGTTTACGATGCTTGTCACACATCATGTAAAAATATAATTATGATCTTCGAAACTCAACATAAATACTTCTGATGCATTCAGAATACAAAATGCTTTTGAGACTCAAGATTATCCATATATCTCCGGGACGTTTCTCTACGGTCCGTGCTCCGGTTCGTGACGAAGGGCCGCTGCCGAATACTATGATTTTTTTTTTGCTTTCTTCAACTTCAACTATAACTACTTAATATGCACTGAATATTAAATTTACGTTTTTCAAATAATAAATATGGACAATGTTAGCCAATAAACTCGATAAAAGGTTTTTTTTCTAATAAAAACAATAATGCTTAAATTGAGGCCGATTTTAGGCTGCGAAATTCATATCCGCGGATATGAGTCATACCCGTCATATCGGGTGTTTAGACTGTATCTTGCAATTTCCAGTCGTTATCTTCATTCGTGTGTAAGGTGTAGAGAATGACGATGTTCGGACCATTATTCATTACAGTTTTCCCCGTAACGTTGTCTGTATCAATCCGACAAATTCAAGAAATGCTTGTACGTTTCAAAATATCTGCCCGACCCGTAAGAAGTCGATTACTTTCTGGGCCACTTTTACCGGCGCTCTGTGATATATATTCGTACGCGACCAAATTTATCATATTACGCAGCATTTTACATGGCAAAATCATTGGTAATTGAAACAGTTTCATCTGCATTTTGATAATTGACACACATATCAAATGAAGAATTGTCGATGTCGTTTATCCAACGCATTGCACTTGGAACTATATTTTTGTCTAGGGGTGTACATAAAATCACATTTTTGGCAAAATGAAAGTAGAAACACGGGTGAAATACACCCGTATACAACTAAATCGTTTAATCGGCGCTACGTGATAAACATTCTGTCAACATTAAACTATTCAAAATTTCTGCATTTGGGCTAATGAGCGTATATATTGTAAGCATAAATCGATATTTCGTAGTTTAACAGTGATCTGATTGCGCATTATGGGATATGAATTTCTATATAAATTTGCTTGAGGCATGCCATGGGGATGCATTACTATTAGGTTTCGGAAAGTAGTCCGAAACCTAAAAACCATACTAGTAGGATTTTCATGACAAATTCTTCTTTTCTGCTGTGACAAATTATCAATCCATAATTAAAGTCTTCTCTAATTGTATCTGTGATAAACATGGTAGATTCATCATCTCCTCTATTCCCCTGCAAAGCCAGAATCTTAGCTCTTTCTTTACAGTGGTAAAATAGAGGTGCAAATTCCACAGCAGAAAAGGTAGAAGCCAAGAGACCTAAAACTCTAGCAACTTCTCTTATCTTTGCAAACTTCTTGTTATGCAACTCTAAACATGCTTGGACAATTTTGGTCACCTTATCTTCTGGAAAGGCAGCTATCATTGCTACTGGATCTATATTATTCCCAAGGAAAGTAATTTTCTGTGTTGGTATCAAAACCGACTTGTCCTTATTCAGTATAAAGCCCGCATCAGTTACAAGATAAACTGTACCGGAAATATTTTCTTAAACATTCTATTATTGTATCTGCCATTAACAAAGAGTCATCATCAAAGTATCCAGAATGTGTATGTCCAAGGATGTGTTCAGATGCGTATACGGGTTTCATAAGGCACATAAATTGCTATGCCGCACAAGAGATGCCATTTGGCAAAGCTTAATGCTGGTAGATTTTCCCTGACTTTTGAAATCTCAGTTTTATTCTATGTTCGGATGCATGACACAAATCAACTGATGCGAAATAAAAACCAGGTTTAACCAGTAATAAAACAGATCCAAAGGTGTCCATTTTAAAATGGTGATATTAAATGTACTCATTTAAATCTTTAACTCTTTGCACATTAAGTAATTTTTCATCTGCAACAATTGTCATCTACTTCAATTCTTAAAACTAACTTTCTCCCTTTTTTTTGCAAAAATATGGTCAAGATGACAAACAGTTTGGATCCTGATGAGACGCCACATTATGCGGTGTCTCATTTGGACGGTTTGCACAGGTAACCACAGTTTCGCCGCTTAAGCGTGCAAAGATTTAAGATTTAGGACCATCCTATATTCACCATTTTTCTTAGGCACATGAAAACTGGAGAAATGAGTTCATCAGGGTGATGTTCAACCTCTTTAACTCTTTGCATGCTAAGTAAATTAACTAAACAATGTCATCTGCTTCAATTCTTAAAATAAACTTTCTCTCATTTCTTTGCAAACATATGGTCAAGGTGACAAACAGTTTGGATCCTTATGAGATGCCGCATTATACTGTTTGCATAAGTAACCTGCTTGCATAAGTAATCACAGTTTTGCCATAATTGTGCAAATTTAAGAGTTAAAAACCTTCATATCTAACAGTCTCTGAATTTCTTTATCTATTGCCTCATTCTCTTGTGCAGTAAATTTACTGACATTACAGAAAGATCTAACAGGATTAACACCTTCCAAAATTTTGATGTGACAGTGCTGAACAATATCCAAAACTGGTATTTTCTCCAAATTTCAATGTAATCTTTTAACCTACCAGCTACAACGGTACTGACCTGTTCTATTTCTTGGGCGCCATTTTGACTTTTTTTGATGGAACTGAAGGGTCCAAGGTTCCCAGTTCATATGGCCACGGTAGTTACCACGTCGGTAATGATGAACATGTCTAAAACCACCGTATCTTCTGTATGGACCTCTGACATATGTATAGCCCCGGCCAAGACTGTGCCCAATCTCGTTGTGATCATTTATTTCCTTCACATTTTTGTTTGCATCATTGTCATAACCATACAAAAGACCGGTATACGGGAGTGATGCCGATGCTAGATAATGATATTATGGATCTTAATCTGATCTATGGAGCTCTTTACAGCACATGTTAATCATCTTTTTCACTTCTCCTAAAAGAGTAATAACATTGGTGCTCCAATTCATGTCTTCAGCATCTACCATGTTTGTATTCTTGTCTGTAAGCTTGACAACATCAGACATAGCCTTGACTGTAAGTTCTTGAATGGCTTGCATTCTGTTATCATCCAATTGTATTTGCATTTTATACAGTCTCCATATACCCTGAATATCACACAGTTTGTCATCAGATAACCCATTCCTGAATGAGGAATTCACAAAACTGGCAAGGTCATCATACTACGTAAAGACTTAAGTTTTTCCGGCACGAGATTCCTGACCGTCAGATTCAGAAACAGTCAAATTCATTTCACCCGATAATTCATACTCTTCATAATCACAAACTTCATTTGAATAGTCAAAATAATCTGGAGGGTTGACTACTTGTTTCAATAAGCAACTCAAGTTGCTTCTCTTGCTTTTCTAACCTGGCAATTTGTGCAGTGAGGTTTGATTTCATCTCACGTAAAATTAAGAGTATCTCTTTTGTGACCCCTGTAGGTTTCGTAGACGACAAGGCCTTGTTACAACTGCTCAAAGCCGAGGCTCACTTTGCAATATCATCTGGTGCTACAACAGCAGTTTTAAACGCCAAAGACGTCTTTTTCCCATACCTTTGCAGTCTTGAATTGCCTTTCAGCCATTTTTCACTTCATGTGCTTGCAAAGTTGCAAACCGTTCATTTTACCATAAACCAAATAGGACAGCGAAAATTCTCTGAAAAGACCATAGTTGCCGAGACAAATATGTAAATTGTGTTATGGATAACACTTTTATTATGTTGAAGAAAAAAAATCGCTAAGAAAATGACTGTCCGCCATGCGGTCAGCTACCACGCACAGAGATAAACATCTGCACTACACAAGTAGCAAAATCGCACTGACCAGTATTGATGCCATCCAGTGCACATCTCATTTATGACCAAAGAATCCTATGCAAAAGATGTGACCCCCAGGGTGAGGGCAATTTTTTCCCAAGGGGCAACATTTGAATAATCTTGGTAAAGGTCCAGTCCACCAGATAATGTTATATACCAAATATTACAGCTCTAAGCTTTTTGGTGAAACTTTCAGATGATAAGAGTTTTTAAGGTTTTTACTATAGAATCCTATGTAAAACATGTGACCACCAGGGCCTGGCTGTGTTTGACCGCTGGGATATAATCTGAACAATCGTAGTAAAAGTTCACCAGATGATGCTTCATACCAAATATCACAGCTGTAAGCTTTTCCGTTAAGAAGATTTTTAAAGTTTTTACTATATAATTATATGTAAAACTTGTGATCCCCAGATAAGGACAATTACAGGGACAAAATTTGAACAATCTTGGTAAAGATCTGCCAGCTGATGCTTCACACCAAGTATGTGACACCCAGGTTGTGTCTGTCTTTGACCCAGGGGCATTATTTTTATTACTATAATAATACAATGTAAACCTTGTAACCTCCAGGGTTGTGCCAATATTGACCCCTGGGACAAAATTTGAATAATCTAACTTAAACTAGATGATTCTACGTACCAAATTTGGTAGCCCTAGGCCTGACCGTTTTTGGCAAGTAGATTTTTAGCGTTTTCATTTCTTTTTGGACATTGGTTGCCATGGCAACCAGAGTTCTGCATGGGATCAAATTCTTTGTTCAACTATGGAAGAGGTTGACCCAAGAAACATTCCCGCAAAGTTTGGTAAAAGTTCAGCAAGTAGTTTAGGAGATGTTATTTTAAGAAAAATGTTGACGACAGAAGATGCATTACAGACAACAGACACAGGGTGATCACAATAGCTCATCTTGGCACATCGTGCCAGGTGAGCCAACAAAAAGAAAGACTGTCACATCATGAATATTCATTAGCTGAATTTTCATGATGTCAAATTGTTGAAGGACTTTTTGACTAAAAGTGTAGAATCAGATCTATATCATGCCATAAGCAAATAGAGCAGACCCTGATCAGATGGCTCCTGTAGGAACCGCCTGATCTCTGTCTACTATGTTTGACCATGACAGAAAGTGTAGAATCAGATTTAACCCATTCCTTCACATAAACATTTTTCACATATTTGCAGACCCTAATCAGCTACATTTGAACACTTTACATCATAGATATGCCCTTAAATGCATTTGCAAATAGAGAAGATCTGGATCAGATGGTTCCTACAGGAGCTGATTATAGTCTGCACTATTTGGTTATGTGCTGCAGATCTGAATTCCTTACTGCCGTTACATTTCAAATTTCAGTATTACTACTTTTAGCCAGCACTCATACCACTGCAAATACTACTGCTATCCCTGCTACTACTACACCACTACCACAAGTACTACTACTACTATTACTATTGGTATTATTACAACTGTTACTACTTCTGCTGCTGCTGATACTACTTATAACTACCACTTCTGATACTATAACTACTACTACTAACTAAACTACTACTTAACTAACTAAACTACTACTAACTAAACTACTACTACTAACTATTACTACTACTTAACTAACTAAACTACTACTAACTAAACTACTACTACTAACTATTACTACTACTAATAACTAAACTTCTACTACTACTAACTAAACTACTACTACTAACTAAACTACTACTTAACTAACTAAACTACTACTAACTAAACTACTACTACTAACTATTACTACTACTAATAACTAAACTACTACTTACTAAACTTTTACTACTACTAACTAAACTACTACTACTATACTACTTCTACTACTACAACTACTACTACTAACTACTACTACTATTACTACTACTACTACTACTACTACTATACTACTACTACTACTACTACTACTACTACTTGTAACTACTACTAACTAAACTACTATTACTAACTAAAATACTACTACTACTAACTACTACTACTAAATAAACTACTACTACTACTACTATTACTACTACTACTTCTACTAACTACTACTACCAACTACTACAACTACTACTACTACTACTAACTAAACTACCACTACTACTACTACTACTACAAACTACTACTACTACTAACTAAACTACTACTACTACTACTACTATTAACTACTACTACATACTACTAACAACTACTTACTAAACTACTACTACATACTACTAACTACTACATACTACTACTACTACTACTACTACTACTACTACTACTACTTCTTCTACTACTACTACTACTTACTAAACTACTACTACAACTATTGCTACTACAACTACTACTTTTACTACTACTACTACAACTACTATTATTACTACTACCAATACAAATACTACTATTGCTACTACTACTACAACTACAACTATTGCTACTACTACTACATATACTACTATTGCTACTACTATAACTTATGCTACTACTATTGCTACTACTATTACTACTACTACTATTTCTACTACTACTACAACTATTATTACTGTTACTGCTCACTATTACTACCACTATACTACTCAACAATCCCCTCCACTCCCAACACCTCCTCCCTCCTCCCCTACCATTGCAAACAGTGAAGACCCTGATCAGAGAGCTAATCAAGGAGCCCTCTGATCTGGGTCCACACCGTTTGCAAATATTATGGCAAAAAGTGTAGATCCTGATCAGAGAGCTCATCTAGGAGCTCTCTGATCTGGGTCCAAACTGTCTGCATATTCCATGGCAAACAGTGCATGTCTTGATCAGAGTGCTAACTTTTTAGCCCCCTGATCTGGGTCTGCACTGTTTGCAAAACAAAAGCATGACACACATGTACAAAGTCTGCCAAAGATCAAGTACGACTACTACAACTAAGAACTACATGTCGTCGGTGTAATTCCATAAGGGCGTAACTGCAGCTTGTACAAGCTGCAGTTACGCCCTTATGGAATTACACCGAAGATGTACTACTTCCTCTATTACTACTACTACTACTACTGATACTACAATCATGTAATACTACCACTACTGATACTACAACTACTGTCAAATACCACCACCCCTACTACTACTGATACTACTATCACAACTTCTACTACTACTATTCCTACTACTACTACTATACTGCTACACTATTACTACCACTATACTACTCCCGAAATCCCCCCCCCCCCCCAAACACCTCCCCCCTCCCCTACCATGGCAAACAGTGTAAATCCTGATCAGAGGGCTCACTCTTTAGAACCCTTATCTGGGTCTGCACTGTTTGCAAAAACAAAAGCATGACATACATGTACAAAGTCTGCCAAAGATCAAGTACTACTACTAAAACTAATATCTACATGTACTACTTCCTCTATTACTACTACTACTGTCTATTACCATCACCCCTACTACGACTACTTCTACAACTACTGATACTAATACTACCACTACTTTTACTACTACTACTACTACCACTGCTACTACTACTACTGGGTGATTCTTCAAAAATTTGTAATATGCTGTCCGTCACCTTTCACATGATTTAAAAGTCATAAAAATTTACTTTTAAAAGAATATTTTATCTTTGCCTAGTTAATATGACATACCTTAGTGAGAATATAGTGATAACCAGTGAGAATTTATGTTCATTTTCTTGGAATCGACTTTCAAGTATGAAAGGGGGTGCAAAATTCCCATGTCCCTCATCATACAACACATAATAAAATGAGATATCTTGACCTTAAATCATCTTAAATTTGATAACTTTTCTCTATTGATAATGTCATTACATTATCATAGAATGAATGAATACAAAATATAGCTGTTAGTTTAATCTTTAGTGGCTTTTTTTCAGCTGCTGATTTTTGTCCCTCGTTTTCCTGTCAGTACCGAAACGGTATGGTGTTTTAGCCTGTACCTATTTTATCTTGAAATTGAGGGAAATCCCTTCTGACGTCATCAGAAGGTTTTCCCCATGCAGTCATTATAGGGTACAATTCGATTTAGCAATCCCGGTTCTATTATAAGAAATGGTCTCCCAAACATCGATTTCTATTGATTATGTTTTTAGGCTGTCAGCACCGAAACGCCCTCAAACCAGGCAAGCTGAACTATAAATTCATGTTAACAGACCTTGTTGTATACGCTGTGTGTACACGATGCTTAAATGCATAAAATAATTGAAACATGTTCTGGGTAAATGCCTGAAATTATGAAAAATAAACAAAATTGTCATTACCGAAACGGTCATTACCGAAACGGCCTGTGTTTCGGTACTGACATAACCCTTAATTATTTTGGTATCTGAACAACTATTTTGTGAAAATACGACTTTAACTTGCATCCAAAAACAAAATAAATAATATTTCTGAATAAATTCAGTACCATTTGGCTTTACTTTTTGCTGTCATTACCGCAACGTCATTACCGAAACGTCATTACCGAAACGTTTTTCATTCATTTTTTGGCATTTTTTGCCATTTTTTAAAAGTTGAGCAATGGAAATGTTTGAACTGTATACTTTTACGATAAATTAGTCCTAAAGCTAGTATAAAGCATGCTTTTAGTTAATTAAAAGAAATTTAGCAACACTTCGGAAACAACTTCGATACATCAAAATCTTAAAAATTAGCTGTTTCCATCACCTTGAGAGACAATTTTTGATTTTGCAAGATGTATTACTAAAAGAAACAGAATTACGTTATTCATATTCATAGTTTACACACATCTTGAACGATAAACACCCTTTAACCAAATATTTAGATAAAACGAGGTCCAATTTTACATCGTTGCGGTAATGACATTTTCAGGTCATTGGCAATTTATAAAATGTAAAAAATATTTTTTCTATTGAACAATCAGCACGGACATTTTTCTATTGAACAATCAGCACGGACATTACTCTTTATAAGTCAAAGACAGTTCATAGTTATGGTATACGTGTTAAGCAAACGGTTTTATAAGCAAAATATTTTTGAAAAATTTGTAGGCAAAATTACAATTTTTTGAAGAATCACCCTACTACTGATGATACTACTACCACTACTGATACTTATACCACCACTACTGTTACTACTACTACTTCTACTACTACTACTACCACTGCTGCTACTACTACTACTGCTGCTACTACTATTACTGCTGCTGTTACTGCTGCTGCTACTTCTAAGCTACTACTACTGCTGCTGCTACTACTAGCACTGCTAAGCTACTACTACTGCTGCTGCTACTACTACTACTAGCACTGCTACTACTACTACTACTACCACTGCTGCTACTGCTACTACTGCTGCTACCACTGCTGCTACTTCTACTACTACTACCACAGCTGCTACTACTACTAGCACTGCTGCTACTACTACTACCACTGCAGCTACCACTGCTACTACTACTGCTACTACTACTACTACCACTGCTGCTACCACTGCTGCTACTACTACTACTACCACTGCTGCTACTACTACCACTACTGCTAACACTGCTGCTACTACTACTACCGCTGCTACTTCTATTACTGCTGCTACTCCTAAGCTACTACTACTGCTGCTGCTACTACTACTGCTACTACTACTGTTACCACTGCTGCTACTACTACTATTACTACTACTCCTACCACTGCCGCTACTACTACACAACTACTACTGCTCCTGCTACTACTACTTCTAGCGCTGCTACTACTACTGCTGCTGCTACTACTACCGCTGCTACTACTACTACTGCTGCTGCTACTACTACCGCTGCTACTACTACTACCGCTGCTACTACTACTACTGCTGCTACTATTACCGCTGCTACTACTACTACTGCTGCTGCTGCTTCTACTACCGCTGCTACTACTATACTACTACTGCTATTACTACTACCACTACTTCCACTGCTTCTACTACTACTGCTGCTGCTACTACTACTACTACTGCTGCTGCTGCTACTACTACTGATACTACTTCCACCACTACTATTACTACTACTATAACTATTACTACTACTGCTGCTGCTTCTGCTACTACTAATACTACTGCTACTGCTGCTGCTACCGCTACTAATACTACTACCAATAATAATACACTAAAACCCCTTTAAACCAGACATTAAATTTAATATAAATTACCGACTTGGAGACAGATGGCAGCTTAATGCAGAGTGAAAGTCATATATAAAATTCCCCAAGGAGCTTTTTGCATGCCTTTCACCCTGCCTTTAGTAGCCACCTGTCTAACAAGAGAATCAGTAGATTTAACTGATGGATGCTCCTAAAAGGGATTTTTGGTAGATCTATCTACCTATGAAATTTCATGTTCATACCTATTATAGTTTTTATGTTACCCTCCAGACAATTTTTGAAGTAAGAGCAATAACAAAGGTCAATAACTCCTGAACTATGCAAAACAGAGTGATGGTTCTTGTGCACAGAACTTCTCCTTATCGAGATCAATATACCTATAATGTTTCATGTTGATATCTATCACAGTTTTTGTGGTATGCTCTGGACAAAGTTACGATGGATGGACAAATGGACAGACGTACAGACAATGCAGCGACTATATGCCTCCCAAAGAGGATTTGGGGAGTATAAAAATATCCAAAATCTTCACTTAAATTCCTGTTTAGAGGGGTTTAACTATACTAGTACTACTATTTCTACTACAACTATTACTGCTACTACTACTGTGACACTAGTACTACTACTACTATTGCTACTGCAAAACTAAAACTACGCCCTAATCCCCAACCCCTCTCCCAAGCCCCCTCCAAACCCTCCCTTCCCCACCCACCCCTCCCCTGCCATGGCAAACAGTGCAGACCCTGATCAGAGAGCTCATCTAGGAGCCCTCTGATCTGGGTCCACACTGTTTGAATGTTCCACGGCAAACAGTGCAGACCCTGACCAGAGGGCTCATCAGAGTTCCCTGATCTGGGTCTACACTGTTGGCAAATACAAAAGCCAGATGTACAAACTCTGTCAAAGATCAAGTCCCTTATCAGTGATGGATGGTAACAACTACTCATTCCAAAAGAGGTTGCTTAAATCTGATAGGACGATTTTAGCAAGCTCAAAAGCTTACCAATCGTAAACTCAGGAGTTTTTGTAAACTGGTATTCAGAAATTTCCAGCAGTTGGATGTAACACATAGCTGTGTAAGGCAGTGTGTTTGTGTTGATTAACGTCAGTTTCTTCTCACTATGGGCTAACTGGTCGCCAAGGAGAGAAGATACAAACCCAGGTAGATGCCCTACTCTCATTATCTACAAGAGGTTCTCTGGCTCTTTTTGATGCCCAGTGTAAAGCACTGATACATCAAACCTCAGTTTATAGTCTCGTAGGAAAGACTTGGTCGGGGATTGAACCGGGGACCCCTAGTATTGTAGTCGAGCATGTTAACCACATGATCATGTCTGCCAGTGTAAGGCAGTAGGATCGACAGTCCGTGACCCTAACTACTGGACCTATGCTTAATGTCAGATGGCTCTCTGACAGCTGTAATTATGAGAACAGAAATTTGGCATTGATCAACTATCTTCGACATGGCGACATCTTGGGTTAATGTCAACTCCCTCTGCACAAACTAGACCTCCAAAAGCAAAGGCACTCTTGTTATGCAAGCCTAGCTGGTAACATTGGTGAACAAAGATCTAGTTCAGCCAGTATGATCTCAAACCAGAGAACTTGTGAGTACCAGGGTCTGGTCCAGTCTGCATTATCCCAAACTAGAGAATTTGGAGTACCAGGATCTGGTCCAGTCTGCTCAAAATAGACAGTGTCATTTACAGCAGTCAAAAAATAGACCAACAAGGAAAGGAAGAACAAGATATCTTTTGATCTTATAGTCCATAATGTAATATCAATTGTGAGAGTGGACAGACAGACAGACAGACAGACAGTCGCTGCTCACAAAAACAATGTCTGTCTGTCCCGTATACAAAGAGTTAAACAAAGAGTCCACAGGAGAATTGATTACAATTAATACAGTATGCCTTAGTACCAATCCAATATTATTTCCAAAATGCTTCTTTGAAAATTTAGTTAGGTAAAGAGTGAAGACCCTGATTAGAGGGCTCCTCCAGGAGTCAACTAATTAAGGTTTTCAATGCTTGCCTTTCAGGACACCAATGCATACTCTTGCACAAAACGTGCTGTTGTAGTCCCGCTAAACCATGTATTAACAAGGCGATTCTCGTGCTCACGTGCTGTTGTTGACCGGTTTTAATTATACCTATTCGGGGCCTAATGTAAACAATGGACGCCAACGCCACAGCGTTTTGGCCTAATCTAGATGAACGGTGTGAGTATTTCAGGGGCATCGACAATGAACTGCTTTTAGTGATAGACATATTAAATGAAATCCCGTGTGAACGGTACTTGATACAATCGTGGAAAGACGTCAGAAAGAAAAGAGTGGCCCGGAGACTGCATAAATCGAACAAACGGAAGTGTCAAAGAAGTGTATAGTTTTGCTTGTATTTGGAAGAAATAAATTGATGCAGGAAAGCAGAAAATGGGTTTATGCAAGAAAAGCGTTAATACAAGTTCGTTTTCGGGCAATAACATCTGCAGTGTCCCTTGGAAATGCTCTTGCCCTCGCCCTATGGGCTCGAGCCAACAAAAGTCCCTCCGGACTCTGCAGATTTTATTGCCAGAAAAAATGTGTATTAACCCATTCCTGCATATAGACGCCTTTGACGCTTCTGTAAAAGTCACTTTGTGAAACCATTGTGATAAATGGAGCATTTGGTCCTATGGAGCAAATGCTCCATTTTTCACAATGGTTTCAACACTATACAATGCGGGCCTTTTGTCGGTTATCTGCCCCTGTCCAACCAGGTGGCGCTGCCACTGAGTAGGTCCTTTCTGAAACATACATGTATATGTCTCTAGTCCTTTGTTACACTTTTGTTATCCATTATTGACGGTTTTCACTTTGATTACACAATTTTTGTTTAATCGAGAATAACAAAGCATGTGGAAATATATTGATTGCATTTTGAAGTTTTATTTTTGTTTTATTTTGCACGTTTCTTTTTAAAAAATGTGGATAAATGATACGTTTACCCTAAACCTGAGAAACCGACAGAAATACATGGCTACATTTCAGACTGCTAGTTAAATGTTAAAATGTCTTTATTATAATATGCCTTTCAATGCCTTTGTAAACAGAGTAGACCCCGATCAGACAGATCCTCTAGGAACTGTCTAATCAGGATCTGCTCGGTTTGCTTATGATAAATATAGATATGATTCCACAGTTTCTGCTATGCCCCGAAATTCCTGTATTAATATATCATTATAAAAATAGTTTAATTGATATTCACGATCACATTATTTCTTACATTTATATTCATAGAGTGAAGGGTTAATAAAATCGAAAAGTTATAAACTTTTTTGGGAGGGAGGGTCTTGTTTATTATGCAATCACGAGAATAAAGGGGCTAAACCGGATATCCAATCAATCAGGGAACAGTGGTATCTACTTGACATATATCACAACTAAAAAAAACAAATTTGTTAAAATTGGAAAATCAAACTTTAATTGCATAAGTAAAACGAAATATTTATAAAGTTAAAGACCATACAAAAAGAAGAAACAAACAATGCATATTCGATACTGATCAGAGGCAGTTGAATAAATGAGTGTCACTAGTAAGAATACTAATCGTCTGTTCTGTTTTTAATAAAGAAACGTCTTAAATGGGTCCATACCGTTTTATTCAGTCAGAAATTTGCAAGAGAAGTTCAATGTCTTGAAGACTTAATTTTTAATTGAGGTTGTTAAATTTCTGACTGAAAGAGTTTAATTTTAACCTACAGTGGTGCAACCGAATGATGTTTGCAAAAATAAAATAAAACATTGCAGACGCTGATGAGAAAACCTCTAAAAATCGATTAAACACTCGTCACGGCCATTACAATTAGCTGATGTCTTATAGACTGGTTTCCTACATTTTGTAAGGGTTAAATATTTTAATTTTATTTGATATCTGAGGTGATTTCTGATATAAATAAAAACTATACTCGGAACACAACAAAAGCACAGTGTTTGGTCAAAAAGTGTGAATTCTAATCAGTTATTAAACTTATTTTTACATTTTGATCTGGATCAAACTGCTTGAACGTGTTAACCATTTACTCCATGTCATGTCAGAAATGGTGGCATCGTGAATATTAATTAGATAAAAAAAATAAAATGGCAGATTAACACATGAATGTTTTGCGAAAGTAGGAACTATAGAACTATGGAGCAGACCCTGATCAGAAAGCCCCTACACTGTACAGGAGCCATCTGATCTGGGTCTACCCTGTATGCAAAGGCAAACTTTTACTTGCAATAATTAAAGTAAGAATGGACTCTCAAATGGAATAAAAGGAAGAAATATTAAAATTAAAACTATATCGAACAAACAACTGTCAAGGGCATATACACAATATCATTGAAGTTAGAGTTTACATTATGACAGGGGACGTGTTATGACCGGTCCTGAAAGTGTAATGTCCCCCCCCTCTCTTTCTCTGTTTGTGCAAAATGGTTGAAAGAACAATATTTATGTTCAAAATGTAAGGAATTTTCATTTCATCTACATGATTTTAATCATTTTTTGATCAATATTATCACGATTAAATTCAGTAAACACATACAATGGCAATCAATAAAATCAGAAGTTATCCAGATGAGGACCTACTCGGTGCGAGTGCCACCTATAAATTGAATTTGGGGAGATAACCCACAAAAGACGCCCATTCTATAAATGCTCCTTTTCGGTAGATTTGTTCAAAGAGGTTGGATCTAAAAATAGCCTACACGGGAAAGGGTTAATGGATTTTGATTACCTTTTCTCCAATTTAATATGAAATACAGTCAGTGTGTCAGTTTGGAGTAGCACAGCACAGCATCCAACGCCTCTAATCCAGATCCACATCATCTACTCCAGATCCAAAGCATCTCATCCAGATCCACATCACATCCAGATCCACACTCATCCAGATCCACATCTCATCCAGATACTAAGCACCTCATCCAAATCCAAAGCATCTCATTGAGATCAAAAACATCTCATCCAGGTTCACAACATCGTCTAGATTCACAGCATCTCATCCAGACTCATCCAAAACATCTTATTTGGATCCTAAACATCTCATCCAGATCCACAGCATCTATCTCAGATCCAAAGCATCTCATTTGGATCCACAGCATATAATACCCATGCAAAGTATAATCAGACTCATTCAGATCCAAATTATTTGCAAATATTTGATTCACCCATGGCTTTCTTAACCATTTACTGAAATACTACAATCACTGTTAATCAAATTGGTGTCTCACAGAAACTCTTATGTGTTATGAAAACAAAAAGGGCATAAAGGTTTCATTATTCTACACCAATTTGATGTTTGTTTCCAAATCAGCAGTATAAACCATGGGGGACTGCTCTGTGTTAAAGCAGATCAACAACTATGTTTAACCCGTTACTCCATGAATACGTACGCCATTCTTTGCCTCTGCAAAAGGAGCAAACCTAGATCAGACAGCTCCTATAGGAGCCGTCTGTTCAACATCTACTCTGTTTGCTCATGATATAATATAGATTTGATTCTATAATAGTTATTCTGCCATTGACAAAATTTCCTGGGTTTTATGTGCCATTATAAAAGAATAAACTGATCAATATTCATGTCATTATTTCTTACATGAATTTTCATGGAGCACAGGTATAAATTATCTTTCAGTCAGGTGCTAGTGTCATACACATCAGCAAAACAGAACAAGCTGTAACAGGTGGCAAACAGTGCAGAACCTGACCAGACCCTGTGATTTTAGCCCATTTGCTCCCACGATCCCCTATATGGCATGTGGGAAAACAGTGTAGACTCTGATCAGATGCCCCATATTGCAGCGTATGATCAGAGTCTACACTGTTCGCTGATAGGTCTAGGAATTTCAATATTTAACAAAACGAAATTGAAAATTTAGGCAAGGCACCCCTTAGATAAACAAGAGGGCCAAGATGGCCCTTAATCGCTCACCTGATTACTATAGATTTAGAATTATAGCTGGATGACCCAAAGATGGGGCCAAAATTGACATAAGGGACAATATTTGAACAATGTTGATAGTGGATCATAAGCAGTGGTTCTGTAGAACAAGAGTTTCAAAGATTTAGAATATTGATTTAATCAAGACAATCATTCTGACCAATGAAGATTGGGCTAAAAATGTGACCTCTAGAGTGTTCACAAGGTTTTCTTATATGAGCTAGTGACCTAGCTTTTGACCCCGTGACCAATTTTCGATCTTGTGCGAGATTTTATCAAGACAATCATTCTGACAAAGTTTCATGAAGATTGGACAAAAAACATGACACTAGAATATTCACAAGGCTTTTCTACTGTTTAATCTAGTGACTTATTTTTTACCCCTCGTGACCCACTTTCGAACTCCTCCTAGATTTTATCAAAGCAATCATTCTGATGAAGTTTCATGAAGATTTGGCTAAAAATGTGACCTCTAGAGTGTTCACAAGATTTTTCTACTATTTGACCTAGTGACCTAGTTTTAGACCGCACATGACCCATTTTCAAACTCGTCCAAAGTTTTATACAGGCAATGATTCTGACTAAGTTTCATGAACACTTCTTCTTCAGAGCAACAGATAAAATGCGTAAATTTAAATATTTTCAACAATAGTTCCTAACTTCTCCACCAACTGCACTGTGACTACTGTTCAGAATCATCTAGAAGAGACGATTCTAAAGAGTGGTCACAGTATAGGGTTTGGTGGAGAAATGACGATTTTAGTATTTGGGTACCCACCTTTATCTGTAGCTCTGCCTCTGCGTTGGTCAAGCTTTTGACAAACAACTGACCAAGTGTCAAACAGCTGGTAACCTGATGAGATGCTGAGTAACTTTGCCTCACATCTGGATCTAAGCTGTTTGCAATGCCACTCAGGTCATGGTGGAATGAGGATTAACCCTTGGCTTGCTATTCGCGTCAATATTCGTACCTGTAAATAGTGAAGACCCAGAAGACTCCTGTAGGAGCTGTCTCATCAGGGTCTGCACTATTTACAAGTTGATTGTGCAACCAGTGCACTCTACAGCAGTGATTGCACAGTGAAATACTTGTACACAGTGAAGATATATGTAATTATACAACAAGGTATGTGTAAAGAAGAAGAAATGTATTTTAAAATTCAGTGAGCGAAGGGTTTAGATTACAACAATGAAATATTACCACATAATAACTGATAAATAGCTATATACAGTAAAATCCCAATATTTCCAACAATAAAACAAGTATCATTATCAGTCTTTAACGACAGGTGGCAACTTAATGCATGGTGTATCACACTGCATTATGCAGCAACCTGCCTAAGAAATTCCCAATTCTTCATTACTAGAATTTCTATTGAGTTGTTTTACTGTTGGTAGAAATACAATGAATATACTATAATATTAAAAAGTACTGACATGTTCAACTAGCTAAAACTATTACAGCTATGACCAAAACTTCTTTCAACTAATACTTGCAACTAATAATACTGCTCCTAGCCACTACTAAAACTATGCCATTAACCCATTGACGCCTCTGTAAAAGCCACATTTCGAAATCATTGTGATAAATAGAGCATTTGCTCCTATGGAGCAAATGCTTTATTTATCACAATGGTTTCATTTCATAACTACAAAATTCTAAAATTTTCCTTTCTCTAGTTAAGGCTCCTTTCTGGTAAATTTATTCAAAGAGGCAGGATCTAAAAATAGCCTATGAGGTAATGGGTTAACAACAGCTGCTACCACAAATACTACTTCTACTAACTACTGCTATAATTACTGCTACTATAACTAATACTACTACTCCTGGTGCAGCTAATATTATACTACTATAACTGATGCTACTGCCACCACTATTAGTGCTACTACTACTGCTATTACTACTACTGCAGCTACTACTACTACTACTACTACAACTATTACTACTGAAGCTACTACAACTACTACTAATATACCTACCAACAATACCTACCATCAGTACTGCCACTTAGTACTACTACTCTACTATTACTACTACAACAACTACTACTACTACTTCATCTAGATCTACTACTACTACTATCATTCTACTACAGTAAACCCTCTCTATAACAGCCACTAAAGTACATCAAGCATTTAGTGTTATAGGTAGGTGGCTGCTAAAAGCAAGGTGAAAGTAAAACAGATTGCTCCTATAGGAGAGTTCTGTTTTACTATCACCTTGCTTTAACCCTTTCCCTGTTCTATGTATATTATAAATTTCAGTACTTACTGAATATTCATGTACAAAATAGTCATAATAAAACGTGGAAGGTGGAACATTATAGCCATTTTAGGAAGTAAAGGAATAGATCTATCAACTTCTATTAGCAAACAGAGCAGACCCTGATCAGACTGCTCCTCTAGGAGCCGTCTGATCTGGGTCTACTCTGTTTGCAAATGCATGAAAACATGTTTCTATGAGGGAAAGGGTTAAGTAGCCACCTGCCCTAAATACTAACTAATTAACACAAATTAGTGACCGTTATAGAGAGGTTGTTCTGTACATCTAGACTTACTACTAAATCTATATCTAGACCTACAACTATATCTAGACCTACTACTACACCTAGGTCTACTACTACACCTAGATCTACTATTACACTTAGATCTACTACTACACCTAGACCTACTACTAATACTATCCTGCTACTACACCTAGACTACACCTAGACCTACTATTAATACTATCCTGCTACTACACCTAGACTACACCTAGACCTACTATTAATACTATCCTGCTACTACACCTAGACTACACCTAGACCTACTATTAATACTATCCTGCTACTACACCTAGATTTACTACTACATGTACCCAAAACTTCTAATACTATCCTCCTACTATACCTAGATCTACTACTAATACTATCCTCCTACTATACCTAGATCTACTACTAATACTATCCTACTGCTATACCTAGATCTACTACTACATGTACCTAGACCTACTACTAATACTATCCTGCTACTACACCCAGACTACACCTAGACCTACTACTAATACTATCCTGCTACTACACCTAGACCTACTACTACATGTACCTAGACCTACTACTACATGTACCTAGACCTACTACTAATACTATCCTCCTACTATACCTAGACCTACTACTAATACTATCCTCCTACTATACCTAGATCTACTTCTAATACTATCCTGCTACTACACCCAGATCTACTACTACATATACCTAGACCTACTACTAATACTATCCTCCTACTATACCTAGATCTACTACTAATACTATCCTACTGCTACATCCAGATCTACTTATAATTCCAGATCTACAGCTAATACTATCCTGCTACTACACCTACGATCTACTACTAATACTATCCTGCTACTACACCTAGATCTACTACTAATACTCCTACTACTACACATAGGTCTACTACTACTACTACTACCACTACCAACTACTCCTAACTACATCTAGCCCTACTGCTACACTACTACTACCTACCTACCTACCACTACTACCCACCTCCCTCCCCATCCCACCCCACCCCACCCCACCCAACCCCTCCCCCACCCCACCCACCCTCCCCCCACCCACCCCAAATCCCCCCACCCCTCCCCCCACCCCCAAATTCCCCCTCCCCCCACCCCAAATCCCCCCCCCCCCCCCAAATGAACAAAGACCAAGTTTAGCCAATGTAATAACCAATGGATAATCTGGATAATAATGCATTAATTCCTATTTTGAAGAATGACAGCAAAACATATGGTACAAATATAAATTAAATCTGTTATAATAATTACGTGTTCTGATAAATTCAATCTGCAGATAAGTAGTCTTATGCCTGTGACTAAATATGACTGTACAATCATATTTATTCACCGGTTAAGAGTTAACAAGACTACTGTCGAGGTAGGGCCCAGCCTAGGAGGTATCACATACACCTGCATGTAGTGAGCATGTTTGATAGAAATCGGACCAATCTTACAGAAGATATGTCACAGAAACAATCAGCCAATCAGATTGTATCATCATCATCAATAAGTACAGAACCCATACTTCAGGAAGAGGGCTTACCATCGCTGACTGGCTACAGCATGACAAACCTCTGTGGAGGTGACAGTGGTAAGCTTGAAAACATGCTGATCCCGAGGGTGGCTAATCTAGGTCAACAATGTCTGAATGGCCACATGACTGTGATGTGGGCAATACCAGAAGACTGGCTGTGGAAGAACCTAAACAGTAATATGCCATGACCTGAAAATAGACCTGACCTGAAAATAGAAACTCCTGAAAAACAAATCTCCTGCATGCAAGGATATTGAGACTGATCAATACCGAGATCATACAAGAGGATCTTAACCCTTTATCTCATGAATATTTAGTAAGCAATAATACAAATATTAATAACAAGCTCGTTTTTAATAATGACATTTTGAATGAAAGAATGTTTTACTGAAGAAACAGAAACTGTACAATCAGATCTTTATATAGTAACTTATAAGCAAACTAAGCAGACTCTGATCAGACGACTCCAACAGGTGAAGTCTGATTTGATTCTACTCTGTTTCCAAGTCATTAAAAAGTGTTTCTATGAGGTAAACGGCTAATATATTAATTCTTGAGAACCCCCTATGGGTAACCCGATGATCTTTATCTGAGAACAGTGTCAGAGACAGCCACTCACATGTATGTGGGCCTCTACAACCATAACAGGTGCTGCTTCAGCATCATTAACAGAGACAGCCACTCACATGTATGTGGGCCTCTACAACCATAACAGGTGCTGCTCCAGCATCATTAACAGAGACAGCCACTCACATGTATGTGGGCCTCTACAACCATAACAGGTGCTGCTCCAGCATCATTAACAGAGACAGCCACTCACATGTATGTGGGCCTCTACAACCATAACAGGTGCTGCTCCAGCATCATTAACAGAGACAGCCACTCACATGTATGTGGGCCTCTACAACCATAACAGGTCCTGCTCCAGCATCATTAACAGAGACAGCCACTTACATGTATGTGGGCCTCTACAACCATAACAGGTGCTGCTCCAGCATCATTAACAGAGACAGCCACTCACATGTATGTGGGCCTCTACAACCATAACAGGTGCTGCTCCAGCATCATTAACAGAGACAGCCACTCACATGTATGTGGGCCTCTACAACCATAACAGGTGCTGCTCCAGCATCATTAACAGAGACAGCCACTCACATGTATGTGGGCCTCTACAACCATAACAGGTGCTGCTCCAGCATCATTAACAGAGACAGCCACTCACATGTATGTGGGCCTCTACAACCATAACAGGTGCTGCTCCAGCATCATTAACAGAGACAGCCACTCACATGTATGTGGGCCTCTACAACCATAACAGGTGCTGCTCCAGCATCATTAACAGAGACAGCCACTCACATGTATGTGGGCCTCTACAACCATAACAGGTGCTGCTCCAGCATCATTAACCTATAGCCTGCTGCTGGCTGGCAGACCCATGATTACTTTTGCAAACAGTTTGCATGCTAATCAGACTCTTGCTTTACTCTGTGTCTCATCAACTATCACTAAAGGTGATGAAAACCCTCAAGCCTTCATTGCATATCCAAGGGCTGGTAACTTCTGTATGTGAGATATTGAAAAACTGTATGTAGAGTCTACCTATACTTCACAGATATAATGCGTATCAGCTTTCATTAAAATATGATGAAAACTGTAGAAGTTCAATCAACAAATTTTAGTGGCTAGCAACACATAAGGTACTACTCAAGGGTCAGATAACTCCTGTATGAATTGTAAGAAACTGAAAAGAATTATATTATGCACATACACTTCTAAGAGACCATGTGTACAACTTCCATAAGAACCAAATATCACTTCAGTATCTGCTAGGATTTAGAAAAAAAAACCTCCGGAAAACCCGAAATGTATGTAGCGTAACAAAATTCAAACTTTACCTGTAACTCATTTAAATAAAGCTGCATACCAAATATTACTTAAATATCTGCTAGGGTTTAGAAACAAACTCAGAAAGACCAAAGTGGGACCGACAGACAGACTGACAGATGGACAGACTGAGTGCAAATCTATAGGCGAGGGAGAGGTAGAGGATTTACCATCGCTGACTGGCTATTGCATGACAAACCTGAACAGTATTATGCTATAATCTGAAAATAGACCTGACCTGAAAATAGAAACTCCTGAAAAACAAATCTCCTGCATGCAATGATATTGAGACTTATCAATACCGAGATCATACAAGAGGATCTTAACCCTTTATCTCATGAATATTTAGTAAGCAATAATACAAATATTAATAACAAGCTCGTTTTTAATAATGGCATTTTGAACAAAAGAATGTTTTACTATGGCAGACACTGTGGTATCAGATCTTTATATATAAACTCATTAGCAAACTAAAGCAGACTCTGATCAGACGACTCCAACAGGTGAAGTCTGATTTGATTCTACTCTGTTTCCAAGTCATGAAAAAGTGTTTCTATGAGGTAAAGGGCTAATATATTAATTCTTGAGAACTCCCTATGGGTAACCGGATGATCTTTATCGGAGAACAGTGTCAGAGACAGCCACTCACATGTATGTGGGCCTCTACAACCATAACAGGTGCTGCTCCAGCATCATTAACAGAGACAGCCACTCACATGTATGTGGGCCTCTACAACCATAACAGGTGCTGCTCCAGCATCATTAACAGAGACAGCCACTCACATGTATGTGGGCCTCTACAACCATAACAGGTGCTGCTCCAGCATCATTAACAGAGACAGCCACTCACATGTATGTGGGCCTCTACAACCATAACAGGTGTTGCTCCAGCATCATTAACAGAGACAGCCACTCACATGTATGTGGGCCTCTACAACCATAACAGGTGCTGCTCCAGCATCATTAACAGAGACAGCCACTCACATGTATGTGGGCCTCTACAACCATAACAGGTGCTGCTCCAGCATCATTAACAGAGACAGCCACTCACATGTATGTGGGCCTCTACAACCATAACAGGTGCTGCTCCAGCATCATTAACAGAGACAGCCACTCACATGTATGTGGGCCTCTACAACCATAACAGGTGCTGCTCCAGCATCATTAACCTATAGCCTGCTGCTGGCTGGCAGACCCATGATTAATTTTGCAAACAGTTTGCATGCTAATCAGACTCTTGCTTTACTCTGTGTCTCATCAACTATCACTAAAGGTGATGAAAACCCTCAAGCCTTCATTGCATATCCAAGGGCTGGTAACTTCTGTATGGAGATATTGAAAAACTGTATGTAGAGTCTACCTATACTTCACAGATATAATGCGTATCAACTTTCATTGAAATATGATGAAAACTGTTGAAGTTCAAACAACAAATTTTAGTGGCTAGCAACACATAAGGTACTACTCAAGGGTCAGATAACTCCTGTATGAATTGTAAGAAACTGAAAAGAATTATATTATGCACATACACTTCTAAGAGACCATGTGTACAACTTCCATAAGAACCAAATATCACTTCAGTATCTGCTAGGATTTAGAAAAAAAAAACCTCCGGAAAACCCGAAATGTATGTAGCGTAACAAAATTCAAACTTGATCTGTAACTCATTATAATAAAGCTGCATACCAAATATTACTTAAATATCTGCTAGGGTTTAGAAACAAACTCAGAAAGACCAAAGTGGGACCGACAGATAGACTGACAGATGGACAGACTGAGTGCAAATCTATAGGCGAGGGAGAGGTAGAGGATTTACCATCGCTGACTGGCTATTGCATGACAAACCTGAACAGTATTATGCTATAATCTGAAAATAGACCTGACCTGAAAATAGAAACTCCTGAAAAACAAATCTCCTGCATGCAATGATATTGAGACTTATCAATACCGAGATCATACAAGAGGATCTTAACCCTTTATCTCATGAATATTTAGTAAGCAATAATACAAATATTAATAACAAGCTCGTTTTTAATAATGGCATTTTGAACAAAAGAATGTTTTACTATGGCAGACACTGTGGTATCAGATCTTTATATATAAACTCATTAGCAAACTAAAGCAGACTCTGATCAGACGACTCCAACAGGTGAAGTCTGATTTGATTCTACTCTGTTTCCAAGTCATGAAAAAGTGTTTCTATGAGGTAAAGGGCTAATATATTAATTCTTGAGAACTCCCTATGGGAAACCCGATGATCTTTATCGGAGAACAGTGTCAGAGACAGCCACTCACATGTATGTGGCCCTCTACAACCATAACAGGTGCTGCTCCAGCATCAGTAACCTTTAGCCTGCTGCTGGCTGGCAGACCCATGATTACTTTTGCAAACTGTTTGAATACTAATCAGACTCTTGAATTACTTGGCATCTCATTAGGAGACAAACTGTGTGTCTATTTAAATGCAATCACAATATCAAACTCATTATAGCTTAAATTTTGGAAATGAAGTCAGTGAAAACATGTGAAAAAATAAAATGCCCAGCAGACTAAGGGTTAATGACCTCAGTACCAGAACCATATGAACCACGCGGGTTATGAACTGCATACTATGCACCCAACAGTTGCTTTAATCTGGAGCTTACTTTTGACCAACTTGGGCTTAATATAAATCGACCACTCTATATAAATACTAGTAAGAAGGGTGAAGACTAAGATGATACTAGAAAATTACTATGATGATGATAACATTTGAGAAGTTATGTAAAGTTGAGCATTACAAGCTCATTGATAATGACTAGTGGCAAAAGAATATTGACGATTCTCGTTCTAGAGTTATGGAAAGTCAAGCATTACAAATTAATGATAATGACTTAAGGTAAAAGATGCTTGATGATTCTAGTTCTAAAAATTAAAGTTATGTAAAGTCCAGTATTAGAAATTAATTCATTCTACCTCTGAAGAAATGACCTGTGGCAAAAGATGATTTGCTTTAATGCTGACGCCGTAGCCAGTAGGACAAGAAGTTTCATGCAGCTGGCTCTAATGAAGCTATCACAAGTAACTAATGACTTTGAGATGGTTACATCATATGGCAGATGTTGGATAAGACTACTACCAAAGCTATGGCCAAAAATAAGCTACGAAATGAAGCTAACTGTACAAAACAAAGCTGACTGAGGATGGCATACATACAATATATGGCATTAACTCTTTGCATGCTAGCAATGAAACTGTGATTACCTATGCGAACAGTTTGGATCCAGATGAGACACCACATAATGCAGCGACTCATCGGGTTCCAAACTGTTTGACACTCTGATGATATTTTTGCAAAGAAATGAGAGAAATGTTATTGCAAAAATTGAAGCAGAGGACAATTGCTGAAGACAAAAAAAATCTCAACATGCAAAGAGTTAACTAAGATGATAAAACGATCAAATACAAAAATGATAACCTTTTTTTGTGTGTTTATTTGGTTTTAACTTTTTTTTGCATTTTAAGATATTGTAGTTTTTATTTGATTTTCTGTATTATTTTTTTTTTTTTTTTTTTAGGGAAAACCCAGATTTATTTTAAACCCTTATCCTGCCATTAACCCTGTACTCCAGATGTTCATGCAAGAAGTAATGACATCATGTATATTGGAATATATTTAGAATAACATATAAACAGAGGAATATTTAATCAAAGCCAAAAGTGCAGAATCAGATCATTATTATGTCATAAGCAAACAGGGCAGACCCTGATCATCCAGCTCCTACATAAGCTCTCAGATCTGGGTCTACACTGTTTGAAAAGGCATAGAAAGGTGTAGATATGGAGTAAAGGGTTACGGACCTGGACCTGACTTTCATTTGTAACAAGCTAGAATAAACTTGAGAAGTTAAATATTTAACTCAACCTCTCATCAAGATGCAAGCTTTTTGCCACTTGACAAAATTAATAGTCTAAAGAAAATTAAAAAAGTAAGTGCAATTGAAAAGAAATCAAACAGACAATAATTTTGATAGCAGGATAAGGGTTAAAATATTATAATATAAACAAACATTTCAATATACATACCAACATACACTCATACATACACACAAACATGATACAAAAATGATAAACTTTTTTTTGCGTTGTTTTGGTTTTATCCTTTTTTTGTATTTTAGGATTTTGTAATTTTTTATTTGATTTTCTGTATTTTTTTGTATTTTTTTTTAGGGAAAACCCAGATTTTATTTAAACCCTTATCCTGCCATTAACCCATTTCCTCATAAGCTAATTTTAGATACAACCTCTTTGAATAAATCTACCGAAAAGAAGCATTAACTAGAGAAAAGGAATTTAACTAGAGAATAATAAACTAGAGAAAAAATAATTTTGTAGTTTGAAACCCGATTGTGATAAATAGAGCATTTGCTCCTATATGAACAAATGCTCTATTTACCACAATGGTTTCACAAAGTGACTTCTACAGAGTCGTCAAAAGTCGTCAATATGAGGGAATGGGTTAACCCTGTACTCCAGATGTGTTTGTGTAAGAAGTTGAATGAAATCATGTATATTGGAATATTTTTAGAATGATAATATAAATACAGGAATATCTAATCAAAGCCAAAAGTGCAGAATCAGATCATTATTATGTCATAAGCAAACAGGGCAGACCCTGATCATCCAGCTCCTACATAAGCTCTCAGATCTGGGTCTACACTGTTTGAAAAGGCATAGAAAGGTGTAGTTATAGAGTAAAGGGTTACAAACCTGGACCTGACTTTCATTTGCAACAAGCTAGAATAAACTTAAGAAGTTAAATAACTCAACCTCTCAAGATGCAAGCTTTTTGCCACTTGACAAAATAATGCCCGAAGAAAATTAGAAAGTAAGTGCAACTGGAAAGAAATCAAACAGACACTAATTTTGATAGCAGGATAAGGGCTAAAATATTATAATATAAACAAACATTCCTACATACATTCCTACATACATTCCAATATACATACCAACATACATACTCATACATACACAGAAACATACACAGAAACATACTGCCACAGAACACAGCAACAGCAAAAACATATAGACTTAAGGTGATCCATAGCATATGATACCATTTGAAAATGTAATTAACTATTTATAAAAGTAATAATTATTGTAATACTGTAGCAATTTAGAATTTTCTCAATAACATCTTGTCCAACCAAAATAGAATAAATATCAGTAATGTACTGCCAACCAAACAAACTAGTATGTTTTTACTCCATGAATATTCATGTAAGAAATAAAGACATCATGAATATTAATTAAGATCAATTTATATAAAGGCTTAAGAACAAATTAAATTTTGGCCATGGCAGAGTCATATTCATATAATTTCGTAAGCTGATGGCTCGTACAGAAAGACGTATTTATGGAGCAAAGTGTCAATATCAGCATTTTAGATGAAAACTCCACAAATTAGTTTAAAGGAATAGCATCTTAACCCTAACCCTGCTGTGAAAAAACAATGTTAAATAAAATTTGGATCTAGTGAAATTTTAACAACTTACAATTCAAACAATCTTTTGAGAAAATATTGAACCAGTTTGAAACAGTTTGGATCATGATGAGAAGTCAAGTTACTTGGCATCTCATCTGGATCCAAACTGTTTACAAATACAAATAAGGTTGCAGTTAGCAGGATAAAGGTTAAAATTTCAAATTTATATGAGTTATATGACAGTACATTACACAATAATGGTATCAGATTTATGAGTCACCAATAAACATATAAAATACAAGCTCCACAAAAATCAAAATGTATAGTAACTGCTGTCATTATCACATTCCTGTATAGCAGAATATAAGAAGAATTGTATGCCAAAAACTTTATGTATATACATGTATATAACCAGCGGATGAGGTCAAGTGGCTAACATACTTCATTCCAATACCAGAGGTCCTGGGTTTGATGCCATATCGGACTAGGACCTTCAGGTAAGACTTTACAAATCAAGATCTGATGAATCAGTGCTTTATAATGGGCATCTACAAGAACCAGAGAAATTCAATCTATCCATCATAAGACAAGGGCATCACACCCTGGCTTCTCTGCATCCATCCCCCTATCTCTCGAGTGTTCAGTGAGCCCATTGATGACAAAAACTGACATTAATCATCACAAACAATGATGAAAATATACAGAGCCATGTGCAATGAAACACATACGGCCATAACACATGTGGGGGTAGTCTGATCTGTACGAACTTGCAGACAGGCAGGATGACAATAACTTCTGCACAAATCCAAATTATACAGTAGGTGGGGGAAGTTGAAACAAAATACTGATGGAGTATGTAATGCCAGGAAAACATGGAGGTCATATCCACTTTGAGCAAACACAAAAAGCAGTTCTACTCCAAAAAATGGAGAGGTCTGCCAGGTAACGGTAAACATCAGGCTATGGGCAATGTTTTAAAATAAACCAGGTAAAGTGTTTGACCGTTATCATTATTATTAATGATTACTACATGTATTATTATCAATTATTATTACTAATTAATATTATAATTATCATCTTCATCACCTATTACTATTATAATCAATTCAATTATTTTTGCAAGAATTTTGTCTGAAAATTATTTTAAGTTGATTTTGCATTATTTACGTCTTAGATTATCATCTTAAATTGCTATTACGTATCTTAGATTATTTATGCCAATTTGGGACAAGTATTTTGCCACTTTATTTAGATTGATAGTCTGTGCTAAAAGCTCTACTGAGCTTATGTTATTTGTTGTAAACCTGACCCTATTTTCTTAAAATTTACTTGACTTGACTAAATTAATAATTACTGTTATCATTATATTATAATTATTATTATTACTAATTACAATTACAATTGTTATATATTATTGCAGCTATTATTATTATTTTTATTATTATTACTACTTTTTAGGGAGGAGTAAGTTGAATGTCTATGAACGGTCTGACAGGATTGGTCATATGGATATCATATCCACTTTGGATAAACCCCTTAAGGCAGTTGTAATAAATGGTAAACATCAAGCTATATGCCAGCAGCTAAAAAAGCCCAATTAAAGTAGTGGGTATTTTACCTTATGTATCATCATTACAGTAATTGTTATTGTTGTTCTAAAGGAAAATTTTAGAAATGTGTAGATCTTAAACCATTGTGATAAATAAAGCATTTACAGAGGCCTCAAAAGGTGTCAATATGAAGGAATGGGTTAAATGTGCACTCAGTACGAACAAAATATTTCTATTATTTTTCATTTGTATTACAATAATTGTTGTTATTATCATTTTTAGTATTATAAATGTATTCATTATATATTATTATAGAGAGACAATGCAGACATTACTTAGCACTAGCAGAGATCACTTTTGAGAGGAGAGATGAACAGATATCAGGTAAACTGGCTAGAAAAAAATGGCGCACCACTTTCCTCTACTCAGTTTAAAATGTTAGTAGAAAAGAAGGCACCCCGTTAACAAGGAAAGCAAAGAGAAAGACAAAGACTGGCAAGAAACTAAGAGAAAGGCTGGGTGAAAATGAAATCCTGAGTACCAAGCCATTAACATTAAAAGGCGAAATTGGTTTATACATTTACTACTACAATAATTATCTACTGTTACTGTTATTTATTTATATACTCATCGAGTTATTTATCTCTTTGATGATCTTGACAATCATTCTAGGAGAATTTTTGAAAATAGTTAAATGATTTTATAACAAAACGACACAAGTGATTTAGCACAAATATTTGTTTTGCCCATGTGTAGCACTGAGTGTACCAAATAATAAGGTCTAAGGTTTGAAACCATCCCAGCCCATACTGCGAGCCAGGACTCACTGGATAATGAAGATCTCTAGGTCTCCATACAGTTTGAAAACTATATGGTGATATTACCAGCCCACAATATGAGGCGGCACTCAGAATAATGAAGATCTCTAGGTCTCCATACAGTTTGAAATTACCAGCCTACACTGAGAAACAGCACTCAGGATAATTAAGACCTCCAGGTCTCCATACAGTTTGAAAACTCAATGATGATATCACCAGCCCACATTATGAGGCGGCACTCAGTATAATGAAGATCTCTAGGTCTCCATACAGTTTGAAAACTCCATGGTGATATTACCAGCCCACACTATGAGACGGCAGTCAGGATAATGAAGATCTCTAGGTCTCCGTACAGTTTGAAAACTATATGGTAATATTGGTAATATTACCAGCCCACACTATGAGCCAGTATGCAGTATAATGAAGATCTCTAGTCTCCATACAGTTTGAAAACTCCATGGTGATATTACCAGCCAACACTATGAGACTGCACTCAGGATAATGAAGATCTCTAGGCCTCCGTTCAGTTTGAAAACTAAATGGTAATATTGCCAGCCCACATTGAGAAGCAGCACTCAGGATAATGAAGATCTTTAGTCCTCAATACAGTTTGAAAACTCTCTATGGTAATATTACCAGCCCACACTATGAGCCGGTATGCAGTATAATGAAGATCTCTAGTCTCCATACAGTTTGAAAACTCCATGGTGATAGTACCAGCCCACACTATGAGTCGGCACTCAGGTTAATGAAGGTCTCTAGGTCTAGATACAATTTGAAAACTCTATGGTGATATTACCAGCCCACACTATGAGGCCACACTCAGTATAATGAGGATCTCTAAGTCTCCATTCAGTTTGAAAACTATAACTATATGGTGATATTACCAGCACACACTGAGAAGCAGCACTCAGGATAATGAAGATCTTTAGTCCTCAATACAGTTTGAAAACTCTCTATGGTAATGTTACCATATTATTGTACTGAGTGTACCAAATAATATTGCCTTGCATTTTGAAAACATCCTAGCCCATACTGTGAGGTAGGATTCGGGATATTATAAAGATCTCTAGGCCTCCATACAGTTTGAAAACTCTATGTTGATGTTACCAGCTCACACTATGAGACACACTAAGAATAATGAAGATCTCTAGGTCTAGTTTGAAAACTATGTCGATGTCACCAGCCCACAATGTGAGGTGGCAATCAGGATAGTGAAGATCTCTAGGTCTCCATACAGTTTGAAAACTCTATCTTAATGTCACCAGCCCACACTGTGTGGTAGCATTCGGAATAATGAAGATCTCTAGGCCTCGATACTGTTTGAGAAAACAATGCTAATATCACCAGCACATGCTGTGTGGTAGCACTCAGGATAATGAAGATCTCCAGGCCTCCATACAGTTTGAAAACTCTCTATGATACTATTACATGCCCACACTGTGAGGCGGCACTCATAATGAAGATTAGGTCTCCATACAGTTTGGGAAACTCTATGGAGATATTACCAGCCTGTATTGTGAGGCAGCATTCAGGAAAATGAAGATCTTGTAGTATAGCATGACCCCATGTAGTATAGCAAATGATCGCAAAAAAGCAATATCTACTATGAAAAAGTAATGGAAGCATTGAAAGCAATGCCATAGTCCCCTACCGGCTGAATTTTAATTACAACTGCTCTAATTCTGTCACAAATAAATGTATCTTAACAAAATTCAAACTTGATCTGTAACTCATTTTAATAAAGCTAAATACCAAATATCACTGCAAGATCTGCTAGGGTGTAGAAAAAACTCCAGAAAACCTAACATTTCCCAAAAATGTCTATGTCTAACTGCTGTTATTCCGAGAAAAACCAATGCACCATAACAAAATTTGACCTTGATCTGTAACTCATTCTAATAAAGCTTCATACCAAATATCACATCAATATCTGCAAGGGTTAGAAAAATGGTGCCTTTTTCTAAAATTTCTAATTCAAAGCACAATAGTTCCATGAAAAATCAATTTAGTGTAACGAAATTCAAAGTAAATCTGTAACCAATGATAAAGCAACATACCAAATATCACTTAAATATCTGTGAAGGTTTAGAAAAATAGTCCAGAAAACCGAAGTGTGACACACCGACAGGCTGATCCTTCAGCGTTGCAGGTAGGGGACTAAAAATTCATAGTATACTGCAAAAGTATCATTGACAGACAACCTGAGTTTCGTATACCTCCCATAATGAAGAATGAAGAGTAACACAAACTTATACATGTATATCTCCTGTAGCTTGTGAAGTATCAGACTAATTGAAATCCAGTTGGTAGTTTTGAGTAATAGAGCATACAAGAATGTGATACATACTGTACGTATTACATATCCAAAGAAGAGTCCATGAATAAAACACTTTCTGCACTCTACTGGAAAATTTGTGACAACTTTTGCAAACCTTTAGATCTTGATTAGATCCAGATCCAAGTAACTGTGTCTCACCAGGATCCAAAAAGTTTGATGTTGAGATCACCGTTTTTTAATCAAAAAAGAAAACCAATCAAAATACAAATTGAAGAAGCATTCTGAGTACGGTATTGTTTTTGCAACATAGTGTCCCCTACTGGCTTGGAAAAATGAATAATTTGGGGATTTACAGCTGCCTATGTGGTAAATGTAATTTGTTTCAAAATCAGATATAAATTTAAGTAGTAATTTGTTATGCTGAAATTTTCTAAGTACAACTGCTGTAATTCTGTGAAAAATTAGTGTAGTAAAACAAAATTCGAACTTGATTTGTAATTTGATCATTATAATAAAGCTTAAAGCTGCATACCAAATATCACTTCAATATCTGCTAGACTTTAGAAAAAAAGTCTGGAGAACTGAAGTGTGACTGACAGACAGACTGACGGAGTTGCCGGTAGGGGACTTAAAAGGCAATACTTGCAGTGGACACTTGGTCAAGAGTGCAATAGGTTAAAGTTGTTCCCAGCTGGCAATTCTATAAATGTGCATATGTCCAAATAGCAATAAAGCTTATTAAAATATTTTTCAATTCTATATTTGCAAAGAAATATAGTGGTCATGACTGACCCAATGAAGTATTTAGATAAAAACATCAAGGACTAAGATCCAATGTAAGTAATTCAATCAAATTTCTCTATATATATACTTATGCCCTTTTGGTAGTGAAGTTTTTACTAGAGTTTGACAGAAATCCAGCCAGTACTATTTTTAAATCCAGCCAGGAGTGTTTTGAGAAATACAGCAGACAGCAGGCAATACATTTTTCATGAAAAACTCTTATAACTTTCTTTATTATATGCCACTCTGTGATACCAAGTCTTTTCCCTCGTTTCTGTAGGATGTTATACAAATTCTGGATTAAATTTCAGATGGCTTGTGTCAAGCTATGCAAAAAATACACGTTACTAAGCTTTTTAAAACACAAATATGGTTTTGAAGAACGTAAGAGGAGAAAATGTTTTAATTCAAATGAAATAGTGGCATATAAGAAACACAATATCATATGACAGAATGGTATTAATTGCTGTATCAAGCATTCGACTTCTGAAAAGCAGCTTGTGAAATCAGACTTTCCGCTAAATTAATTTCAAGCTTGTTACAGCACCTGACACCATTCTTTCAGCTAGTGTTATGTATTAACTATGGAGCTTGTATTTTATATGTTTATGTCTATATGAGTCCCTACCCTCAGCCATATGATCTTGATGATGATGAAGAAGGTACGAATTTATCGTCTCCTCATCCGACGAAATGAAGGTGGCCCCCCTGTAATAAAACAAATAACTTTTATTAACACTTTGTATGCTAGCAGCATATTCTCTGCTATTTATGACCTATGCAAATAGTTTGGATCCAGATCAGGCCCTACATAATATTGGGCCTGATCTGAGATCCAAGCTGTTTGTCACTGTTTTAACTTCTGCAACCAAAACATAACAAGAGCTGTCCGCAGACAGCGTGCTCCACTTTCTTTAGTGCTGGATAGTGCAGTGGAAGTCTAAGTTAGAAAGGGCAGATAACAAAAGCAAAATTAATTTAAGGGTTACATGCCCTTGTGAAATGGGTCCCCCTTGTAATAGTTAATAAGTATACAAAGATGAACCAAATATCCTGGACAGTTTCTGAGACATGGACCTGAACATAAAACTTAATCAACAATGAAAATTCTAAGTCGAAAAAGGGGCATAACTATGGCAAAATAAATTTTAGGGTTACCTAACCTTGTGAAATGGGTTCCCCTTGAAACAGTGGAGCTAACAAGAGCTATCACAGGACAGCGTGTTTTACTATTCTCAGAATTGTTAGTGTAACAAGAGCTGTCACAGGACAGCGCGCTCGACTATTCTCAGAATTGTTAGTGTAAAAATGCTTGATAGTGGACTAAAATAGTGTCCAATGATACTAGAAGCAAGTAATCAGTCTCAGTAAAATATCTTTAATAGCATTCAGGATGTAGGATCTCTTTGAACCCTTTAATGAAAGAGAAAAACTTAAGTGAAAAAGGGCAATAATTTCTGTTACACTGCTTGACAGAGTAATGTATTCTTGCCTACATATGAAGCTTGAGGTGGCGAACAAGTGTTCCAAGTTTCAAAGCTTTATCTCAAAGGGTTATGTAAATAAGTGGACTATAACAAAAACCTTATCCAAAAGTTCTAAGTTAAAAAGGGCCATAATTCTGTCATAATGCTTGACAGAGTTATGTACTGATGAAGATTGTGGTGGTGAACAAGTGTTCCAAGTTTTAAAGCTTTACCTCGAAGGGTTATGTAAATAAGTGGACTTTAACAAACACCTTAACCAAAAGTTCTAAGTTAAAAAGGGCAATAATTCTGTCAATTGCTTGACAGAATTATGTACTCTTGCCTGCAGATGAAAATTGTGGTGGTGAATATGTGTTCCAAGTTTCAAAGCTTTATTCCAAAGGTAAGCGGCAAAAAGTGGACTTTAACAAAAACCTTAACCAAAAGTTCTAAGTTAAAAAGGGCCATAATTCTGTCAAAATGCTTGACCGAGTTACATACTGTTACCTACAGATACAATTCTTGATGGTGTACAAGTGTTCCAAGTTTCAAAGCTTTATCTCAAAGGGTTATGTAAGTAAGTGGACTTTAACAAACACCTTAACCAAAAATTCTAAGTAAAAAAGGGCCATAATTCTGTCAAAATGCTTGACAGAGTTATGTACTGTTGCTTACAGATAAAGATTGTGGTGGCGAACAAGTGTTCCAAGTTTCAAAGCTTTATTCCAAAGGTAAGAGGCAAAAAGTGGACTTTAACAAAAACTTTAACCAAAAATTCTAAGTTAAAAAGGGCCATAATTCTGTCAAAATGCTTGACAGAGTTATGTACTCTTACCTACAGATGATGTTTGTGGTGGTGAACAAGTTTCCAAGTTTCAAAGCTTTATTCCAAAGGTTAGAGGCAAAAAGTGGACTTTAACAAAAACCTTAACCAAAAATTGTAAGTTAAAAAGGGCCATAATTCTGTCAAAATGCTTGACAGAGTTATGTACTCTTACCTACAGATGATGTTTGTGGTGGTGAACAAGTGTTCCAAGTTTCAAAGCTTTATTCCAAAGGTTTAGAGGCAAAAAGTGGACTTTAACAAAAACCTTAACCAAAGTGTGACGCGGACGCCGACGCGGATGCGGACGCCGACGCCGGGGCGAGTAGGATAGCTCCACTATTCTTCGAATAGTCGAGCTAAAAATGCTTGATAGTGGAATAAAATAGTGTCCAATGATACTAGAAGCAAGTAATCATAGTCTCAGTAAAATATATTTAATGGGTGTAGGATCTCTTTGAGCTCTTTAATGAAAATGGGTAATAATTTCAGCTAAAATGCTTGACAGAGTAATGTACTCTTGCCTGCAGATGAAGTTTGTGATGTGGAACAAGTGTTCCAAGTTTCAAGTTTATGTAAATAAGTGGACTTTAAGACTTTAGTGGACTTTAACAAAAAACCTTAACCAAAATTCGAAGTTAAAAAGGGCCATAATTCTGACAAAATGATTGACAGAGTTATGTACTCTTGACTGCAGATGAAGTTTGTGATGTGGAACAAGTGTTCCTAGTTTCAAGTGTTCACTTATTATAGGACTGATTTCGCTCAGTTAATTTTGTTCATCTTGTGCATGTGTATATACATATATTTTCAATAATGATAACGATATAAATCTATAAAGGACAGTGAATTTACCCAAGGTCCATAATGGGACATATCTCCTACCTAAACATAAAGCACTTTTGTCAATGATCAGGGGTCAGAAAACCACTAGATAACCCTTTCCCTGTTCTGTGTTTATTCAAATTTTCAATACCTACTGAATATTCCTGGACAAAATAGTTGTAATGAAATATGGAAGATGGAACACTGTAGCCATTTTAGAAAGTAAAGAAACGGATATTTCAATGTCCAATAGCAAACAGAGTAGACCCTGATCAGATGGCTCCTATAGGAGCCATATGATCTGGGTCTACTCTGTTTGCAAATGCGTGAAAACACGTTTATACTTGGGATAGCCTGTCCAGGTATGCCATTAACAGAAGTTCTGATCAAGAGAGTTTGGATACATTTGTTTTTTAAATAGTGCAACTGCGGGGACCAAACAACAGTGCTGGATAACAAGAGGTTTCTGGCTAAGAGAGGTGCCTATCAACAGAGGTTATACTGTATTAACTCTTTCCTTCATATAAATGCCTTTTCTATCATTTGCGAACAGAGTAGACCCAGATCAAATGGCTCCTAGGATCAGGGTATGCTATGTTTGCTTGACATAGCATAAATCTGATTCTACAGTTATTTCCTTGATAATTTTACCTAATAAAAATTCAGCTAATAAATATTTATGAGGTCATTCTTATTCATGATGTCATTATAGAATAAGATTTTATTTTATTTCATAAGCAAACAAAGGAGACCCTGATCAGACAGCTCCAATAAGAGCCATGTGATCTGGAACCAGATTGTTTGCCAAGGCATCAAAATGCATCTCTCTCAGGTATAGAGTTAACCCTTTACTCCATCAATATGCCTTTCTACCCCTTTATAGAGTAGACCCTGATCAAACGGCTCCTATACGAGCCATCAGATCAGGGTCTGCTATCTTTGCTTATGAAATAATATATTTAAGATTAAACAGTTTCTGCCACGTTCAATAATTCTTGTGTTCAAGTGCCATTTAAAAAAAATAAAATTATGATGTCTTTTTTACATCAATATTCTTTAGTAGAGGGTTAAGAATGATACAAAAATACTGCTTACCAAGAACATCATAGCCGTACCGTTCAACTGGCTTGTAGGTACGGCCATACCGGGAGCGACCCTCTCGGAAGATCCGAGGAAGGTCGTCCTCCGGGAAGATATTTGGGGGGTCAGCCTCATTCCTCTCATCATCAACATCAGCTGGCTGGGGTGGCTGGACAACTAAATGCCTGCGACGTCTGGCAAATGGCTCAGAATCAGAATTAGAAACAGAAGGCGATCTACCCCTCTTCCTTGAACGCGGAGGTGCAGGTAAACACCTTGCTGCCGAAGGGGAAGGGGGAGACCCAACATGGGGAGATGAAACTGGAGAAATGGAAGGTGAACCCTCCATTTCTTCAGCCTCTGCCTCATATTCCAGATCTTGCTCAACGACCTCTGACGCTAAAGGAGATGAAGCCAGCTGGGTTATTCGAACTGATGTTGGTGGTGAGGGGGGAGAGAATGAACTACCCTCTTCCGCCTCATACACAAACATAATTTCGGATATCTCACCAAGCTCCATGTTCTCTAACTCCAGGGTAGTGATGGGCAAATCTGGAACAGAGGCAGATGGTGTCGATGAAATGGCAGGCAAAGCCACCCTTTCATTAACATCCCTCATCGCCACATGTTCGGTATCCCTCTCCTCCTCCAACAGACAAGGGTCACCTGCCTCTCCACCTTCTCCTCCTGTTCTGGGTGATACCCCAGCAACAGGAGGACTTGGCTGAGGTAAGACGGTAATTAAAGGAGATCTGCACCTCTTCCGCGAAGGTTGAGGAGCAGGCGGACACCTTACTGCAAAAGGGGCAGGGGGCGATCCAGCATGGGGAGTAGAAACTGGAGAAAGGGAAGGCAAACACTCCCTTTCTTCAGCCTCCACCTCACGTTCCTGCAATCCTCCTTCAACCGCTGATGCCAAAGGCGATGAGGCAGGCGAAGAAACCTGAATCAATGGAGTTGTTGGGATGGGATGCACTTCCACCTCAACAACTATCAAAGATCCAGGTTCCCTCACCAGCTCTACCTCCTCTGACTCCAGGGTAGAATGAGGAATTGCAGCAACTGAGGCTGATGGGGTTAATGAAACGGCAGGCAAAGCCACCCTTTCATTACCTTCCACCATCTCCACATCCTGAATATCCCTCTCCTCCTCCTGCAGACTCAGGCTACCACCTGCCTCTCCACCTTCTCCTCCAGTACTGGTCGATAGACCAGCAAAAAGAGAATCAGGCTGAGATGGTCTTCTGAAAATTCGAAAGATTGGTGGAGAAATGCAGGCATTTGGATTGCCACTGAAAGAAGACAATTAAAAATGTCTTAGTTTATATTGTGAGTGTTATAACAGACTACTATTCTTAATCCACTGTTCGAGCCATACTGTTCATTAGTGATGCCCTACCCTAATTTACAATGCCTTTAGGAGCCATTTCATATATAGAAGCATACCTATATTATATCAAGAGTCTGATTTGGTACTTGTCCAGCTAAATTAACAAGAGGGCCATGATGGCCCTGATATCGCTCAACAGACAATCAGAGGATAAGATTTTCAAAGTTTTCACTATATGTTTCTACAGAAAACTGGCCAACCCTGGGGTTGGGCCAATTTTGACCCAAGGGGCATCATTTATAAAACTTCAGGCCTGGAAAATTCCACTCGTCCGCTCGCCATGACGAGTAACTTTCTTGCGGGACGAGTAGAATTTCAAAAATTTTAACACTGATTTTAAGTAAAAATAGACAAAAGCAGCTGGCAGGACGAGTAAAAGTTTTAGGATTTTTCCAGCCCTGAACTTTATATAAGACCTGAGCATGATGCTATGTGCCAAATATGAAAGCTGAGACCCTTCCAGTTTCAAAGAAGATTTTCAAAGTTTTCACCATATGTTTCTATTGAAAACTGGCCACCCCTGGGCAGGGTAAATTTTGACCCAATGGGGCATAATTCATACAAGTTTTGTAGAGGACCTAAACATGATGCTATGTGCCAAATATAAATGCTGAGAAACTTCCAGTTTCAGAGCAGAAGATTTTCAAAGTTTTCCCTATATGTTTATTGAAAATTGGCCACCCATGGGGTGGGGCCAGTCTTTACCCAAGGGGCATAATTTATATAACTTTTGTAGAGGACCTGAACATGATGCTATATGTCATATATGAAAGCTCAGAACCTTTCAGTTTCAGAGCAGATGATTTCAAAGCTTTCACAAAATGTTTCTATTGAAAATTGGCCATCCCTGGGGCGGGCCAGTTCTGACCTCAGGGACATAATTTATGTAACTTTTGTAGAGGACCTGAACATAATGATATGTGCCAAATATGAAAGCTGAGAACCTTCCAGTTTCAGAGGAGAAGGTTTTTAAAGTTTTCACTGTTTCTATTGAAAACTGGCCACCCCTGGGGCCCAATTTTGACCAGCGGGGTATAATTGATGTGACTTTTGTAGAGGACCTAAACATGATGATATGTGCCAAATATGAAAGCTGAGAACCTTTTTGTTTCAGAGGAGATTTCACAAAATGTTTCTATTGACAATTGGCCACCATTGGGGTGGGGTCAATTTTGACCCCAGGGGCATAATTTATACATGTATAACTTTTGTAGAGGACCTACATATGATGCTATGTGCCAAAGATGAAAGCTAAGAACCCTGTAGATTCAGAGCAGAAGATTTTTAAATGTTCAAACTGTTGATGACAGACAACATACAACAGAAGCCACACGCTGACAGACGACGGATATCAGGCTATCACAAAAGCTCACCCTGAGCAGTTTGTGCTCTAGTGAACTAAAAAAAAATAAAAAAAAATAAAGGGACTAAACTCCAAAATATTGAAATCAAGAGGTATGGTTCTTATGTAGTGGCCCTCTCCTCATTGAGATTTACAAACCTATGAAGTTTCATGTTGATACCTCTTATATGTCTTAAGTTATGAGCTACATTAAAGTATTTGCAAGTCCACAACGACAACAATGATGATGACAAAGATAACGTCTACAACTAAGTAATCATAATAGCTCGACTTTTCTTCAAAACAAACCAAGCTTATAAATAAAACTGTTGTTTTAACCTTTTCTCTCATGATCATTTATGTAAGAAATCATGAATACATATTGGCTGATTTTTAGCTCTTCTGTTTCAAAGAAAAGTCGAGCTATTGTAATTACTGGGTTGTAGGCGTTTGCGTTGTTGTTGTTGTTGGAGTGCAAAAACTTGAATGTAGCTCATTATTCCAAGAGTGTAAAAGGTATCAACATGGAACTTCATATGTCAGTAGCTTCATATATTAGTAGATCTCATTGAGGGGAAGGCCCCTACATAAGAACCATAACTCTTGTTTTTAAAATTTTGGAGTTGATTGTTTTTAGCTACACAAGCACTATATCAGATGAGGGTTGGGGTCACATGCAGCTCTTGTTTAATATGGTGAATGAATACAAGGCTGTTTTGCCATGGCAGAAAATCGTTGACGTTCTTCTACAATGTCGTATGTCAATTTTGCATGTTTTGAGAAAAAAAAACATATTCATTTCTGTGTTTGTCATGTTACGGTTCTCAAAATCGGCACAAATCATAAGGAGATATTTTTACATGTTTATGCATGTCACTTATGTGTCTGTGACCCTTATGTTTCTGTGTCTGTGGCCCTTATGTTTCTGTGTCTGTGGCCCTTAGATTTTTTCTGCAGCAATATAGAACCTTTAAGAACTTGAATATTGTTGCATAGAAATATTATACGTCGGATACAACATTTACTAATTTGAAAAATGACTTGCACTTTGTTATACCATAATTTGGAATGTCAATGTTTCTTTCGAATTCTGAAATAATAAAAGAATGATTATCTTACATTAATTAAGTTGTTTTATCACAGAAGGCATATGTACCTTCCTCCATTTAATTCCGAAAATATTAGTCCGAATGACAACAACACCTGAATTCGCAGCAGCTCTCCTTCACATACGACATTTCAGAAGAACAAAAATATTAACCAACAATTATACGATATAAAATTGCATGCCATAACTTTGCCGTCTGATTGGCCACAAAAACGACACTCACTAGACGTAGACGATGCAGAATTTTCTGCTCATTTAGATGAAACGAAAAAAAGTCACACCAGAGTTGATATACGACAATTAAGAAGAATGTCGATGGAGTGTAAAATCAGAACTATATAATTTTATTGGTAGACCCTGATCAGACAGCTTTTACAGAAGCAGTTTGATATGGCATTATATATTTCAAGTACTAAAACTGTCGTGTCACACTAAACCTATATTATAACCATTCTCAACCCATTTTCTCATAAGATATTTTTAGACTGCATCTCTTTCAATATATTTCTTAGTTGAAAAGGGAAATTTACCAAGAGAAAAACTAGAACTGTTTTTTTCATACAAAAACTGATGTGCCCCCCCCCCCCCCACCCCCCCCCCCCCCCACCCTATCCCACACCACCCCTGGGCAGACAAATTTTTCCCATATCTCTATAGAAAATCATCAAACCAGAACAGGAAAAAGATATGCACAACTAGACATGGTGCTGATTAATCCTATGAAGTTTCATGAAAATCCAACGGAAGGTTTTGGAGAAACTGCGCAAACAAATGGATGGATGCCACACACATAAACAAAATATCTCCCCAGTATACTGATACTGATATTTGTGTAACTTTGAAACCATTGTGATGAAAAGACCATTTGCTCCTATAGACCAAAATTTAATGCTCTATTAATTTTCAATAGTTTCAAAAAGTAAATTTACAGAGGCATCAAAAGGGGCTATTATGAATGAATGGGTTAAGAATCATCTCAAAGCAGGTGACAATGTAGGCTTTGGTGGTCAGATAAGGGTGCTGATTTTGTAATGTATAATTTATAATCTTTTATTTTAGGCATACACCATTTTTTAGCTGTATTATCTCATTAGATACCAGAATTCAGTTTAACGTTACAGTACATATCACGTGACTAGAAAGGCACCGAAAAAACCCTACCTCAGTAAAGTTTGCTTTTTATATTTTTATGTATGTAACCCTGATGAAGGTACATTGTACAGGTTTGTAAGTACCGAAACGTTGGTATATTAAATAAACAGATAAATCTGATCTGACTTGGTCGTTACGTTCCACCACCGTTTTACTACTAATTTAAAATTTTGAAATGTATAATTCATAATTTACACATCTGATCTACATCTACTTTTTGGTCTCGACATATGACTGTACTTACATGTATTTTTAATGCAATCTTCCATAAATGTATCAAAATCCTATATTGATCTATTTTCCAGTTATTGATACTAAGTTATGCTAGGTTACCATGATATTGATATTCAAACTGCTATTGTTAAGCTCTCTACAAATTATCTTAGATAAACCTCTACATCTATGCACTTGTTTACATCTATGTAAGTATAGTTGGGTTTATCATTCCACTTTTCAAGCATCATCAAAATGCCAAAATACAGGGTTTTTTTACACAAATATGTCAATGTCAAAATTTTAAATCAATAGTGAACAATGTATGTGAAGGTCGTATGTGAGAACAACACAGTACAGTAAAACCCCGGCTAATGCGACCACTTAATAAACGGTCAATGGCGTCGTTAAAATCAGGTAGTTGCTTAATGCAGGACGAAAGTTATGCAGAAAGCTCCAATAGGAGCTTTCTGCATAACTTTCCTCCTGCATTAAGCTACCACCTGCCTTTGCCACCAATAATTATGCCCTTTTTTGGTGGTCGCATTAGCGGGGTTTTACTGTATATACATAATACTACTGATTTCTTACAAGATGCAATTATTAAGCTTTTAAACCAATTTGACTATAACTCTTTACTCCATGAATATTCATGTAGGAAATAATGACATCATGAATATCAATCAGTATAAACTTAATAATGACATGAACAAAGCAGAATCCTATCTGTATTCATGTAATATACTAACAGAGAGAGTCCTATAGGTGCTGTCTCATCTGGATCTATACAGCTTGCAAAGGTGAAGAAGGGTTAATATCACCTTGAGAAAGTGACAGCCATTTTACCAGTAACTGTAATTCACAGCTGTCAACAGAAGGGAATTGTAAAGAGCACTTTTACTCTATATTGAATACGCCTTTGCAAATAAGAGTAAACTCAGATCAGACTGCTCTGTTTGCTTATGGTATAATACAGATCTGATTCTAGTTTCTGCTTAGCAAAAGTTTCATGTGTTCCATTAAATTTATCTAATTAAAATTCATGATATTATCATTTCTAGCATGAATATTCATGGAGTTATGTGTTAATAAATTCTTTCTTACATGATGAAACGCCTCTGAGAAGTGTGACAATTAGGTTGTTATTCCTCTAAATGGTAAATGTTAGCTACAGAAATACAGGAAGCTGTACCAAACTCATTTTTGAACTGCTGGAAATCCCAAAACAAAACTCTTAATTTGAAGACATGGTAGACCAAAGGTACATGGCTATACCATGGTGGTGTAGGCTTGTCAATGACAAGATTCAGGTTCTCAGAAAAATTGTCAAAAATGAGACTGCTATCAAGACATTTCACATTTTTGAGAAGAGATATTGAATGTCCATTAACAAACAGACATACAAAGATACCTACCAGCTATGGTCAGCTATTGCTGGTGTTCTGTTAGCCATAGTCATACGGAGACGTGCCATCCTTCTCTCATGATTCCTTATCATCCTTTCACAATCTCTCCTAGCAAACCTTGCTGCGTACATAGAATTCCATCTATCTATCCTTGCCACTGAAACAGAAACGAGACTTTATTATAAGCAGCACATGGCTCAGCATCCTCTAAATCTCTAGCCTAAAAAAACATTTGTCTGCAAAATAATTTGCTTGATCTCAGAATACAAAATTTCCAGTAAAAATAATACTCATTTGTTTGGATCCAGAGAGGTAGAGTTCAGTATATCCCCTCAAATAAGATGAGGGGGTATAACAAATATGTTATCAAGATAAAACAAGAGCACCCCGAGACTGGGCAATATATGCAAGGTTTTATGAAAATTTGCTGAACAGTTTCAAAGGAGTTACACTTACAAGTTGGCAGCCGCCCGGCCGCCGGACCGTCCGCCGCACATCACCATCTCAATAACCAGATTTTCCAATGAAAACCCGGTTAAAAAAGACCACACAAAAACCATTTCTGTGAACTTTAGTCACAACTGGTCCAGGTTGTCAAAGTGTCCAACAGTTTACATCCTAATGAGATGCTGCATGATGAGGCGTCTCACCTGGATCCAAACTCACTGAGCGGCTTTCATATCGGTAAATAGAGGACCTTACATGAGTGTTAATTACATATTATTTTTATGAAACGAGTTTACTATAATAATATGACACAAACTTTAGCGAGAGTATATTCATTATAATAAATGAGTTGCATGAAAACAATTTGTAATGAACACCAATGAAAGATCCTTTTTATCACATAAACCTTAACAAGAGTACCGCATACGGTACATAATACGCCCACTTGCAAACTTTCTCTGATTCAACATGCCTTATAAGTTGACATTTTCTAATCTGTGCTTCAGATCTTGATTTCCATTTTAAGGTGATACTATTTTTTAAAAAAAATGAAGTGAATATCTTATTAAATAAAAAAGTTACAGCTAATCCTCATTTTTGCAGATTTTTGTAAAGTGCAACGGCCATAACTCTGAAACGACAAATCAAATGATCCTCAGAATCGACTTAGCTTCAGGTCTTGATGCATTAAACATGTGGATGAAGTTTCATTAATATCTGTCAAACAGTTTTGCCAGAAAACAGCGGACAAACTATTTGCATATATTTGTTGGGGTTTTTTAAGTAAAAGGGCAATAACTCCGAAACGAAAAATCAAATAAATCTCAAAATTGACTCAGCATCAGATCTTGATGCATTTAAACATTTTTGCGAAGTTTCATTAATATTTCTCAAATAGTTTTCCCAGAAAACAGCCGACAAACTATTTGCATTATTTTGTAAGGACAAGGGCCATAACTCTGAAACGAAAAATTAAATGATCCTCAGAATCAATTCAGTTTCAGATCTTGATGCATTAAACATTTGTGTGAAGTTTCATTAATATCTCTCAAATAGTTTTCCCAGAAAACAGCGGACAAACTATTTGCATATTTTTTAAGGACAAGGGCCATAACTCTGAAATGAGAAATCAAATGAACATCAGAATCAACTCAGCTTCAGATCTTGATGCATTAAACATTTGTATGAAGTTTCATTAATATCTGTCAAATAGTTTTCCCAGAAAACAGCGGACAAACTATTTGCATTATTTTTTAAGTAAAAGGGCCATAACTCCGAAACGACAAATCAATTGAACCTCAGAATCGACTCAGCTTCAGATCTTGATGCATTAAACATTTGTGTGAAGTTTCATTAATATCTCTCAAATAGTTTTCCCAGAAAACAGCGGACAAACTATTTGCATATTTTTTAAGGACAAGGGCCATAACTCTGAAATGAGAAATCAAATGAACATCAGAATCAACTCAGCTTCAGATCTTGATGCATTAAACATTTGTATGAAGTTTCATTAATATCTGTCAAATAGTTTTCCCAGAAAACAGCGGACAAACTATTTGCATTATTTTTTAAGTAAAAGGGCCATAACTCCGAAACGACAAATCAAATGAACATCAGAATCAACTCAGCTTCAGATCTTGATGCATTAAACATTTGTGTGAAGTTTCATTAATATCTCTCAAATAGTTTTCCCAGAAAACAGCGGACAAACTATTTGCATGTATTTGCAGTATTTTTTAAGTAAAAGGGCTATAACTCCAAAACGAAAAATCAAACGAACCTCAGAATTGACTCAGCTTCAGACCTTGATGCATTAAACATTTGTGTGAAGGTTCATTAATATCTCTCAAATAGTTTTCCCAGAAAACAGCGGACAAACTATTTGCATATTTTTTAAGGACAAGGGCAATAACTCTGAAACGACAAATCAAATGAACCTCAGAATCAATTCAGCTTCAGATCTTGATGCATTAAACATGTGTGTGAAGTTTCATTAATATTTCTCAAATAGTTTTCCCAGAAAACAGCGGACAAACTATTTGCATGTATTTGCATTATTTTTTAAGTAAAAGGGCCATAACTCCGAAACGAAAAATCAAATGAACCTCAGAATCAACTCAGCTTCAGATCTTGATGCATTATACATTTGTGTGAAGTTTCATTAATATCTCTCAAATAGTTTTCCCAGAAAACAGCGGACAAACTATTTGCATTATTTTTTAAGTAAAAGGGCCATAACTCCGAAACGAAAAATCAAATGAACCTCAGAATCGACTCAGCTTCAGATCTTGATGCATTATACATTTGTGTGAAGTTTCATTAATATCTCTCAAATAGTTTTCCCAGAAAACAGCGGACAAATTTTGCATATTTTTTTAAGGACAAGGGCCATAACTCTGAAATGAAATATCAAATGAATCTCAGAATCAACTCAGCTTCAGATCTTGATGCATTTAACATTTGTGTGAAGTTTCATTAATATCTGTCAAATAGTTTTCCCAGAAAACAGCGGACAAACAAAATGTTGACGGACGAACGAACGAACGAACGAACGAACGAACGAACGAACGGACGGACGGACAGGGCCACGACAATATACGACCACCTTTATTAGGTGGGCGTATAAAAATGCCATAGAAAACGAAACAGGCTGTAGCTGATGGCTGTTACGGCCATTGCTTACAAACAGTGTAGAAGGAATAAAAATTCCCGACAATATGCACATCTACATATTGTGTTCTTGCTACATAAAAGATTTTAATTGGTTTTATGAAATTCTATTGAACAGTCTAAGAGGAGTTGTACTAACAAGAATAGGGTCAAAAGTGGTTTCTAAGTTCAAAGGGTCATAAATCCTAGAAAAATTGCAGAAGGAAAAATCCCAGACAATATGCACATCTACATAGTGTTCTTGTTACATACAAGGTTTTATGAAATTCTGTTGAACAGTTTAAAAGAAGCTGGGCTTACAAGGATAAGGTCAAAAGACCTAGTGATTCCTACATTAAAGGAGGCTAAACTCTTAGAAAAACTGCAGAAGGAATAATTCCCGACTATATGCACATCTGCATATTGTGTCCTTGCTACATGCAAGGTTTTATGAAAATCTGCTTAGCAGTTTCTGATGAGTTGCGCTTACAAGATTTGCAGCTGATCACACGTCCGCCATACATCACCATTTCAATAACCAGATTTTCCATGGAAAACCTGTTTAAAAAAGACCATACAAAAACCATTTCTGTGAACTTTAGTCAAAACTGGTCCAGGTTGTCAAAGTGTCCAACAGTTTACATCCTAATGAGATGCTGCATGATGAGGCGTCTCACCTGGATCCAAACTCACTGAGCGGCTTTCATATCGGTAAATAGAGGACCTTACATAAGTGTTAATTATTATCTTTATGAAACAAGTTTACTATAATAATATGACACAAACTTTAGCGATAGTTATATTCATTATAATAAATGAGTTGCATGAAAACAATTTGTAATGAACACGATTGTAAGATTCTTTTTATCACATAAACCTTAAAAATGCCGTAGAAAACGAAACAGGCTGTAGCTGATGGCTGTTACGGCCATTGCTTACAAACAGCGTAGTAATACAACGGAATACGCACATTGAAAGCTACAATTGGCTAACGCATACATGAGCGCTACGTTTGGCTAACAATTGCTAATTTGCAGAAAAAATGCACTTGTGCATTTTAGTGATTTACGAACTCTGTTGCGGCAATCCCACAAAGCAGATTATGTGCTAAACATAGTTTCATCACTAGTGTGCAAAGAATTAAGCAAATTATTGATTATGGACACAAGGCAACACACAATGAAAGACAAAGGACACCAGACACAGAACTATCACAATAGCATTGCTGCAAGTTTCATCCTGATTTCAAACTTTAGAAGTTTGCACTATGCTGTATCTGGACAGATATAGGCTATCTTGCTGATTCTGATATACCACCTTAAAACATTTGCTTTGCAGGGGTATTAAAATAGTGTCTGCATTTCAAAACATTTGGACTCTCATTAGATGCCTTTTCATCTGTGCATCTCACATGGGTACAAACTGATTGTAAAGGTTATAATAAATTTTTATGTATAGTGCTGAAACAGTTTGTCAGTGGCCTAGATTTTATGGAGATCACTAGTATTACCTAGGTATTTCAAATGCAATCAATGTCCGACCAACATTCCCTTGCTGTATGTCGGTCTGGTCTAAGCAGTAACTTCAAGTCAGTAGTTTGACTGGTTGAGTAAAGCAATAATTTGTTTGGCTGTTCATGTGTGAATAGTATCTTATCATAACAGTAGACATAGAAACTTGTCATAATAGTAAACAGTACTAAACACAGAACTAAAACTAAAGCTTTATGGCTAAGCTTCATTTGGCATTACATTTAATTTTGATGTCTGCACTTAAATGAAATGTGCATGCACAACAGGGCATATATTTCCCTTCTATTCAGTATAGGCAATACCATAGAATGGGTACCAGTCCAGGCAAGTGGAATATCTGCCAATGTTAAGGAGTTGCATTATAGATTAAACCTACAGTATTTACTTTTAGGCTCATATGGCAGTCGTGATGCAATCAAATAACTGAAGATGTTGTTCATGTGATCAATTAAACAAATAATACTGAAAATTATATCGAAATTTCCTTTTCAAAGAGAATCAATAACAATTCATAATTACAATAATTTATGTGTATCGCTAACCTATCAGCAACATTTCAATAGTCTGAATTTCCAGTTGACGACCTGAAACCAACAAGCGTTTCTTCAGTTTACATATACATGTAGTGCTTTTTTAAAGTTACTATTGAAAGAAGCCAATATATCACAGATACAATGTCTAACAGATCTGTAGAGACCAGCCAGCTGTTGCAGGGGTTGTATGATCTGGGTCTATTCTACAGTAAAATGGCGATAATCCCAGGACTGTTGGGAACTGAGAAAATGCTCCGATTACCGCTATCCAAGAAATCATAGTATCCAAGGCTGGAAAAATCCTAAAACTTTATTCGTCCTGCCAGCTACTTTTGTCTTATTTTAATTTAATTCATTTTTTAAATTTCTGAAATTCTACTTGTCCTGCAAGAAAGTTCGTTACTCATCATGGCGAGCGGTCGAGTGAAATTTTCCAGGCCTGCATACTTTGTGGATTCATATGCGTAACGTGTCAAATCTATCGAATAGTGTATACACATACATGTGCTTTTTGTCAACAGAATGTCTCTGATATGTTTGCGCATTTTTAGAGTCTCGCTCAACCAGACGCTTGCTTTGATAGGTTAACATTCTTTTTAGAGTATTTCAGATGAACAAAGCCGAGTGTTCTGATTATTAATTAATCAACTTGCCCTGATTTTTTTTTCATAAAACAACATGGGAGCGAAACGATGTTGTTTGTTAACATCCATAATTAAATGAAATGTCGACGATGGAAAATAAAATTCATTAGTATAAGGATATAAGTTACAACTGTTCTATGTCTAATGGTTTGAAACAAATTTTGGGTTTATTGTAAAGCGTCCGTTGTACAGTGAAACTTCGGTAGCAGCTGTGAATGGTGTTTACCGCTATCAGTTAAATAAGGAAAGATTTGATGCATTATGATACAGGTTGAAGTCATAAATTACCGCCTACTTACTTATAATGTTGGAGCCGGTGTTATTCACACTCAGTTGCGAAACAAACACAGCACTGCCTCTAATTGATTGGGAGCACTTATTATCGCAATACATCAGTTAATGAGGTGTGATAAATTGACTTCGAAGTGTCCATGAGGCATGGTTGGATTTGGCAGGCAATTTAATGAAGCAATTGTTTAAAGGGACAGGGGCACATGCTCGAAAAATCTGACTATCGAGACTCGGATTACACTGTATATGGTTGTACGAAAATAAAAGATTTCCTGTCCGGACCATACAAATTCCCTTACATTTGACCATATACTCGGAAAATCGCTCCTCAGATTACCGCTGTTTTACAGTATTTGCAAATGCATATGAATATTTTGTCAATGACAAATAGTTGCAATACCTAGCTTTGGGGGCATAAAAATCAGAAATAACACGATACTCACAAATGTTTAATCTAACCCTTTCGCTAATAATTTTTGCATGAATTAATGCCTTCATGAATACTCATTAATAAATGAATTTTTATATGGTAAAAATTTAAAAAGGAATTGTTAGCTTGAACAAAATCTGTAGGATCAGATCTATATAATTTCAACAAGAGAGTCGTCACGGGTGACAAATGCCCCCAAAGTGTTTGACACCGAAATGCATTTTGGCGGAAAAACAATACAATGTAATGCAGGTGTAACATGAAATTTTGATGCTGTTAAAAATGACACAGGAGTCAGTTCTTAACATTAGAAACAGAACCTTTGGATTATGATAGCTAAGAAAAGAGCCAAGCGTCAAAACTTAGTTAAAAAGGACCCTAAGTCATTCTCAACGTTAAAAAGGACCCTGGGTTGATTGTCAACGTTTAAGGTATAGGAGATATGCTCTGGACAAGCTTTTTGTATCTGGTAAGATATAGAAGATATGCTCCGGACTGTAAAATTGAGGTCAAAGGTCAAGGTCAAGGTCAGTGATCTGAAAATGGTACACGACTCTCCGCCATCCCAAGATGAACTCACAAATCAAATTTGGAATCCGTAGCTGGTAAGGTATAGGAAAAATGCTCCGGACAAGCTTTGTGTAAAATCTAGGTCAAAGGTCAAGGTCACAGTGACCTGAAAATGGTACGCGACACACCGTCATCCCAAGATAAACTCACACATTAAATTTGGAATCCGTAGCTGGTAAGGTATAGGAGATATTCTCTGGACAACCTTTTTTGTAACATTGAGGTCGAAGGTCAAGGTCAAGGTCACAGTGACCTGAAAATGGTACGCGACACTCCGCCATCTGAAGGTGATCTCACACACCAAATTTGGAATCCGTATCTGGTAAGGTATAAGAGATATGCTCTGGACAAGCTTTTTGTAAAATCGGTCAAGGTCAAGGTCAAGGTTAAGGTCATAGTGACCTGGAAATGGTACATGACACTCCACCATCCCAAGATGAACTCACACACCAAATTTGGAATCTGTAGCTGGTAAGGTAAAGGAGATATGCTCCGGACAAGCTTTTTGTAAAATCGGTCAAAGGTCATGGTCAAGGTCACAGTGATCTGAAAATGGTACGAGACACTCCTCCATCCCAAGATGAACTCACACACCAAATTTGGAATCCTTAGCTGGTAAGGAATAGGAGATATACTCCGGACAAGCTTTTTGTAGCTGGTAAGGTATAAGCGGTTTTTAAAATCGAGGTCAAAGGTCAAGGTCAAGGTCACAGTGACCTGGAAATGGTACGCGACACTCCGCCATCCCAAGATGAACTCACACACCAAATTTGGAATCTGTAGCTGGTAAGGTAAAGGAGATATGCTCCGGACAAGCTTTTTGTAAAATCGGTCAAAGGTCATGGTCAAGGTCACAGTGATCTGAAAATGGTACGCAACACTCCTCCATCCCAAGATGAACTCACACACCAAATTTGGAATCCTTAGCTGGTAAGGTATAGGAGATATACTCCGGACAAGCTTTTTGTAGCTGGTAAGGCATAAGCTTTTTTTAAAATCAAGGTCAAAGGTCATGGTCAAGGTCACAGTGACCTGGAAATGGTACGCGACACTCCGCCATCCCAAGATGAACTCACACAGCAAATTTGGAATCTGTAGCTGGTAAGGTAAAGGAGATATGCTCCGGACAAGCTTTTTGTAAAATCAAGGTCAAAGGTCAAGGTCAAGGTCACAGTGACATGAAAATGGTACGCGACACTCCCCCATCCCAAGATGAACTCACACACCAAATTTGGTATCCGTAGCTGATGTGACAAAGGAAATATACTCCGGACAAAATGTACACACACCCACACACACACACACCCACCCACCCACCCACCCACACACCCACCCACCCACACACCCACACACACACACACCCACCCACACACGCACGGTGCGATCACTATATGCCGCCAAAGCCTAGCTTTGGGGGCATAAAAACAAACAGAGAAGACACTGATCCGACTGCTCCTACAGAATCCATCTGAAGGAAAGGAATAACCCTTTCTTCCATAAACAAGAGGGCCAGAATGGCCCTGAAGCGCTCACCAGACAATCAGAGGAGAAGATTTTCAAAGTTTTTACTATATGTTTCTATAGAAAACTAGCCTGCCCTGGGGCGGGACTAATTTTGACCCAAGAGGCACAATTTATATAAGTTTTGTAGAGGACCTGAACATGATGCTATGTGCCAAATATGAAAGCTGAGAACCTTCCAGTTTAAGACGAGAAGATTTTCAAAGTTTTCACTATATGTTTCTATTGAAAACTGGCTACCCCTGGGGCGGGCCAATTTTCACCCAAGGGCCATAATTTCTATAAATTTTGTAGAAGACCTAAACATAATGCTATGTGCAAAATATGAAAGCTGAGAACCTTCCAGTTTCAGAGAAGAAGATATTCAAAGATTTCACTATTTGTTTCTATTGAAAACTGCCCACCCCTGGGGCGGGGCGAATTTTGACCCTGGGGCGGGGCGAATTTTGACCCTGGGGCCATATTTTATACATATTTTGTAGAGGACCTGGACATGATGCTATGTGCCAAATATGAAAGCTGAAAACCTTCAAGTTTCAGAGGAGAAGGTTTTCAAAGTTTTCCCTACATGCATTTATTTCTATTGAAAACTGCCCACCCCTGGGGTGGGGCCAATTTTGACCCCAGGGCCATAATTTATATGACTTTTGTAGAGGACCTGAACATGATGCTCTGTGCCAAATATGAAAGCTGAGAGCCATCCAGTTTCAGAGAAGAAGATTTTCAAAGATTTCACTATTTGTTTCTATTTAAAACTGCCCACCCCTGGGGCGGGGCCAATTTTGACCCCGGGGCCATAATTTATATAACTTTTGTAGAGGACCTGAACATGATGCTATGTGTCAAATATGAAAGCTGAGAGCCTTCCAGTTTCATAGAAGAAGATTTTCAAAGTTTTCACTATTTGTTTCTATTTAAAACTGCCCACCCCTGGGGCGGGGCCAATTTTGACCCCAGGGCCATAATTTATATAACTTTTGTAGAGCACCTGAACATGATGCTCTGTGCCAAATATGAAAGCTGAGAGACTTCCAGTTTCAGAGAAGAAGTTTTCAAAGATTTCACTATTTGTTTCAATTTAAAACTGCCCACCCCTGGGGCGGGGCCAATTTTGACCCCATGGCCATAATTTATATAACTTTTGTAGAGGATCTGAACATGATGCTATGTGCCAAATATGAAAGCTAAGAACCTTCTGGTTTAAGAGGAGAAGATTTTCAAAGTTTTACTATATGTTTCTACTGAAAACAAGGCACCCCTGGGGCGGGGCCAATTTTGACCCCAGGGGAATAATTTATATAATTTTTGTAGAGGACCTAAAGATGATACTATGTGCCAAAGATGAAAGATGAGAACCCTGTAGATTCAGAGGAGAAGATTTTTAAAGGTTCAAATTGTTGACGACGAACGACAAACGACGAACGACAGACGACGCAGGATGACGGACAACGGGCGATCACAAAAGCTCACCCTGAGCACAAAGTGCTCTGGTGAGCTAAAAATATACGCCTTTCTTCACCTCTGTAAAAGTCACTTAATGAAACCATTGTGATAAATAGAGTATTTGCTCCTATAGGAGCAAATGTTCTATTTATCACAATGGTTTCAAACTACAAATTCTAAAATTATCCTTTTCTCTAGTTACTACTCCTTTTCCGTAGATTTATTCAAAGCGGGCCATGAGGCCCTGAAGCGCTCACCTGAGACAACTCGGTTGACCCAGTAGTCATCATTTGTACAGCCTTGGTAGGGAACAACACGGCAAAGCAGCAAGATTTTTAAAGGACTATGCAAAACTGATAAACCCTAGGGTGGGGCCATTTTCGACCCAGGGGTTATGATTTGAATAATTTTTGTAGAGGACCATTAGACCATGCTACATAACAAACATCTAAGGTCTAGGCATTACAGTTTCAGAAGATTTCTAAAGATTTTCCTATGAAAAACTGATAAGCCCTTGGGCAGGGCCATGTAGAAAGGTGTATTGGAGGAAAGGGTTAATGAAAATTTACAAAGTAATACATTATTACATAAATGACAATATTACACCATATAATCGAGTTTCTCACTAGAATGATAGAAACTAATAACAATTGTTATTGATTTGATTTAGCTTATTGTTGGTAATTTTGTTTCCAGTTCCCTTCATATACTCCCCTCCCCTCCCCCTTCTTGAACATCAAAAACCAACAACAAAATAATTAAGAAACAATAATATAAATTACCTTCCCAATCTTCCAAGACGTAGTCATTTCTGTTGGCCATCTGCAATCAGAAGACAAAATTTGATTGTATTATTTGAATTATGCAGCTTATACAATACAACTTACAACTGTATATGCTGAATTTCCAAGGAGAACATCCATCATCACATGTTCATTTTCATCTGCAATCCACAGCACTTACAATAGAACCCCTCTATATCGGACATGATATAAATATATTAATATCGGTCTTTAAGACAGATGGCAGCTTCTGTCTTGCCTACAGGTGAAGCTTGTGATGGTGAACAAGTGTTCAAAATCTCAAAGCTTTATCTCAAAGGGTTATGTAAATAAGTGGATTTTAGCAAAACCTCAACCGAAATTTTAAGTTAAAAGGGGCACAATTCTGTCAAAATGCTTGACAGAGTTATGTACTTTTTTTTACTGGTGATGGTTGTGATGGTGAACAAGTGTTTCAAGTTTCAAAGCTTTATCGCAAATGGTTATGTAAATAAATGGACTTACAAACATGTGTTCCACATAAATTGAGGTTAACATTTTTGCTTAAGGCAAATGCTAAACTCAAATTCTAAGCCCAATTGTGCGACCTTGAACTTAGACAAATGTACCAGGAATTACCCATGCTACTGTAGCATGTCCAGATAAACATTGTGGTGAAGGATTCACCAGGCAGAACCTGAGTTAGAGACGTTACAGACAGACGGGTTAACATTGTGTGACCTTGACCTTGGATATATGTACAGGGACTAGGCATGCTGCTGTAGCATGTGCAGATAAACATTGTGATTAAATTTGGGAAGGATTCACCAAGCGGAACTTAGGTTAGAGATGTTGAAGACAGATTGACAGATGGACAGATAGACAGACAGCGCCATTCTGTAATACGTCCTGCTTTTTCAAACAGGCGTATAAAAAGGAAAATGTTAGAATTGTTTAGTTTTAAAACCAATTATGATAAATAGAGCATTTGCTCCTATTGTGCAAATGCTCTATCATAATGGTTTCAAGAAGTGACTTTTATAGAGGCGTAGCAAGGCGTATTAATGGAGAAAAGGGCTAAAAGTATATCTAACTTCTTCTCTACCATAATTCCAATTTAGTGGCCGTTATAGAGAGGTTTTACTGTATTTGAACATTCCCCTTTATCTATTGATCTAAGATAAGTGCTTATATTTTCGTTATTACATGTATACAACAAATATTGTAACGATCTGGCCCTTAATCGCTCACCTGATTACCATAGATTTAAGATTTTTACAGGGTAGCCCATGGGTAGGGTCAATATTGAACTTAGGGACAATATATGAACAATGTTGTTAGTGGATCATGAGCAGTTGATCATGAGCAGTGGTTCTGCAGAACAAGATTTTCAAAGATTTAGTATATTGATTTTATCAAGACAATGATTCTGACCAATGAAGATTGGGCTAAAAATGTGCTCTCTAAAGTATTTTTTCTAAGATTTGACCTAGTGACCTACTTTCTATTCCCACCCCACCCATGATCACACTCAACCTTAATTCACCAAGACAAACACTCTGATAAAGTTTGAGGAAGACTGGGCTAAAAATGTGGCCACTGGAGTGTAAACTAGATTTCTCTAAGATATGACCCAGTGACCTACTTTTTGACCTCACATAACCCACTTTCATGCTTGTCCAAGATTTTATTAGGACAATCATTCTGACCAATTTTCATGAATATTTGGCTATAAATGTGACCTCTAGGGTGTTCACAAGGTTTTCATACTATTTGACCTAGTGACCTAGTTTTTAACCCGACATAACCCACTTTCAAATTCGTTTGAGATTTTATCAAGACAATCATTATGAATAAGTTTCATGAAGATTGGAATAAAATTGTGACCACTAGAGTGTTCACAAGGTTTTTCTACTGTTTGACCTAGTGACCTAGTTTTTAACCCCACTTGACCCACTTTCAAACTAGTCCGAGATTATATCAAGACATTCGTTCTGACCAAGTTTCATGAAAATAAGACTTAAATTGTGACCACTAGAGTTTTCACAAGGTTTTTCTACTGTTTGACCTAGTGACCTAGTTTTTAACTCCACTTGACCCACTTTCGAACTCGTCCGAGATTTTATCAAGACATTCATTCTGACCAAGTTTCATGAAGATTGGGCTAAAATTGTGACTACTAGAGTGTACACAAGGTTTTTCTACTGTTTGACCTAGTGACCTAATTTTTTACCCCACATAACCCATTTTTCACACTCCTCCGAGATTTTGTCAAGACAATCATTCTGACCAAGTTTCATGAAAATTGGGCTAAAAATGTGACCTGTAAAGGGTTCACAAGGTTTTCCTACTATTTGACCTAGTGACCTAGTTTTTAACCCAACTTGACCCACTTTCAATCTCGTCTGAGATTTTATCAAGACATTCATTCTGACCAAGTTTCATGAAGATTAGACTACAATTGTGACCACTAGAGTGTCCACAAGCAAACTGTTGACGACACAAGACGCACGACGGACATTCAAGTCTCCCAAAAGCTCACCCTTATTGTAGAATTAACAAGAATTCAAATACAGTTAACTCTCTCCTCCATAAATATGCCTTTCTAGTTTCTACGCCTCTGTAAGTCACTTTTTGAAACCATTGTGATAAATAGAGCATTAATGATTTACAGGAGCATTGCTTTGTTTATCACAATGGTTTCAAAACGACACTATCCTAAAACTCTCCTAAAATGCATCTTTTGGGTAGATTTATTCAAAGAGATTGGATCTAAAAACAGCCTTTCAGGGAATGGGTTAAAATGGCAGAATAACCATTATTTTCATTGCAAATGAGTACTTTTCAATCATTTCCTTCATATAAACATTTTTCAATGCATTTGCAACCAGAGTAGATCCAGATTAGATGGCTACATACTATACAGGACCTGGGTCTGCTCTGGTCTGCTACTGAAATTTGAAAGATTTATTAAAATTTAATTTCTTTACTTCCTAAAATTATTACAATGTTCCACCTTCAATCAGCATGCCCACTGGGTTTTCATTCAGGAGTACATGTACCCCCTGGTCTGGTCTCATTAGTAGAGGGTACACAGAAATTTTACTTTATGTCCAACTTTGAATAAATCCAGCGATTAGTTCTGCAACCTTGACCTACTTTGCACTTATGTAAAAGGGCATCACTCATTTTGTTCAAACAAGTATTCATATTATAGAGTGGCTTCATTATCATCAGATAAATTGGATCGTATCACGAGAATTTAATTACGTTTGAATGTATGATGGGACACCTCATTCATGAACTATGTAACGTTACAATACCGTGATTAAACAGCAAAAGCTCTGTCCACCATAATACATTTTTTCCAATTCCTATTTGGAACAGGATATTGGCAGTATCAAAGTTTGACCTGCTTTTTCATATTTTTTTCCCAAACTTGAGAGAATTTGACTGTGGCGACATAATTTTGCAGACATGATTTTCAATGGATAGTATAAATTACGAGTACTGTGTGCCGCGCCGCCTTCCGCGCTGTCTTCCGCATCAATGCTTTACAACTGCTCGGAAGTGCAAATATCATTGTTGACATTATTCACGAGACGGCTTGAAATGTCATTTAATACAGAAAGCTGTTGTTTTCAAACACTATTCTGATGTATTTCCTTTATTTTTTGATGACAATCTCTCCAAGTTAGGTCTATCAATTCTGTATGTGAATGGACACATTGTTTTTGTACGTGCAATTCACGTATGGGATTAAGGAACTGTATGTGCACTTGTGCAGCATGCATTTTATACATGAAATACGTACTGCAGTACTTGAATGGGCATGCTGAATTCCATATTTTGTTATAACTTATAATTACGTCCATGAATATTCAGTAGATATTGAAATTTGAAGTAAACATAGAACAAGAAAAGGGTAAATGATAATTGTTGAACAAGAGCAACACAATTCACTGTGAAATTTCTTGGTGTATAAATAAAATAACCCAGTATGTGTAATAACCGAAATGTCCTGACATAAAAAAGAATTGGTGTATCGAACTTCGGTACAGTAAAATCTTGTTAACCCATTCTCTCCTACTGACGCATTTTTGCGTCTCTGTAAAACTCATTTGCCGAAACCATTGTGGTAAATAGAGTCTATACATGCTCCATAGAAGCAAATGCTCTATTTATCACAATGGTTTCAATTGTTTCAAAATTACGCACTGCTAAAATTCTCATTTTCTACAGTTAATGCTCCTTTTTGGTAGATTATTTCAAAGAGGTTGGGTCTAAAAATCTTGGAGGGAATTAGTTAAACGACCACTCAAAAGAAATATAGCTCTGGATTTTTAAAACAGGTGGTAGCTTAAAGCAGGAGATATGTGTTATGTGGCAAGCTCCTACTGGAGTTTTCTGCATTACTTCTATCCACCATTAACCCTTTATTCCTTTCTATTGCTTTGCAAACAGTCAGACAGAAGCTAGACCCAGATCAGACAACTCCTATAGGAGCCTTCTGATCAGGGTCTGCTCTGTTTGCTTATGAAATAATAGATGTAATTTGACTGAATCTTGCCATTATAAACAAGAGGGCCATGATGGCCCTATACCGCTCTCCTGCATTAGATGGAGATGAAGTAGTCATAACGATTTTGTCATCTCAATAATTATTAGCCCAGCTGTTTGAAATGGGTCAATAGTTTTTAAAACGAACCAGAAGTAAGTAAACTTGTAGGTCAGAATTTGAGCAGACACCGACTTTCAGCAGTTCAAGTGATTAAAATATGTCATGTGAAGCATTTTGCGACTGGTCTAGTTCTATAAAATTTGGCGGTTACTTGTTTTAACTAATTTAGCCATTCCGCGAGAAGAACTTGTTAACTGATGATTGTGTATTTAGCGTCATATTCTGTCCATTTTTTGTATAAATTATTCAACACCAAAAGTTGCACACATATTCACATCATTAAAATAATGTCTATAGCCAATTTTAACAGTTATAAATTATATACATGTATATATTCAGATAAATACTATCGGTATACGAATACTGCTAAATTCTTAGAAAACCGCCGTCTTTTTAAGAGCCGGAAAACTTCGTCGATTACAACAGATACGTTTGGCTAATGTCCGATAAATTTCGAAACAACGCTATGATTATTAATTAAGTTTAACAAACAGCTAATGTATGTCAATTGAGAGAGTAAAAAGTATATTGCGAGATACTTTAAATGCATATACATCGAGTTCTTATGGAAGACATAATAGATATTTACAAATTCCGTGTTTGACAGACAAGTTTCTGTTATTCCCGAGCTATATTACTCTGGGTTTTTTCGTACAAACAACCATTTCCTAGCTAAGTACTTTAGTGTGAAGTTAGTTTCAAGTTACATAGATTACGATTTTGAAGTTATTTTGTTCTTCAAATTGTATAAGCAGTGTACAGCTTTACGAAATTAACCAAAGGAAGCTCTGTCGGACTGTTTCATATATGCAAAACACGGTTGATTTACATGTATATGCAAACACTGTGAACTTGAATCGTAAGAAAATATACAGAACAGAGCTGGATAAGAAAGCAGATATACACTAGAATGGAAACACCGCCATCTATATTCTCTCAATTCATGTTTACAATAGTTTAGGGCAACGCGTCCGGGTTTCTCTGTCTCCTCTCACGTCTCTCTGGGGCGTTCAATTAGCCCATAGTGAGCAGAAACGGGCGTTTAAAAATAAACACAAACGAACAAATATGTTTAAAGATATAAGACGCATATAAAAGATTGATGAACAAAAACATTTAACGAATATACTCGATTTCAGTTTAAAATTGTAAATATAAGTTGATCTTTATTTGCAGACAGAAGGAACATACTTGTACATGTATTGAACAACGAGGTCTGACTTTATCAAGATGGCAAAGTGTAAATGCATGCAGTATTAACCTATATGCTGATAATGACAGCATGGACGCAAAAACATGGATGAAGATACATCGTATAACTGGATGTCTGATTAGTATCTAAGCAATATGACATGTAATAAAACAAAAGATCGTTTGCGTTGACGAAACTTTGCATGGGTACGGGTTGACAATTAAACGTTTAGTCTGACGAATTTAAATTCCAGCTGAATGCTCCAGTACTCCAGAGAATGGTTTACCACGACGAATAAATCAGAAAACATACTGTTCAACAGTTTACGTATTCTTTGATTTCTTTCCATCGAACACATGGTAAACCTGCCTAGTTCCGCATAGCAGACAAGTGCAATTTATTGACCTGCATTCGATAAATACAAACTTAACGGCGTTTAAAAACATGACATCCGAAAACAATCATGGTATACTATTTCTGACATGAAAATGTTCACTAACATCAAGAAGTAAATACACAGTATTTACTTCGTGGTAACATTAGCTATGGTTTAGTATGTGCAAAAAAATCCTCAAAATATAGATTAAGAATGGCGCACGAATATAAAAATATCAGCCACATGATGAAATCACGTGACCATAATATGAATGAAAGTATTCTCCCAGAGGCAGTTTCTCAATGAATAAAGAAGTGCTCCTATCACTCCCATTAACTGCGAGTGGTCAGTTTGCTAATAAGCATGGCATAGCGGGAAAGGACTGAAGAGCCAGCTGCAATTTAATTGCCCACTGAAAGAGAGTTAATCTTTTCCCTTATAGACACGCAATGTCATGCAAAAGTGCATGAGTCAATACTGTTTTCAATGCTTTGCCTAACTTTAATTTTAAACTTGATTTTTTGAAAGAATTCATTTTTCTTCCCTGAATATTTTAACACTTTAAGGAAACTTCCTTAAAAACATGTTTTGAGATGTTCCGGTTTGAATGTTTTCGCAAATAAAACCACGTCTTCCTCTTTACACAGTCATGTCACTCCCAAAGCAAAAACAGAATATTAAAACTAATTTTGAGACCGATGCCACACATGTAAGCAATGTAGCTTTCCGGATGAAGTAAGTGTAAAGGATATTGACGTTATAATACACGTTTGAATTGACGTTATAATACACATTTGAATTTGGTCCTATCTCATAACTTTCACTAATTATTTTTGTTCCCTTTCTTCTCAAAACCACGATGAGTGTGTAAAAACGGATGTTTTAATATTAACATGATTATTTGCCGCCTCTGTGCCCCGGATCTATACTTGTTTCAAGTTTGAGTTTTTTGTCCATTTTTGCGGTATAGTTACGACAATTTCAAGTGCCTCGCATTTTCTCTATAATAAGAAATTGCGAATTTCTAACACTTCCCCCGCTGTAAAAGAAACAAGAGGGCCAGAATGGCCCTGACATCGCTCACCAGACAATCAGATATGTTTCTATTGAAAACTGACCGTCCCTGGGGTGGTGCCAATTTTGACCCTAGGGACACAATATATAACTTTTGTAGATGTATATAACTTTTGTAAATATGAAGCTATGTGCCAAATATGAAATCGGAGAACATTCCAGTTTCAAAGGAGAAGATTTTCAAAGTTTGCACTATAAAATTGTTTCTATTGAAAACTGACCAACCCTGGGGTGGGGCCTATTTTGACAACAGGGGCATAATTTATATAACTTTTGTAGAGGATCGGAAAAGGGTGCTATGAGCCAAATATGAAAGCTGAGAACTCTGTAGATTCAGAAAAGAAGATTTTCAAAGTTTTCACTATACGTTTCTATAGACAAGAGGGCCATTGAAAGTGTTAATTTTTCAGACAAACAAATTACAGATGACAGAAACCCTATCACTGCTGAGCATAATTTGACTGAAATTAGCACACAATTTGGATTCTGATCTGACACATATTATATGTAACTTCATATGTGGTTTGTACAAGAGAGTTAATTGTAAGATTGATATGTATTAAACGGGTAGTTTTAATTATGCAAGGCCATACAAAATTCTGACTAAAGAAAATCAACTGACCTCTCAAATAATCAACTGTTCCTCTGAAAAGGTATGTGTACCCTAGCATTCATAACAGATTTTTTGCATTTGAATATTATTATAAATTATTACATAATAATTTCATATTCATAAGTTGAACTTAATATTTTCAAGTTATACAATTTCATGTTAAAAATTATTTCACAATTTATTTAAAATCTTTAATTTGGCATTCTGGAGCCTTTACATGATTTACCCTTCTTCTGAACTGTAGGGCAGGTTATAATGTCATAATGCCAATCACTATTATTAATTAACCCTTCCCTCATATAAATGTGTTTTCACACATTTGAAAATCAGTAGACCAGATCAGATGCCTCCTATAGGAGCCATCTGATCAGGGTCTGCTCTGTTTGTTAATGGAATTTGACAGATCTGTTCCTTTAATTTCTAAAATGGCTACAATGTTCTACCTACAATAATCCATTATAACTATTTTGTCTATGAATATTCAGTAGGTTGTGAAATTTGGAAAATAAATGCTACAATGTTTCACCTTCCATACTTCACTTTAACTATTTTGTTCATGAATATGCAATAGGCATTCAAATTAATAATAAACACAGAACAGGCAAAGGGTCAAGATCTCTGTCTACTAGCTACTACCAGCAGTATAGGTGCACTAAAAATAGCCACTCTCTCCCTCTCTGATGCTTGACCTGATGACCTGTTTATGAGCCAGTAAAGACAAGCAAGGTTTTACGCAAGCGTAAAATGGCTGCGTAACGTCTTTAAGCAGGATAGAAGAAAAAGAGGGAGCAATATTGTTTAGTAGTTTAAATTAACAGATACATTGGGAAAACATGACTGTAATGTATAAATTAACAGCAGAAACGGGGGAATGTTTTAAGGAGCCATGATGCATAATACCTGTGTATGACACCAATAATACACATTACCACGAAGTGAATACAGATCAATGGTATTCATGCACAATTGTGAAATATTCAAAACGGTCAACAAAACCACGAGTAAAAGGTCTCAGCTAAATAACTTTACCAAAGACAAAATTCAAACAAAGGACTTATACTTTTACAATATTTGTGTACAGAATTGTTTTTAAACCAAAAGCACGTAAACTAAGGGTGCTAACAAAAAAATGAGAGAAAAAATTATGCTTCCGCCGAGGATCGAACCCGCGACCTCACATTTCCTAGGCCACCGTTATAACCCCTCGACTACGCTGACTGCTACAAGTGGTGCGTGCTTTTAAATGATTTATACCCAATACACTAGCATTTTCAATGGCAGAAAAGAAGCAAATAACCTCGACAAAAATATTTGTCCCCGCTAACAAAAAATGTATGAATCAAAATAAGTAAAATAAATGAATGTATATAAATAAAAGCTTGTCTCACAGTAACCCATAGTTATTAAAAAAGATTGGCTTTTATAGAAACACAGGAACGCAGAAACGCATGGTCAAAATTCAAAGCCGTATAATTGTGGGCTGCTTTCAGCAGCCCAATAAGATGCTTAAAAGTGCAGTCAGCTTCAAGTTTGCTAGAAAACTTGCCACCCGGGTGTGTAGCCAATTTTGACCACAGGAGCATAATTTATATAACTTTTGTAGAAGTCCTGAAGTTGAAGCTATGTGCCAAAAATGAAAGATGCAGATCTTCTAGTTTTAGAGGAGATGGTGTTCAAAGTTCTCACTATATGTTTCTATTGAAAACTGAAAACCCCTGGGGCAGGGCCAATTTTGAACCCAGGGGTATAATTTATATAACTTTTGTAAAGGACCTACAGATGATGCTATGTGCCAAAGATGGAAGCTGAGACCCCTGTAGATTCAGAGGAGAAGAACTTTAAAGGTTCAAATTGTTGACGACGAACGACGCACGACGCACGCCGACGGACGACGGACATCAGGCGATCACAAAAGCTCACCCTGAGCACTTTGTGCTCTGGTGAGCTAAAAAAGCTCTCCTAAAATTTGGACCATCAATGAAGCTTTTGAGAAACTATTGACTGGGTGTCAAACAAGTTGGATAAGACGTCGAGCTACATAGCGTCTCACCTGCATCCAAGCTATTTGCAACTGCCAGTCAGCTAACACTTAGCCCTTTCCCTGGTCTGTGATGATTCCAAATTTCAATAACCAATGAATATTCATGGACTTAAAAAAAGAATTATGAAGTGTGAAAGTGGAAAATAGTAGTCAAGAAACAGATCTTTGAAATTCTATTAGCAAAGAGAGCTAATCCTGATCAGACGGCTCAAATAGGAGTCGTCTGGTCTGGGTCTACTGTTTGCAGATGCGTGAAAACACGTTTATATGAAGGGTTAACGGGAGAAGGTTTAACCCTTTAGTCCATAAATACCCCTTTCTACGACTTTGCAAACAGTGTAGACCCAGATCAGACGTCCCCTGTAGGGTCCGTCTTATCAGCGTCTGCTCTGTTTGTCTATGAAATAAAAGAATTATGATTATATCATGCTGCAGTTCCTGTCATGGGCAATATTTTACGTGCCAATATGATAATTCTAATTAATATCCAGGGAGTCATTATTTTATTATATAAATATTCATGGACTAAACGGTTATACACGCATACAGTCGGACAAGTAGTTCATATCATGGAATGTTACCGTTATTTATGCAATCTACAAAAAGTGTTATCTATTACAAGTTTTCCAAGTTCAATTTCCCTACTTTTCCATTTTAAAATGAAATGATTATAATACAGCATGGATCGTGATTAGATAATGCGTTACTATAGATCCAAATTATTTGCGTAATTGTAACTTGATGATTTGAACGAAATGTAAACTCCCAATACGATTCGTGTCTGAAATTAACGCGTACTGCTACCCACACTGTTGTTGTCGCGCGATGCCAGTGTGTACACACGAGTGCAATATAGTGGTTACTGTTAAGCGCTACGAGGAAACGGATTAAGTGGATTAAAAGAAACAAAAAACTAACTGACCTCGGATTTTTCTTGTCAGGTAGATACAATTAATATATATTTATACTGCTGCATGTCTTTATTTAAAAAAAAATGTTGTTTTTGGAAGAAAATCCAGCAGCAAACAGAAATCATTTGCTGGCTACTGAGTGTGTACTGAGGAACGTCCGAACCTAAATCGGTCTTAACGCCTGTGTACTCTGCCGGGATATCGTTAAAACCGGAAGTAGCTCGATATCACCATTTAGAGTACACTGATGTGAACTAAAGCAAGTTGTGTTGATTTAGAGATTGTTTTAATTTGATAGAAGCATAGATGCCTAGATGGCCCCATACAGGTCCATGAAAGGGTCTGTAGAAATGTCCACATATTAATGAGCCCTTTTCAGTGAGGCTTATTGACAAAAAAATGTACTGGGTCACAAAATAGATAGATGAGTGTATGTGTTAACCTTTTCCTCGGTGAATAATATTATGACATGTAAGAAATAATGGCATCATGATATTATAATAATTTTTATCATGGCACATAAACATGAGAACTTTTGAGAATGGCTGAAACTGTAGAATCATATCTATATTATTGTAGAGTAACTTCGGGTATATTCGACACCTTAAGCTTTAATAATTTGTAAAAATATGCATGTCGAAATTAGGCGACAAATTACTTCAAAATGGTATATAACGATAAGTTCCAAACATTTTGGAGTGATATGAATGTATAAAACACCGCCAGTTGCCTAGTGCTGGGTAACGGTTGTACATGCTGTGCTTCGGGTAATTTCGACACTGTTCGGCCAATTTCGACACTTGTCAAATTACTTGTCCAGAAAGGATTTATTAAACAAATTAAAGTCTCCTTTTTGATATTTTACATAGCACTATCCGCATATTTGTGTTAACACTTTCGTTTTGAGGCAAGGTCTTGTCGCCAAATAAGTTGTAGCATTTGTTCACTAGAATTAATTAGACGTGGCTTTACCCGAGACGAAGACACACTCAACATCACAAATTTTCGTTACGAATGAATCTGTTAAAAAGTTGAGGTAGTATTGGAAGTGCTAAGCAGAAGTATTAGTAAGTAGTATAATACATAGTAGTAGTAGTAGCAGCAGTAGTAGTAGTAGTAGTAGTACATAGTAGTTGTTAGTAGTAGTAGATTTTAGTAGTAGTAGCAGCAGTAGTAGTACTTAGAAGTAGTAGTAGTAGACCAGTAGTAGCAGTAGTAGGTAGCAGTAGGTAGTAGTGGACTACTAGTAGTAGTAGGTGGTCGTAGATCGTAGGTTAGTATGTAGTAGTAGGTGGGTTGGTAGTGGGTGGGTTAGTAGTAGGTGGGTTAGTAGTATGAGTAGTTAGTAGTGATAGATAAATTACTAATTAGTAGTAGTTAGTAGTAGATCTAGTTAGTAATAGTTAGTAGTGATAACAATTAGTAGTAGTAGTTAATAGTGGTAGTAATTAGTAATAGTAGTTAGTAGCTGGTAGTAGTAATAGTGGTAATTAGCAGTAATTGTTAGTAATTCTAATTGGTAAGTAGTAGTGATAAATCTAGTAGTAGTAGTAGTAGTAGTAGTAGTGGTGTTAGTAGTAGTAGTAGTAGTAGTAGTAGTAGTAGTAGTTAGTATATAGTGATAGTAGTTATAGTTGTAGATCTAGTAGTAGTAGTAGTAGTAGTAGTAGTAAATCTAGATCTAGTAGTAGTTAGTAGTCAATAGTAGTTAGTACTTTAGTTAAGTAGTAGTATATAGTCTAGTAGTAGTTAGTAGTTGTAGTATAGATTCGAAGGTGTAATAGGTAGTAGGTTACTTCTAATAAGCTTTAATTGTGTTTCTTAGAAAAAATTAAATTGCCATATAGATATCTAAAAAGTGGGTGTGTACTGTCTTACAGTAAGTGACGAAATTACCCGCTTATGCAAGATAATGTCGGCTAAATTCGACACCCCTCTGATCATAGCTTGCAAACGATTACTCTTTGAAAATCAAGGTCATACATAGTTCACATCTGTGTACTCTAAATGGTGATATCGAGCTACTTTCGGTTTTAACGATATCCCGGAGAGTACACATGCATTAAGACTGAGTTAGGTCTGGACGTTCCTCAGTACACTCTCAGTAGCCTGCGAAAGAATTCTTTTCGCAGGATTTTCGTCCAAAAAACGACAAATTTCTTACATAAAGACATGCAGCAGTATAAATATGTATTAAATGTATCTACCTGACAAGAAAATTCCGAGGTCAGTGTAGTGTATGAGTTAATGTTAGTATCAGGTTACAGCCTCTGTGATAGGCTGGCAGCATACGCTGCAGGTCAGAGAGTTAGTAGTAGTCCACTGTAGTATCAAGACGTGTAAATAAATACAGTATAGAACTGACAGTGTCTCCTCTCTATATCGATAAACACCACAGAAAGTTTGGCGACGAGCATAGGGATATTGATGTCTACCGTTATAAGTGGTGTGGATTAAATTCCGAAGCAGATAATTAGGATTAAATTCCGTTGGAGACATTCTGGATTAAATTCCGTTAATCTGCAGTGACTTGGATTAAATTCCGTTTGCCAGTGAACAGTGCTAAGGATGGCCAAAGCACTGACTGTTCCGAGCGTTGAGCCATTTAAGCTCAATGGTGACGGTTCGAGTCTCCCAAGTAGATGGGACAGGTGGGTGAAGTCGTTTAATTACTTCATCGTGGGATCAGGCGTTACTGACAGAGCACAGAAAAGAGCCCTACTCTTGCACCTGGTAGGACCGGAAGTGCAGGAAATCTTTGAAACGTTGGACGAGACGGGTGCCGACAATGATTTCGACACGGCAGTGTCAAAGCTAAATGGGTACTTTAAGCCGAAGAAGAATGTGTCGTTCGAAAGGCACAAGTTCAACGCTGAATTTCAAACAAGAGGGCCATGATGGCCCTGAAATCGCTCACCAGAGGGAAAGATTTTTAAAGTTTCAACTACATGTATGTTTCTAAACAAAACTGGACACCTGTTTTGTGGGGTGTTATTTGACCCTTTCTCTGTATAATTATAATGGCAAGCTTTCTGGGATGATTTGCTTTATTATAAATATTTTCTAAGTCCAATACCGAGCGTTTACCGACCGTTAACTTGGAAAGCATATATCGCACAAAAAATATGTGGAAAAGTTTCATTTTCCATTACATTTTACTACGCATAACCTAACAACTCCTTGATATATTGCGTATTTAGAAACGAACGACAACTCTTGTAGAGCACGTTTCGTAACAAAACCAGTTCACACCTGAACGTTTCGAACCCCTTCAGAATTAGAGTACTGATGATTGTTTCAAAGCAGAAATTGTATAAAAATCGCGATTTCAACAATTTATACAAACGGAATTGTTATGGAAATGGAAAATTAAAACTTGTTAAGAATAACTGGTGATAATAACCATTGTGATAAATAGAGCATTTGCCTTAGTGATAAATAGAGCATTTGCTCCATAAGAGTAAATGCACTATTTATCACAATGGTTTCAAATCTACACGATTCTGAAATTTTCCTTTTCTCTAATTAACCCTTTTCCTCATATAAACATGTTTTCACGCATTTGCAAACAGAGTAGACCCAGATTTACCTCTTTGAATAAGCAGACGACATTTCTAACATATGACAACCCTATCACAGCTTAGCAGGACTTAACCAAAATTAGCACACAGTTTGAACTCAGATCTGACACATACCGGTATGTAACTTTATATGTGGTTTGTATATGAGTTAATTTACTCCTATGGAGCAAATGCTCTATTTATCACAATGGTTTGAAATCTACACAATTCTGAAATTTTCATCTTCTCTAATTAATGCTCCTTATCAGTAGATTTATTCAAAGAGGTAGGATCTGAAAAAAGCCTTTGTGATAAATAGAGCATTTGCTAATCATTGTGATAAATAGAGCAAAAGCTCCATAGGAGTAAATGTTCTATTTATCACAAAAGTTTCAAATCTACACAATTCTGAAATTTTCCTTTTCTATAATTAATGCTCCTTATCAGTAGATTTATTCAAAGCAGTAGGATCTGAAAAAAGCCTTTGTGATAAATGGAGCATTTGCTCCATAGGAGTAAATGCTCTATTTATCACAATGGTTTCAAATCTACACAATTCTGAAATTTTCCTTTTCTCTAATTAATGCTCGTTATCAGTAGATTTATTCAAAGAGGTATAATGGTCACTTTATGAAACCATTGTGATAAATAGAGCATTTGCCTTTGTGATAAATAGAGCATTTGCTCCATAAGAGTAAATGCACTATTTATCACAATGGTTTCAAATCTAAACAATTCTGAAATTTTCCTTTTCTCTAATTAACCCTTTTCCTCATATAAACATGTTTTCACGCATTTGCTAATAAGAGAAGACCCAGATTTACCTCTTTGAATAAGCAGACAACATTTCTAACAGATGACAACCCTATCACTGCTTAGCATGACTTGACCAAAATTAGCACACAGTTTGGATTCTGATCTGACACAGACCGGTATGTAACTTTATATGTGGTTTGTATATGAGTTAATTTACTCCTATAGAGCAAATGCTCTATTTATCACAATGGTTTGAAATCTATACAATTCTGAAATTTTCCTTCTCAGTAGATTTATTCAAAGAGGTAGGATCTGAAAAAAGCCTTTGTGATAAATAGAGCATTTGCTAACCATTGTGATAAATAGAGCAAAAGCTCCATAGGAGTAAATGTTCTATTTGTCACAATGGTGTCAAATCTACACAATTCTGAAATTTTCCTTTTCTATAATTAATGCTCCTTATCAGTAGATTTATTCAAAGAGGTAGGATCTGAAAAAAGCCTTTGTGATAAATAGAGCATTTGCTCCATAGGTGTAAATGCTCTATTTATCACCATGGTTTCAAATCTACACAATTCTGAAATTTTCCTTTTCTCTAATTAATGCTCCTTATCAGTAGATTTATTCAAAGAGGTAAAATAGTCACTTTATGAAACCATTGTGATAAATAGAGTATTTTCTCCATAGGAATAAATGCTCTATTTATCACAATGGTTTCAAATCTACACAATTCTGAAATTTTTCAAGAGGCAGATTCTGAAAATATCCTATGAGGGAATGGGTTAAAAAACAGTGTGAGCAAACAGACTAATTCTGAAGCAGACAACTTGATAGAGTTTTGACCAGGAACTTGACCTATTCAGTGATTATGCAACACAGATGGAGTGACCTCAATCCCTCTAGTTCAGAGGAACCTTTATAGTGTAAAATAATATTTTAAAGTATAACCAACTGGGCAGGGCCAATTTTAACCTCAGAACTATGATATTTACCAATGTCAATAAGGAATACTAAGTAAATCTATACACCAAATATCTAAGCTCTGTGACATGTAGTTTTTGACAAAAAGATTTTTGAAGTTTTCCCCATGCCTAACCTAAGTGAGGCCAGCATTCTGCTACTTGTACAGAAAACAACAGTCAGCTAGAAAAAACTGGCCACCCCTCGGGCCGTGGCGGGGCCAATTTTGACCCCAGGGGCATTATTTATATAACTTTTGTAGAGGACCTATAGGTGATGCTATGTGCCAAAGATGAAAGCTGAGAACCCTGTAGATTCAGAGGAGAAGACTTTTAAAGTTCAAATTGTTGACGCCGGACGACGGACGACGGACGACAGACATCAGGCGATCACAAAAGCTCACCCTGAGCACTTTGTGCTCTGGTGAGCTAAAAATACTGAAGACACAGTTACAAACCTTGTGCACTGCACTTGCAGTCAATGTGATCGTGATCTATCTATATATGAAGTTTGAAGTCAATTAACTTTTGGCACTCTACCGACTACTTTATGGTAACATTTGCAAACAGTTGGGATCCAGATGAGTTACTCGGCGTCTCATCAGAATCCAAACTGTTTGTCACCCTAACATTTTTTTCAAAAACGATATGGAACGAAAGTGTATATTTAGAATTGAAGCAGACTATAAAATTTGCAGACGACAATTGCTCAGAGTGCAAAAGGTTAATGGCTATTATACTTTGGAAGTTATGATGCGGACATGCCAGACAGACGAACGGACGGACAACTTGACGGACATGGTGACTCCAGTATACCCCCAAAACTTTGTTTGTGGGGGTATAATAATCTAATCAATATTCATGGCGTCATTATTTTTCACAGGAATATACAACAGGGAAAGGGTTAATCACTCATGGCCATATAACTTTATACTAGATTATACCTATCAATTTGATTCAACCAATACTCACACTTGACCAGTATCTAATTGCAAATTTCATGATCTCATTATTTCTTACATGCATCAGAGCTCCAAATAAGATGCATAAATTTGAACATTTTCAACAAAAGCTCCTTTATTTCTCCATCAAAACCCCTTACTGTGACCACTCTTTAGAATCGGCCCGATGAGACAATTCTAAAGAGTGGTCACAGTATTGGTTTGGTGGAGAAATGAAGATTTTAGTGATTGGGTACACACCATTATCTGTTGCTCTGATGCATATTCATGGAGTAAAAGGTTGTAGTAATACATGTACACATTTTATCTGACAGTATAATTATGGTCAATAAGTGAGAAAATATAAAAATATTAGAGTTTCAACTTGATAAAATATTATAATTTTTGATAAACGAAGGGCTCGTCAATCTAGACCTGTTCATCGGTTTTGATCATTAGGCTTGCAATGGCTAAAGACCACAGGTGACCTCTGAAACCGGCGATTGTCTGCAATTTTTGGCAACTTATTTTAAAAATAACTAGAGGTTTTTGTCAAAAAAACGGATGTCTCCCCTCTAATAAAAACAATATGTAAAGGGAAATCACTAAAAATGTTATGGTCTTGATGAATGATACTTCCCCTCATTATGTGTTTTCCACACTACATTTTTCAAGAAGAAAATGATAACAGCTAATAACTCCAAAAATACTGATACCAGATTTATGGCCCTTGTGCATGACACTTACTTTCATCATGCTCTTTCCAAAAATAAAATGTCATTCCAATAGCATCAGTCGAACAGGAGTTATTGATCGGCCAAAAAATGTAACAAAGGGCAATAACTCCAAAAGTATTGAAGCCAGAATTATGGCCCTTGTTCATGACACTTTCTCTCATCATGCTCTTTCCATGTATGAAGTTTCAATACGATGGCAAGAGCCATGTAGGAGTTATCGTCCCGACAAGAAAGAATTAAACAAATGTACAAGGGGCAATAACTCTAAATTTATTGAAGCTCGAGTTAAGGATCTTATGCATGACACTTTCTCTTATTATGATCGTTCCATGTATGAAGTTTCACTCCAATGGCATGTGTCACATAGGAGTAATCATCTGGACAAAAAATTGTGATTGTTTTTACAAAGGGCAATAACTCCAATATTAGTGAAGCCAGAGTTATGGACCTTGTGCATGACACTTCCTCTCGTTATGATCTTTCCATATATGAAGTTTCAATCCAATGGCATGAGCCATATAGAAGTCATCGTCCGGACAAAAAAGTGTGATTTTTTTTTACAAAGGGCAATAACTCCAATATTAGTGAAGCCAGAGTTATGGACCTTGTGCATGACACTTCCTCTCGTTATGATCTTTCCATATATGAAGTTTCAATCCAATGGCATGAGCCATATAGAAGTTATCGTCCGGACAAAAAAGTGTGATTTTTTTACAAAGGGCAATAACTCCTATATTAGTGAAGCCAGAGTTATGTACCTTCTGCATGACACTTCCTCTCGTTATGATCTTTCCATATATGAAGTTTCAATCCAATGGCATGAGCCATATTGAAGTTATTGTCCGGACAAAAAATTTTGATATTTTTTACAAAGGGCAATAACTCCAATATCAGTGAACCCAGAGTTATGGACCTTGTGCATGACACTTCCTCTCATTATGCTCTTTCCATATATGAAGTTTCAATCAACTGGCATCAGGCATATTGAAGTTATTGTCCGGACAAAAAATTATGATATTTTTTACAAAGGGCAATAACTCCAATATTAGTGAAGCCAGAGTTATGGACCTTGTGCATGACACTTCCTCTCGTCATGATCTTTCCATATATGAAGTTTCAATCCAATGGCATGAGCCATATAGGAGTTATCGTCCGGACAAAAAAGTGTGATTTTTTTTTACAAAGGGCAATAACTCCAATATTAGTGAAGCCAGAGTTATGGACCTTGTGCATGACACTTCCTCTCATTATGCTCTTTCCATATATGAAGTTTCAATCAACTGGCATCAGGCATATTGAAGTTATCGTCCGGACAAAAAGTGTGACAGACAGACGGACAGACGGACAGACGGACAGACGGACGGACGGACAGACAGACAACTCTCACGAAAACAATATGTCTCCCCCATATAAATATGGGGGGGAGACATAATTATATAAGAATGCGCTAAAAGAATACAGTAACACCCTTCTAGTGCGACAACCTAATGGAGGCATAATTCATAATGACAAAGGCAGGTGGTAGCTTAATACAGGATGAAAGTTATGCAGAAAGCTCCTGTAGGAGCTTTCTGCATAACTTTGGTCATGTATTAAGGAACCACCTGCTTATAAAGACAGCCATGTTTATTCATTCAGTGGTCGCATTAGATGGGGTTTTACTGTACAATCCGTGTGGAACATGATTATTACCGGCTCTTGGTTTGCTATTTTTTGCCACAGTGTATTACGAACAATCCCGATAATCACGCCGAAATTTAATCGAGTCTCAGGTCAAATTAGGAGGATAATACAGTATATGATGTTCATTTAATATCACAAAAGGCCATATGACATTATACCTTATCAATTATCAATCCAATTCACTCCATATTTAAACTAGACCAGTATCTAATAACAATACAAATAGCAAATAAGTTACCTTTTATCTTATCACTCTTTCCCTTTGATACCGTCGTAACGCTTCAAGTATATTTGGCAGGACACTATAGGTACTGTACTGATTCAGAACTGCAAAAGACAATAAATAAAATGAAACCATAGGTCCAGATATGATGCATAAATTTAAACATTGTCAAGAATAACTCCTCCATTTCTACTACCCATACTGTGACCACTTTTTAGAGTTTAGAATCATTTCGAAGAAAGTTCTAGTATTTAGCTGTGCACCTTTAACGGTAGCTCTGTACCAAAAAAAAAAAAAATGCCAACTAGAAAGTATATCTAATAGCTCATTGAGTTATGTATTTTTGAATTCATGCTAGCATGCTATCATGACGATCTGATGCGACTTTTCAAACAAGATGGCCTGAGGCTCTGAAGGGATCACCTGAGATAACCTCTAGGGCGAGGCCATTTGTGACCCAGAAGTCATCATTTCTACAACCCTGGTAGAGATCCACAAGGCAAAGCAGCAAGATTTTTGAAGGACTATGCAAAACTGATAAACCCCAGGGTGGGGCCATTTTGGCCTGGCCGGGATCATAATTTGAACAATCTTGGTAGATGACAATTAAATAATGATATACCAGTATACCAAATAATGATATAAATATCAAAGGTCTGGGTATTTTAGTTTAAGAGAAGAAGATGTTTAAAGAGCCTGGGGCGGGGCCATTTTCAATCCAGTCATCATAATTTGAACAGTCTTTGAAGAGGACCATTAGGTCATGCTACACACAAAATATCAATGCTCCAGGCTTTACATTTTCAGAGAAGATTTTCCTATGAAAAACTAATAAGCCCTGGGGCAGGGCCATTTTCGACCTAGGGGTTATGATTTGAACAATCTTTGTAGAGGACCATTAGATGATGCTACATACCAAATATCAAAAGGTTTAGGCCTTCAACACTTTCAGAGAAGAAGATTTTTAAAGATTTTCCTATGAAAAACTAAAAATAAGCCCTGGGGCAGGGCCATTTTTGGCCTAGGGGTCATAATTTGGGCAAAATTTGTAGAGGACCATAATAGATCATGCTAATTACATACATGTACCAAACATCAAAGGTCTAGGCATTAAAGTTTCAGAGATTCAGAGATGAAGCATAACGAAATTCAAATTTGATCTGTAACTCATTATAATAAAGCCTGAAAAATAACAAAGGGCAATAACTCCAAAAATACTTAAGACACAGTTACAAACCTTGTGCACTGCACATTCAGTCAATGTGATCGTGATCTATCTATATATGAAGTTTGAAGTCAATTAACTTTTGGCACTCTACCGGCTACTTTATGGTAACATTATTAAACAGTTTGGATCTAGATGAGACGCCGAGTAACTCGGTGTCTCATCAGAATCCAAACTGTTTGTCACCCTAACATTTTTTTCAAAAACGATATGGAAGGAAAGTGTATATTTAGAATTGAAGCAGACTATAAAATTTGCAGACGACAATTGCTAATGGCTATTATACTTTGGAAGTTATGATGCGGACATGCCAGACAGACGAACGGACGGACAACTTGACGGACATGGTGACTCCAGTATACCCCCAAAACTTTGTTTGTGGGGGTATAATAATCTAATCAATATTCATGGCGTCATTATTTTTCACAGGAATATACAACAGGGAAAGGGTTAATCACTCATGGCCATATAACTTTATACTAGATTATACCTATCAATTTGATTCAACCAATACTCACACTTGACCAGTATCTAATTGCAAATTTCATGATCTCATTATTTCTTACATGCATCAGAGCTCCAAATAAGATGCATAAATTTGAACATTTTCAACAAAAGCTCCTTTATTTCTCCATCAAACCCCTTACTGTGACCACTCTAAAGAATCGGCCCGATGAGACGATTCTAAAGAGTGGTCACAGTATTGGTTTGGTGGAGAAATGAAGATTTTAGTGATTGAGTACGCACCATTATCTGTAGCTCTGATGCATATTCATGGAGTAAAAGGTTGTAGTAATACATGTACACATTTTATCTGACAGTATAATTATGGTCAATAAGTGAGAAAATATAAAAATATTAGAGTTTCAACTTGATAAAATATTATAATTTTTGATAAACGAAGGGCTCGTCAATCTAGATCTGTTCATCGGTTTTGATCATTAGGCTTGCAATGGCTAAAGACCACAGGTGACCTCTGAAACCGGCGATTGTCTGCAATTTTTGGCAACTTATTTTAAAAATGATTATATAAGAATGCGCTAAAAGAATACAGTAACACCCTTCTAGTGCGACAAGCAAATGGAGGCATAATTCATAATGACAAAGGCAGGTGGTAGCTTAATACAGGACAAAAGTTATGCAGAAAGCTCCTGTAGGAGCTTTCTGCATAACTTTGGTCATGTATTAAGGAACCACCTGCTTATAAAGACAGCCATGTTTATTCATTCAGTGGTCGCATTAGATGGGGTTTTACTGTACAATCCTCGTGGAACATGATTATTACCGGCTCTTGGTTTGCTATTTTTTGCCACAGTGTATTACGAACAATCCCGATAATCACGCCGAAATTTAATCGAGCCTCAGGTCAAATTAGGAGGATAATACAGTATATGATGTTCATTTAATATCACAAAAGGCCATATGACATTATACCTTATCAATTATCAATCCATTTCACTCCACATTTAAACTAGGCCAGTTTCTAATGACAATACAAATAGCAAATAAGTTACCTTCTTCTTATCACTCTTTCCCTTTGATAACGTCGTAACGCTTCGTAACACTACTGTAGGTACTGATTCAGGACTGCAAAAGACAATAAATAAGATGTAACCATAGGTCCAGATATGATGCATAAATTTAAACATTGTCAAGAATAACTCCTCCATTTCTACTACCCATACTGTCACCACCAGGAGTGTTTATCAGAAATAATACAGTATAATTATGATGTTTATTTAATATCACAAAAGGCCATATGACATTATACCTTATCAATTATCAATCCATTTCACTCCATATTTAAACTAGGCCAGTATCTAATGACAATACATAGAGAATAATAGGTTAGTGCCGTAGATGAGACGCTTTATCCGAGGAGGGGAGAAAACGTTGAGGCGAAGCTTGTCGAGCCTCAACTGTTTTCTCTCCGAGTCGGATAAAGGCATCCCATCTACGGCACTAACCTATTATTCAATTTATCAAGTCTATTTAGTTGAATCGAGGGTCAATAAGTTATTTCAAACAGACATGGTTATAATTATTCTCTGGTCAAATTCCGAGTTCCGTAGTCTCGGTTTCTATTTTTAGATAGACCTAGAACGTCACTCATAAATCGATGGAACTAAACAGGCTATATTTAGGTCAATGACTATCACCGCCCCTGTAAGAGTTTATCAATCAAATTATCATGGGAGTGAAAAGAAAATATTTACTATTTAGCTGTCAATCTTTGCTTCCAGGCTTGATTTTATCAAAAAGGTGCTTCGCCAGCGGTGGATTAAATAAATAAAACTGATAAATCAACGTCACTTTGTATGTGGCCTCAGTGTCGCAGTCAGTACGGACGACGTCTCAAGAGTGATTAGAATTGGTTTTTGTAGGATCAGGCGCAGGTTCGAATCCAGCTATAGCCAGTTATTTTTATTTTTTCTCATTTGAATAATTCTTTTGGTGAATTTTCTGTTAGATCTATTTCGTCAACATGATTTTTATGCATATTTACAGAAAATTAAAATAGTTCCATGGTTATAGAATCATAACGCCTATCTACTAACCTAATAAACCTTCTACTAACGGTATATGATGTTTATTTAATATCACAAAAGGCCATATGGCATTATACCTTATCAATTATCAATCCAATTCACTCCATATTTAAAATAGGCCAGTTTCTAATGACAATACAAATAGCAAATAAGTTACCTTCTTCTTATCACTCTTTCCCTTTGATAACGTCGTAACGCTTCGTAACACTACTGTGGGTACTGATTCAGGACTGCAAAAGAAAATAAACAAGGGCATGTTGTATTGCTATGCAAGACATAAGTCCCCCACCGGACTGAAAAAAACCTCCACTCTCCCCACCCCACCCACCCATGGTGTGGTTGACCATGGTATATACATGACCACCTGAATGGTATTAGTACCTACTTTCATACATTGAATCAGTAAATAAAAAGTTATTGTTCCGACAAGAAAATATGAAAAAGGGGAGTAACTCCAAAAATATTGATGCTAGAGTTATTGCCCTTGTGCATGACACTACCCCTCATCATGCGTGTTCCATATGTGAAGTTTCAAATCAATTGAACCAGTAGAGAAAGAGTTATTGTCCGGACAAAAAAATATGAAAAAGGGGAATAACTCCAAAAATATTGATGCTATAATTATGGCCCTTGTGCATGACACTACTCCTGATCATGCTTCTTCAATGTGTGAAGTTATAATGAATTTGGCCTAACTTTGTAGGAGATATTGCCCGGACACGAAGTGTGACAGACGGACTGACAAGAAAATGTGAAAAAGGGGAATAACTCCAAAAATATTGATGCTAGAGTTATGGCCCTTGTGTATGACACTACCCCTTATCATGATTGTTCCATATGTGAAGTTTCAAATCAATTGAACCAGTAGATAAAGAGTTATTGTCCGGACAAAAAAATATGTAAAAGGGGAATAACTCCAAAAATATTGATGCTAGAGTTATGACCCTTGTGCATGACACTAGCACTCATCATGCTTCTTCAATGTGTGAAGTTATAATGAATTTGGCCTAACTTTGTAGGAGATATTGCCCGGACACGAAGTGTGACAGACGGACTGACAAGAAAATATGAAAAAGGGGAATAACTCCAAAAATATTGATGCTAGAGTTATGGCCCTTGTGTATGACACTACCCCTTATCATGATTGTTCCATATGTGAAGTTTCAAATCAATTGAACCAGTAGATAAAGAGTTATTGTCCGGACAAAAAAATATGAAAAAGGGGAATAACTCCAAATATATTGATGCTAGAGTTATGACCCTTGTGCATGACACTAGCCCTCATCATGCTTCTTCAATGTGTGAAGTTATAATGAATTTGGCCTAACTTTGTAGGAGATATGGCCCGGACAAGAAGCGTGACAGACGGACAGACGGACGGACAGACGGACAGACGGACAGACAGACAGACAGACAGACAGACGGAATCGAGCAAACCTATAGTCCCCCAACCGGTAACCGGTGGGGGACTAATAAAATGTAACCATAGGTCCAGATATGATGTATAAATTTAAACATTGTCAAAAATAACTCCTCCATTTCTACTTCCCATACTGTGACCACTTTTTAGAGTTTAGAATCATTTCGAAGAAAGTTTTAGTATTTAGCTGTGCACCTTTAGCGGTAGCTCTGTACCCCCTCCCCAAAAAAATGCCAACTAGAAGTATCTCCAATAGCTCATTGAGTTGTGTATTTTTGAATTCATGCTAGCATGCTATCATGAAGATCTGAAGCGACTTTTCAAACAAGAGGGCCATCTGAGGCTCTGAAGGGATCACCTGAGATAACCTCTAGGGCGAGGCCATTTGTGACCCAGAAGTCATCATTTCTACAACCCTGGTAGAGATTCACAAGGCAAAGCAGCAAGAGTTTTGAAGGATTATGCAAATCTGATAAACCCCAGGGTGGGGCCATTTTGGCCTGGCCGGGATCATAATTTGAACAATCTTGGTAGATGACAATTAAATAATGATATACCGGTATACCAAATAATGATATATACCAAATATCAATGGTCTGGGTATTTTAGTTTAAGAGAAGAAGATGTTTAAAGAGCCTGGGGCGGGGCCATTTTCAACCCAGTCATCATAATTTGAACAATCTTTGAAGAGGACCATTAGGTCATGCTACACACAAAATATCAACGCTCCAGGCTTTACATTTTCAGAGAAGAAGATTTTCCTATGAAAAACTAATAAGCCTTGGGGCAGGGCCATTTTCGACCTAGGGGTTATGATTTGAACAATCTTTGTAGAGGACCATTAGATGATGCTACATACCAAATATAACAAGGTTTAGGCCTTCAACACTTTCAGAGAAGAAGATTTTTAAAGATTTTCCTATGAAAAACTAATAAGCCCTGGGGCAGGGCCATTTTTGGCCTAGGAGTCATAATTTGGGCAAAATTTGTAGAGGACCATAATAGATCATGCTAATTACATACCAAACATCAAAGGTCTAGGCATTAAAGTTTCAGAGATTTTACTGTTTAAAGAATTTCCTATGAAAAACTGATAAGCCCTTAGGCAGAGCAATTTTGGTCCAGGCATCATAATTTGAACAATCTTTTGTAGAGGACCATTAGATGATGCTACATACAAAACATCAACGTCTAAGTCTTACAGATTCAGAGAAGATTTTTTAAAGATTTTCCTATGAAAAACTGATAAGCCCTTGGGCGGGCCAGTTTTGGTCCGAGGGACATAATTTGAATAATCTTTGTAGAGAATCATTAGATCATACTACAAACCAAATATCAAAGGTCTAGGCCTTACAGTTTCCGAGAAGATTTTTAAAGATTTTCCTATGAAAAACTAATAAGCCCTTGGGCTGGGCCATTTTTAGGCTAGGGGTCACAATTTGAACAATCTTTGTATAGAACCATTAGATCATGCTACCAATAAAGTTCAATATTTGACAAACTTATAAGGGGATGAAACTGTAAACTTTCTTTTTGGACACCCTGTATATACCAAATATCAAAGGTATAGGCCTTACAATTTCAGAGAAAATGATTTTTAAAGATTTTATATGAACAAGAGGGCCAGAATGGTCCTGAAGAGCTCACCATACAATCAGAGGAGAAGATTTTCAAAGTTTTCACTATATGTTTCTATAGAAAACTAGTCTGCCCTGGGGCAGGGCTAATTTTGACCCAAGTGGCACAATTTATAGAAATTTTGTAGTGAACATGAATATGATGCTATGTGCCAAATATGAAAGCTGAGAACCTTCCAGTTTCAGACTAGAAGTTTTTCAAAATTTTCACTATATGTTTCTATTGAAAACTGACTTACCCTGGGGTAGGGCCAATTTTGACCTGAGGGGCATAATTTATATAACTTTTGTAGAAGACCTGAACATGATGCTATGTGCAACATATGAAAGCTGAGAACCTTCCAGTTTCAGAAGAAAATATTCAAAGATTTCATTATTTGTTTCTATTGAAAACTGCCCACCCCTGGGGCTGGGCCAATTTTGAACCTAGGACCATAATTTATATACCTTTTGTAGTGGACCTGAACATGATGATAATTGCCAAATATGAAATTCTTCCAGTTTCAGAAGAAGATTTTCAAAGATTTCAGTATTTGTTTCTATTGAAAACTGCCCATCCCTGGGGCGGGCCAATTTTGACCCCAGGGCCATAATTTATATAACTTTTGTAGAGGACCTGAACATGTTGCTATTTGCCAAATATGACAGCTGAGAACCTTCCAGTTTCAGAAGAAGATTTTTCAAAGATTTCACTATATGTTTCTATTGAAAACTGGCTACCCCTGGGGCGGGGCCAATTTTGGCCCCAGGGGCATAATTTATACAAATTTTATAGAGGACCTGAACATGATGCTATGTGCAAAATATGAAAGCTGAGAGCCTTCTAGTTTCAGACGAGAAGATTTTCAAAGATTTCGCTATTTGTTTCTATTGAAAACTGCCCACCCCTGGGGCTGGGCCAATTTTGACCCTGGGGCCATAATTTATATAACTTTTGTAGAAGACTTGAACATGATGCTATGTGCAAAATATGAAAGCTGAGAGCTTTCCAGTTTCAGACGAGAAGATTTTCAAAGATTTAAGTATCTGTTTCTATTGAAAACTGCCCACCCAGGGGCGGGGCCAATTTTGACCCAAAGGGCCATAATTTATATAACTTTTGTAGAGGACCTAAAGATGATACTATGTGCCAAAGATGAAAGCTGAGACCCCTGTAGATTCAGGAGAAGATTTTTAAAGGTTCAAATTGTTGACGACGCACGCCGACAGGTGACGGACATCAGGCAATCACAAAAGCTCACCCTGAGAACTTTGTGCTCTGGTGAGCTTAAAACTGATAAGCCCTTGGGCAGGGCCATTTTTTTCCCTTAGCCACTGATGCTTCTGACAAAATTTGGTTAAAACCAGGTTAGCGGTTTCAGAGGAGATGTCGTTTGAAAATGTGGCTTGATGACGGACACATCGCGGTCACAATAGCTCATCCTGAGTCTTTGGCTCAGGTGAGCTAAAAAGCTATAGCCCAAGAAGTGGTTATTAGAGATAGTATGGTATTTTTTACCCTTAATTACTCCATGAATTTATACAAGAAATAATGACGTCATGAATATTAATTAGATTCATTTTTATGATGGTTATTGCAGAAACTGTAGAATCAGATCTATATCATATTATAAGGAAATAGAGCAGACTATGTTCAGATGGCTCCTCTTGGAGCAGTCTGATCTGGATCTACTCTGTTTGCAAAGGCTTAGAGAGGCTTTTTATGTAGTAAAGGGTTATCTCTTTCCCTGTTCTGCATTTATTCCAAATTTCAACGAGCTGATTTTTTATAATAGCATTTTAATTATAATGAATGACAGTTTTTGACCATGGCTAAAAGTGTAGAATCAGATCTATATTAGTTCATAAGAAAGCAGAGAAGAGCTGTCTGATCTTGGTCTACTTGCAGTCAATGTGATCGTGATCTATCTATATATGAAGTTTGAAGTCAATTAACTTTTGGCACTCTACCGACTACTTTATGGTAACATTTGCAAACAGTTGGGATCCAGATGAGTTACTCGGCGTCTCATCAGAATCCAAACTGTTTGTCACCCTAACATTTTTTTCAAAAACGATATGGAACGAAAGTGTATATTTAGAATTGAAGCAGACTATAAAATTTGCAGACGACAATTGCTCAGAGTGCAAAAGGTTAATGGCTATTATACTTTGGAAGTTATGATGCGGACATGCCAGACAGACGAACGGACGGACAACTTGACGGACATGGTGACTCCAGTATACCCCCAAAACTTTGTTTGTGGGGGTATAATAATCTAATCAATATTCATGGCGTCATTATTTTTCACAGGAATATACAACAGGGAAAGGGTTAATCACTCATGGCCATATAACTTTATACTAGATTATACCTATCAATTTGATTCAACCAATACTCACACTTGACCAGTATCTAATTGCAAATTTCATGATCTCATTATTTCTTACATGCATCAGAGCTCCAAATAAGATGCATAAATTTGAACATTTTCAACAAAAGCTCCTTTATTTCTCCATCAAAACCCCTTACTGTGACCACTCTTTAGAATCGGCCCGATGAGACAATTCTAAAGAGTGGTCACAGTATTGGTTTGGTGGAGAAATGAAGATTTTAGTGATTGGGTACACACCATTATCTGTTGCTCTGATGCATATTCATGGAGTAAAAGGTTGTAGTAATACATGTACACATTTTATCTGACAGTATAATTATGGTCAATAAGTGAGAAAATATAAAAATATTAGAGTTTCAACTTGATAAAATATTATAATTTTTGATAAACGAAGGGCTCGTCAATCTAGACCTGTTCATCGGTTTTGATCATTAGGCTTGCAATGGCTAAAGACCACAGGTGACCTCTGAAACCGGCGATTGTCTGCAATTTTTGGCAACTTATTTTAAAAATAACTAGAGGTTTTTGTCAAAAAAACGGATGTCTCCCCTCTAATAAAAACAATATGTAAAGGGAAATCACTAAAAATGTTATGGTCTTGATGAATGATACTTCCCCTCATTATGTGTTTTCCACACTACATTTTTCAAGAAGAAAATGATAACAGCTAATAACTCCAAAAATACTGATACCAGATTTATGGCCCTTGTGCATGACACTTACTTTCATCATGCTCTTTCCAAAAATAAAATGTCATTCCAATAGCATCAGTCGAACAGGAGTTATTGATCGGCCAAAAAATGTAACAAAGGGCAATAACTCCAAAAGTATTGAAGCCAGAATTATGGCCCTTGTTCATGACACTTTCTCTCATCATGCTCTTTCCATGTATGAAGTTTCAATACGATGGCAAGAGCCATGTAGGAGTTATCGTCCCGACAAGAAAGAATTAAACAAATGTACAAGGGGCAATAACTCTAAATTTATTGAAGCTCGAGTTAAGGATCTTATGCATGACACTTTCTCTTATTATGATCGTTCCATGTATGAAGTTTCACTCCAATGGCATGTGTCACATAGGAGTAATCATCTGGACAAAAAATTGTGATTGTTTTTACAAAGGGCAATAACTCCAATATTAGTGAAGCCAGAGTTATGGACCTTGTGCATGACACTTCCTCTCGTTATGATCTTTCCATATATGAAGTTTCAATCCAATGGCATGAGCCATATAGAAGTCATCGTCCGGACAAAAAAGTGTGATTTTTTTTTACAAAGGGCAATAACTCCAATATTAGTGAAGCCAGAGTTATGGACCTTGTGCATGACACTTCCTCTCGTTATGATCTTTCCATATATGAAGTTTCAATCCAATGGCATGAGCCATATAGAAGTTATCGTCCGGACAAAAAAGTGTGATTTTTTTACAAAGGGCAATAACTCCTATATTAGTGAAGCCAGAGTTATGTACCTTCTGCATGACACTTCCTCTCGTTATGATCTTTCCATATATGAAGTTTCAATCCAATGGCATGAGCCATATTGAAGTTATTGTCCGGACAAAAAATTATGATATTTTTTACAAAGGGCAATAACTCCAATATCAGTGAACCCAGAGTTATGGACCTTGTGCATGACACTTCCTCTCATTATGCTCTTTCCATATATGAAGTTTCAATCAACTGGCATCAGGCATATTGAAGTTATTGTCCGGACAAAAAATTATGATATTTTTTACAAAGGGCAATAACTCCAATATTAGTGAAGCCAGAGTTATGGACCTTGTGCATGACACTTCCTCTCGTCATGATCTTTCCATATATGAAGTTTCAATCCAATGGCATGAGCCATATAGGAGTTATCGTCCGGACAAAAAAGTGTGATTTTTTTTTACAAAGGGCAATAACTCCAATATTAGTGAAGCCAGAGTTATGGACCTTGTGCATGACACTTCCTCTCATTATGCTCTTTCCATATATGAAGTTTCAATCAACTGGCATCAGGCATATTGAAGTTATCGTCCGGACAAAAAGTGTGACAGACAGACGGACAGACGGACAGACGGACAGACGGACGGACGGACAGACAGACAACTCTCACGAAAACAATATGTCTCCCCCATATAAATATGGGGGGAGACATAATTATATAAGAATGCGCTAAAAGAATACAGTAACACCCTTCTAGTGCGACAACCTAATGGAGGCATAATTCATAATGACAAAGGCAGGTGGTAGCTTAATACAGGATGAAAGTTATGCAGAAAGCTCCTGTAGGAGCTTTCTGCATAACTTTGGTCATGTATTAAGGAACCACCTGCTTATAAAGACAGCCATGTTTATTCATTCAGTGGTCGCATTAGATGGGGTTTTACTGTACAATCCGCGTGGAACATGATTATTACCGGCTCTTGGTTTGCTATTTTTTGCCACAGTGTATTACGAACAATCCGGATAATCACGCCGAAATTTAATCGAGTCTCAGGTCAAATTAGGAGGATAATACAGTATATGATGTTCATTTAATATCACAAAAGGCCATATGACATTATACCTTATCAATTATCAATCCAATTCACTCCATATTTAAACTAGACCAGTATCTAATAACAATACAAATAGCAAATAAGTTACCTTTTATCTTATCACTCTTTCCCTTTGATACCGTCGTAACGCTTCAAGTATATTTGGCAGGACACTATAGGTACTGTACTGATTCAGGACTGCAAAAGACAATAAATAAAATGAAACCATAGGTCCAGATATGATGCATAAATTTAAACATTGTCAAGAATAACTCCTCCATTTCTACTACCCATACTGTGACCACTTTTTAGAGTTTAGAATCATTTCGAAGAAAGTTCTAGTATTTAGCTGTGCACCTTTAACGGTAGCTCTGTACCAAAAAAAAAAAAAAAGCCAACTAGAAAGTATATCTAATAGCTCATTGAGTTATGTATTTTTGAATTCATGCTATCATGACGATCTGATGCGACTTTTCAAACAAGATGGCCTGAGGCTCTGAAGGGATCACCTGAGATAACCTCTAGGGCGAGGCCATTTGTGACCCAGAAGTCATCATTTCTACAACCCTGGTAGAGATCCACAAGGCAAAGCAGCAAGATTTTTGAAGGACTATGCAAAACTGATAAACCCCAGGGTGGGGCCATTTTGGCCTGGCCGGGATCATAATTTGAACAATCTTGGTAGATGACAATTAAATAATGATATACCAGTATACCAAATAATGATATAAATATCAAAGGTCTGGGTATTTTAGTTTAAGAGAAGAAGATGTTTAAAGAGCCTGGGGCGGGGCCATTTTCAATCCAGTCATCATAATTTGAACAGTCTTTGAAGAGGACCATTAGGTCATGCTACACACAAAATATCAATGCTCCAGGCTTTACATTTTCAGAGAAGATTTTCCTATGAAAAACTAATAAGCCCTGGGGCAGGGCCATTTTCGACCTAGGGGTTATGATTTGAACAATCTTTGTAGAGGACCATTAGATGATGCTACATACCAAATATCAAAAGGTTTAGGCCTTCAACACTTTCAGAGAAGAAGATTTTTAAAGATTTTCCTATGAAAAACTAAAAATAAGCCCTGGGGCAGGGCCATTTTTGGCCTAGGGGTCATAATTTGGGCAAAATTTGTAGAGGACCATAATAGATCATGCTAATTACATACATGTACCAAACATCAAAGGTCTAGGCATTAAAGTTTCAGAGATTCAGAGATGAAGCATAACGAAATTCAAATTTGAACTGTAACTCATTATAATAAAGCCTGAAAAATAACAAAGGGCAATAACTCCAAAAATACTTAAGACACAGTTACAAACCTTGTGCACTGCACATTCAGTCAATGTGATCGTGATCTATCTATATATGAAGTTTGAAGTCAATTAACTTTTGGCACTCTACCGGCTACTTTATGGTAACATTATTAAACAGTTTGGATCTAGATGAGACGCCGAGTAACTCGGTGTCTCATCAGAATCCAAACTGTTTGTCACCCTAACATTTTTTTCAAAAACGATATGGAAGGAAAGTGTATATTTAGAATTGAAGCAGACTATAAAATTTGCAGACGACAATTGCTAATGGCTATTATACTTTGGAAGTTATGATCAGAACATGCCAGACAGACGAACGGACGGACAACTTGACGGACATGGTGACTCCAGTATACCCCCAAAACTTTGTTTGTGGGGGTATAATAATCTAATCAATATTCATGGCGTCATTATTTTTCACAGGAATATACAACAGGGAAAGGGTTAATCACTCATGGCCATATAACTTTATACTAGATTATACCTATCAATTTGATTCAACCAATACTCACACTTGACCAGTATCTAATTGCAAATTTCATGATCTCATTATTTCTTACATGCATCAGAGCTCCAAATAAGATGCATAAATTTGAACATTTTCAACAAAAGCTCCTTTATTTCTCCATCAAACCCCTTACTGTGACCACTCTAAAGAATCGGCCCGATGAGACGATTCTAAAGAGTGGTCACAGTATTGGTTTGGTGGAGAAATGAAGATTTTAGTGATTGAGTACGCACCATTATCTGTAGCTCTGATGCATATTCATGGAGTAAAAGGTTGTAGTAATACATGTACACATTTTATCTGACAGTATAATTATGGTCAATAAGTGAGAAAATATAAAAATATTAGAGTTTCAACTTGATAAAATATTATAATTTTTGATAAACGAAGGGCTCGTCAATCTAGATCTGTTCATCGGTTTTGATCATTAGGCTTGCAATGGCTAAAGACCACAGGTGACCTCTGAAACCGGCGATTGTCTGCAATTTTTGGCAACTTATTTTAAAAATGATTATATAAGAATGCGCTAAAAGAATACAGTAACACCCTTCTAGTGCGACAAGCAAATGGAGGCATAATTCATAATGACAAAGGCAGGTGGTAGCTTAATACAGGACAAAAGTTATGCAGAAAGCTCCTGTAGGAGCTTTCTGCATAACTTTGGTCATGTATTAAGGAACCACCTGCTTATAAAGACAGCCATGTTTATTCATTCAGTGGTCGCATTAGATGGGGTTTTACTGTACAATCCTCGTGGAACATGATTATTACCGGCTCTTGGTTTGCTATTTTTTGCCACAGTGTATTACGAACAATCCCGATAATCACGCCGAAATTTAATCGAGCCTCAGGTCAAATTAGGAGGATAATACAGTATATGATGTTCATTTAATATCACAAAAGGCCATATGACATTATACCTTATCAATTATCAATCCATTTCACTCCACATTTAAACTAGGCCAGTTTCTAATGACAATACAAATAGCAAATAAGTTACCTTCTTCTTATCACTCTTTCCCTTTGATAACGTCGTAACGCTTCGTAACACTACTGTAGGTACTGATTCAGGACTGCAAAAGACAATAAATAAGATGTAACCATAGGTCCAGATATGATGCATAAATTTAAACATTGTCAAGAATAACTCCTCCATTTCTACTACCCATACTGTCACCACCAGGAGTGTTTATCAGAAATAATACAGTATAATTATGATGTTTATTTAATATCACAAAAGGCCATATGACATTATACCTTATCAATTATCAATCCATTTCACTCCATATTTAAACTAGGCCAGTATCTAATGACAATACATAGAGAATAATAGGTTAGTGCCGTAGATGAGACGCTTTATCCGAGGAGGGGAGAAAACGTTGAGGCGAAGCTTGTCGAGCCTCAACTGTTTTCTCTCCGAGTCGGATAAAGGCATCCCATCTACGGCACTAACCTATTATTCAATTTATCAAGTCTATTTAGTTGAATCGAGGGTCAATAAGTTATTTCAAACAGACATGGTTATAATTATTCTCTGGTCAAATTCCGAGTTCCGTAGTCTCGGTTTCTATTTTTAGATAGACCTAGAACGTCACTCATAAATCGATGGAACTAAACAGGCTATATTTAGGTCAATGACTATCACCGCCCCTGTAAGAGTTTATCAATCAAATTATCATGGGAGTGAAAAGAAAATATTTACTATTTAGCTGTCAATCTTTGCTTCCAGGCTTGATTTTATCAAAAAGGTGCTTCGCCAGCGGTGGATTAAATAAATAAAACTGATAAATCAACGTCACTTTGTATGTGGCCTCAGTGTCGCAGTCGGTACGGACGACGTCTCAAGAGTGATTAGAATTGGTTTTTGTAGGATCAGGCGTAGGTTCGAATCCAGCTATAGCCAGTTATTTTTATTTTTTCTCATTTGAATAATTCTTTTGGTGAATTTTCTGTTAGATCTATTTCGTCAACATGATTTTTATGCATATTTACAGAAAATTAAAATAGTTCCATGGTTATAGAATCATAACGCCTATCTACTAACCTAATAAACCTTCTACTAACGGTATATGATGTTTATTTAATATCACAAAAGGCCATATGACATTATACCTTATCAATTATCAATCCAATTCACTCCATATTTAAAATAGGCCAGTTTCTAATGACAATACAAATAGCAAATAAGTTACCTTCTTCTTATCACTCTTTCCCTTTGATAACGTCGTAACGCTTCGTAACACTACTGTGGGTACTGATTCAGGACTGCAAAAGAAAATAAATAAAATGTAACCATAGGTCCAGATATGATGTATAAATTTAAACATTGTCAAAAATAACTCCTCCATTTCTACTTCCCATACTGTGACCACTTTTTAGAGTTTAGAATCATTTCGAAGAAAGTTTTAGTATTTAGCTGTGCACCTTTAGCGGTAGCTCTGTACCCCCTCCCCAAAAAAATGCCAACTAGAAGTATCTCCAATAGCTCATTGAGTTGTGTATTTTTGAATTCATGCTAGCATGCTATCATGAAGATCTGAAGCGACTTTTCAAACAAGAGGGCCATCTGAGGCTCTGAAGGGATCACCTGAGATAACCTCTAGGGCGAGGCCATTTGTGACCCAGAAGTCATCATTTCTACAACCCTGGTAGAGATTCACAAGGCAAAGCAGCAAGAGTTTTGAAGGATTATGCAAATCTGATAAACCCCAGGGTGGGGCCATTTTGGCCTGGCCGGGATCATAATTTGAACAATCTTGGTAGATGACAATTAAATAATGATATACCGGTATACCAAATAATGATATATACCAAATATCAATGGTCTGGGTATTTTAGTTTAAGAGAAGAAGATGTTTAAAGAGCCTGGGGCGGGGCCATTTTCAACCCAGTCATCATAATTTGAACAATCTTTGAAGAGGACCATTAGGTCATGCTACACACAAAATATCAACGCTCCAGGCTTTACATTTTCAGAGAAGAAGATTTTCCTATGAAAAACTAATAAGCCTTGGGGCAGGGCCATTTTCGACCTAGGGGTTATGATTTGAACAATTTTGTAGAGGACCATTAGATGATGCTACATACCAAATATAACAAGGTTTAGGCCTTCAACACTTTCAGAGAAGAAGATTTTTAAAGATTTTCCTATGAAAAACTAATAAGCCCTGGGGCAGGGCCATTTTTGGCCTAGGAGTCATAATTTGGGCAAAATTTGTAGAGGACCATAATAGATCATGCTAATTACATACCAAACATCAAAGGTCTAGGCATTAAAGTTTCAGAGATTTTACTGTTTAAAGAATTTCCTATGAAAAACTGATAAGCCCTTAGGCAGAGCAATTTTGGTCCAGGCATCATAATTTGAACAATCTTTTGTAGAGGACCATTAGATGATGCTACATACAAAACATCAAGAGATCTAAGTCTTACAGATTCAGAGAAGATTTTTTAAAGATTTTCCTATGAAAAACTGATAAGCCCTTGGGCGGGCCAGTTTTGGTCCGAGGGACATAATTTGAATAATCTTTGTAGAGAATCATTAGATCATACTACAAACCAAATATCAAAGGTCTAGGCCTTACAGTTTCCGAGAAGATTTTTAAAGATTTTCCTATGAAAAACTAATAAGCCCTTGGGCTGGGCCATTTTTAGGCTAGGGGTCACAATTTGAACAATCTTTGTATAGAACCATTAGATCATGCTACCAATAAAGTTCAATATTTGACAAACTTATAAGGGGATGAAACTGTAAACTTTCTTTTTGGACACCCTGTATATACCAAATATCAAAGGTATAGGCCTTACAATTTCAGAGAAAATGATTTTTAAAGATTTTATATGAACAAGAGGGCCAGAATGGTCCTGAAGAGCTCACCAGACAATCAGAGGAGAAGATTTTCAAAGTTTTCACTATATGTTTCTATAGAAAACTAGTCTGCCCTGGGGCAGGGCTAATTTTGACCCAAGTGGCACAATTTATAGAAATTTTGTAGTGAACATGAATATGATGCTATGTGCCAAATATGAAAGCTGAGAACCTTCCAGTTTCAGACTAGAAGTTTTTCAAAATTTTCACTATATGTTTCTATTGAAAACTGGCTTACCCTGGGGTAGGGCCAATTTTGACCTGAGGGGCATAATTTATATAACTTTTGTAGAAGACCTGAACATGATGCTATGTGCAACATATGAAAGCTGAGAACCTTCCAGTTTCAGAAGAAAATATTCAAAGATTTCATTATTTGTTTCTATTGAAAACTGCCCACCCCTGGGGCTGGGCCAATTTTGAACCTAGGACCATAATTTATATACCTTTTGTAGTGGACCTGAACATGATGATAATTGCCAAATATGAAATTCTTCCAGTTTCAGAAGAAGATTTTCAAAGATTTCAGTATTTGTTTCTATTGAAAACTGCCCATCCCTGGGGCGGGCCAATTTTGACCCCAGGGCCATAATTTATATAACTTTTGTAGAGGACCTGAACATGTTGCTATTTGCCAAATATGACAGCTGAGAACCTTCCAGTTTCAGAAGAAGATTTTTCAAAGATTTCACTATATGTTTCTATTGAAAACTGGCTACCCCTGGGGCGGGGCCAATTTTGGCCCCAGGGGCATAATTTATACAAATTTTATAGAGGACCTGAACATGATGCTATGTGCAAAATATGAAAGCTGAGAGCCTTCTAGTTTCAGACGAGAAGATTTTCAAAGATTTCGCTATTTGTTTCTATTGAAAACTGCCCACCCCTGGGGCTGGGCCAATTTTGACCCTGGGGCCATAATTTATATAACTTTTGTAGAAGACTTGAACATGATGCTATGTGCAAAATATGAAAGCTGAGAGCTTTCCAGTTTCAGACGAGAAGATTTTCAAAGATTTAAGTATCTGTTTCTATTGAAAACTGCCCACCCAGGGGCGGGGCCAATTTTGACCCAAGGGCCATAATTTATATAACTTTTGTAGAGGACCTAAAGATGATACTATGTGCCAAAGATGAAAGCTGAGACCCCTGTAGATTCAGGAGAAGATTTTTAAAGGTTCAAATTGTTGACGACGCACGCCGACAGGTGACGGACATCAGGCAATCACAAAAGCTCACCCTGAGAACTTTGTGCTCTGGTGAGCTTAAAACTGATAAGCCCTTGGGCAGGGCCATTTTTTTCCCCTAGCCACTGATGCTTCTGACAAAATTTGGTTAAAACCAGGTTAGCGGTTTCAGAGGAGATGTCGTTTGAAAATGTGGCTTGATGACGGACACATCGCGGTCACAATAGCTCATCCTGAGTCTTTGGCTCAGGTGAGCTAAAAAGCTATAGCCCAAGAAGTGGTTATTAGAGATAGTATGGTATTTTTTACCCTTAATTACTCCATGAATTTATACAAGAAATAATGACGTCATGAATATTAATTAGATTCATTTTTATGATGGTTATTGCAGAAACTGTAGAATCAGATCTATATCATATTATAAGGAAATAGAGCAGACTATGTTCAGATGGCTCCTCTTGGAGCAGTCTGATCTGGATCTACTCTGTTTGCAAAGGCTTAGAGAGGCTTTTTATGTAGTAAAGGGTTATCTCTTTCCCTGTTCTGCATTTATTCCAAATTTCAACGAGCTGATTTTTTATAATAGCATTTTAATTATAATGAATGACAGTTTTTGACCATGGCTAAAAGTGTAGAATCAGATCTATATTAGTTCATAAGAAAGCAGAGAAGAGCTGTCTGATCTTGGTCTACTTGCAGTCAATGTGATCGTGATCTATCTATATATGAAGTTTGAAGTCAATTAACTTTTGGCACTCTACCGACTACTTTATGGTAACATTTGCAAACAGTTGGGATCCAGATGAGTTACTCGGCGTCTCATCAGAATCCAAACTGTTTGTCACCCTAACATTTTTTTCAAAAACGATATGGAACGAAAGTGTATATTTAGAATTGAAGCAGACTATAAAATTTGCAGACGACAATTGCTCAGAGTGCAAAAGGTTAATGGCTATTATACTTTGGAAGTTATGATGCGGACATGCCAGACAGACGAACGGACGGACAACTTGACGGACATGGTGACTCCAGTATACCCCCAAAACTTTGTTTGTGGGGGTATAATAATCTAATCAATATTCATGGCGTCATTATTTTTCACAGGAATATACAACAGGGAAAGGGTTAATCACTCATGGCCATATAACTTTATACTAGATTATACCTATCAATTTGATTCAACCAATACTCACACTTGACCAGTATCTAATTGCAAATTTCATGATCTCATTATTTCTTACATGCATCAGAGCTCCAAATAAGATGCATAAATTTGAACATTTTCAACAAAAGCTCCTTTATTTCTCCATCAAAACCCCTTACTGTGACCACTCTTTAGAATCGGCCCGATGAGACAATTCTAAAGAGTGGTCACAGTATTGGTTTGGTGGAGAAATGAAGATTTTAGTGATTGGGTACACACCATTATCTGTAGCTCTGATGCATATTCATGGAGTAAAAGGTTGTAGTAATACATGTACACATTTTATCTGACAGTATAATTATGGTCAATAAGTGAGAAAATATAAAAATATTAGAGTTTCAACTTGATAAAATATTATAATTTTTGATAAACGAAGGGCTCGTCAATCTAGACCTGTTCATCGGTTTTGATCATTAGGCTTGCAATGGCTAAAGACCACAGGTGACCTCTGAAACCGGCGATTGTCTGCAATTTTTGGCAACTTATTTTAAAAATAACTAGAGGTTTTTGTCAAAAAAACGGATGTCTCCCCTCTAATAAAAACAATATGTAAAGGGAAATCACTAAAAATGTTATGGTCTTGATGAATGATACTTCCCCTCATTATGTGTTTTCCACACTACATTTTTCAAGAAGAAAATGATAACAGCTAATAACTCCAAAAATACTGATACCAGATTTATGGCCCTTGTGCATGACACTTACTTTCATCATGCTCTTTCCAAAAATAAAATGTCATTCCAATAGCATCAGTCGAACAGGAGTTATTGATCGGCCAAAAAATGTAACAAAGGGCAATAACTCCAAAAGTATTGAAGCCAGAATTATGGCCCTTGTTCATGACACTTTCTCTCATCATGCTCTTTCCATGTATGAAGTTTCAATACGATGGCAAGAGCCATGTAGGAGTTATCGTCCCGACAAGAAAGAATTAAACAAATGTACAAGGGGCAATAACTCTAAATTTATTGAAGCTCGAGTTAAGGATCTTATGCATGACACTTTCTCTTATTATGATCGTTCCATGTATGAAGTTTCACTCCAATGGCATGTGTCACATAGGAGTAATCATCTGGACAAAAAATTGTGATTGTTTTTACAAAGGGCAATAACTCCAATATTAGTGAAGCCAGAGTTATGGACCTTGTGCATGACACTTCCTCTCGTTATGATCTTTCCATATATGAAGTTTCAATCCAATGGCATGAGCCATATAGAAGTCATCGTCCGGACAAAAAAGTGTGATTTTTTTTTTACAAAGGGCAATAACTCCAATATTAGTGAAGCCAGAGTTATGGACCTTGTGCATGACACTTCCTCTCGTTATGATCTTTCCATATATGAAGTTTCAATCCAATGGCATGAGCCATATAGAAGTTATCGTCCGGACAAAAAAGTGTGATTTTTTTACAAAGGGCAATAACTCCTATATTAGTGAAGCCAGAGTTATGTACCTTCTGCATGACACTTCCTCTCGTTATGATCTTTCCATATATGAAGTTTCAATCCAATGGCATGAGCCATATTGAAGTTATTGTCCGGACAAAAAATTATGATATTTTTTACAAAGGGCAATAACTCCAATATCAGTGAACCCAGAGTTATGGACCTTGTGCATGACACTTCCTCTCATTATGCTCTTTCCATATATGAAGTTTCAATCAACTGGCATCAGGCATATTGAAGTTATTGTCCGGACAAAAAATTATGATATTTTTTACAAAGGGCAATAACTCCAATATTAGTGAAGCCAGAGTTATGGACCTTGTGCATGACACTTCCTCTCGTCATGATCTTTCCATATATGAAGTTTCAATCCAATGGCATGAGCCATATAGGAGTTATCGTCCGGACAAAAAAGTGATTTTTTTTTACAAAGGGCAATAACTCCAATATTAGTGAAGCCAGAGTTATGGACCTTGTGCATGACACTTCCTCTCATTATGCTCTTTCCATATATGAAGTTTCAATCAACTGGCATCAGGCATATTGAAGTTATCGTCCGGACAAAAAGTGTGACAGACAGACGGACAGACGGACAGACGGACGGACGGACAGACAGACAACTCTCACGAAAACAATATGTCTCCCCCATATAAATATGGGGGGAGACATAATTATATAAGAATGCGCTAAAAGAATACAGTAACACCCTTCTAGTGCGACAACCTAATGGAGGCATAATTCATAATGACAAAGGCAGGTGGTAGCTTAATACAGGATGAAAGTTATGCAGAAAGCTCCTGTAGGAGCTTTCTGCATAACTTTGGTCATGTATTAAGGAACCACCTGCTTATAAAGACAGCCATGTTTATTCATTCAGTGGTCGCATTAGATGGGGTTTTACTGTACAATCCGCGTGGAACATGATTATTACCGGCTCTTGGTTTGCTATTTTTTGCCACAGTGTATTACGAACAATCCGGATAATCACGCCGAAATTTAATCGAGTCTCAGGTCAAATTAGGAGGATAATACAGTATATGATGTTCATTTAATATCACAAAAGGCCATATGACATTATACCTTATCAATTATCAATCCAATTCACTCCATATTTAAACTAGACCAGTATCTAATAACAATACAAATAGCAAATAAGTTACCTTTTATCTTATCACTCTTTCCCTTTGATACCGTCGTAACGCTTCAAGTATATTTGGCAGGACACTATAGGTACTGTACTGATTCAGGACTGCAAAAGACAATAAATAAAATGAAACCATAGGTCCAGATATGATGCATAAATTTAAACATTGTCAAGAATAACTCCTCCATTTCTACTACCCATACTGTGACCACTTTTTAGAGTTTAGAATCATTTCGAAGAAAGTTCTAGTATTTAGCTGTGCACCTTTAACGGTAGCTCTGTACCAAAAAAAAAAAAATGCCAACTAGAAAGTATATCTAATAGCTCATTGAGTTATGTATTTTTGAATTCATGCTATCATGACGATCTGATGCGACTTTTCAAACAAGATGGCCTGAGGCTCTGAAGGGATCACCTGAGATAACCTCTAGGGCGAGGCCATTTGTGACCCAGAAGTCATCATTTCTACAACCCTGGTAGAGATCCACAAGGCAAAGCAGCAAGATTTTTGAAGGACTATGCAAAACTGATAAACCCCAGGGTGGGGCCATTTTGGCCTGGCCGGGATCATAATTTGAACAATCTTGGTAGATGACAATTAAATAATGATATACCAGTATACCAAATAATGATATAAATATCAAAGGTCTGGGTATTTTAGTTTAAGAGAAGATGTTTAAAGAGCCTGGGGCGGGGCCATTTTCAATCCAGTCATCATAATTTGAACAGTCTTTGAAGAGGACCATTAGGTCATGCTACACACAAAATATCAATGCTCCAGGCTTTACATTTTCAGAGAAGATTTTCCTATGAAAAACTAATAAGCCCTGGGGCAGGGCCATTTTCGACCTAGGGGTTATGATTTGAACAATCTTTGTAGAGGACCATTAGATGATGCTACATACCAAATATCAAAAGGTTTAGGCCTTCAACACTTTCAGAGAAGAAGATTTTTAAAGATTTTCCTATGAAAAACTAAAAATAAGCCCTGGGGCAGGGCCATTTTTGGCCTAGGGGTCATAATTTGGGCAAAATTTGTAGAGGACCATAATAGATCATGCTAATTACATACATGTACCAAACATCAAAGGTCTAGGCATTAAAGTTTCAGAGATTCAGAGATGAAGCATAACGAAATTCAAATTTGATCTGTAACTCATTATAATAAAGCCTGAAAAATAACAAAGGGCAATAACTCCAAAAATACTTAAGACACAGTTACAAACCTTGTGCACTGCACATTCAGTCAATGTGATCGTGATCTATCTATATATGAAGTTTGAAGTCAATTAACTTTTGGCACTCTACCGGCTACTTTATGGTAACATTATTAAACAGTTTGGATCTAGATGAGACGCCGAGTAACTCGGTGTCTCATCAGAATCCAAACTGTTTGTCACCCTAACATTTTTTTCAAAAACGATATGGAAGGAAAGTGTATATTTAGAATTGAAGCAGACTATAAAATTTGCAGACGACAATTGCTAATGGCTATTATACTTTGGAAGTTATGATGCGGACATGCCAGACAGACGAACGGATGGACAACTTGACGGACATGGTGACTCCAGTATACCCCCAAAACTTTGTTTGTGGGGGTATAATAATCTAATCAATATTCATGGCGTCATTATTTTTCACAGGAATATACAACAGGGAAAGGGTTAATCACTCATGGCCATATAACTTTATACTAGATTATACCTATCAATTTGATTCAACCAATACTCACACTTGACCAGTATCTAATTGCAAATTTCATGATCTCATTATTTCTTACATGCATCAGAGCTCCAAATAAGATGCATAAATTTGAACATTTTCAACAAAAGCTCCTTTATTTCTCCATCAAACCCCTTACTGTGACCACTCTAAAGAATCGGCCCGATGAGACGATTCTAAAGAGTGGTCACAGTATTGGTTTGGTGGAGAAATGAAGATTTTAGTGATTGAGAACGCACCATTATCTGTAGCTCTGATGCATATTCATGGAGTAAAAGGTTGTAGTAATACATGTACACATTTTATCTGACAGTATAATTATGGTCAATAAGTGAGAAAATATAAAAATATTAGAGTTTCAACTTGATAAAATATTATAATTTTTGATAAACGAAGGGCTCGTCAATCTAGATCTGTTCATCGGTTTTGATCATTAGCTTGGCTTGCAATGGCTAAAGACCACAGGTGACCTCTGAAACCGGCGATTGTCTGCAATTTTTGGCAACTTATTTTAAAAATGATTATATAAGAATGCGCTAAAAGAATACAGTAACACCCTTCTAGTGCGACAAGCAAATGGAGGCATAATTCATAATGACAAAGGCAGGTGGTAGCTTAATACAGGACAAAAGTTATGCAGAAAGCTCCTGTAGGAGCTTTCTGCATAACTTTGGTCATGTATTAAGGAACCACCTGCTTATAAAGACAGCCATGTTTATTCATTCAGTGGTCGCATTAGATGGGGTTTTACTGTACAATCCTCGTGGAACATGATTATTACCGGCTCTTGGTTTGCTATTTTTTGCCACAGTGTATTACGAACAATCCCGATAATCACGCCGAAATTTAATCGAGCCTCAGGTCAAATTAGGAGGATAATACAGTATATGATGTTCATTTAATATCACAAAAGGCCATATGACATTATACCTTATCAATTATCAATCCATTTCACTCCACATTTAAACTAGGCCAGTTTCTAATGACAATACAAATAGCAAATAAGTTACCTTCTTCTTATCACTCTTTCCCTTTGATAACGTCGTAACGCTTCGTAACACTACTGTAGGTACTGATTCAGGACTGCAAAAGACAATAAATAAGATGTAACCATAGGTCCAGATATGATGCATAAATTTAAACATTGTCAAGAATAACTCCTCCATTTCTACTACCCATACTGTCACCACCAGGAGTGTTTATCAGAAATAATACAGTATAATTATGATGTTTATTTAATATCACAAAAGGCCATATGACATTATACCTTATCAATTATCAATCCATTTCACTCCATATTTAAACTAGGCCAGTATCTAATGACAATACATAGAGAATAATAGGTTAGTGCCGTAGATGAGACGCTTTATCCGAGGAGGGGAGAAAACGTTGAGGCGAAGCTTGTCGAGCCTCAACTGTTTTCTCTCCGAGTCGGATAAAGGCATCCCATCTACGGCACTAACCTATTATTCAATTTATCAAGTCTATTTAGTTGAATCGAGGGTCAATAAGTTATTTCAAACAGACATGGTTATAATTATTCTCTGGTCAAATTCCGAGTTCCGTAGTCTCGGTTTCTATTTTTAGATAGACCTAGAACGTCACTCATAAATCGATGGAACTAAACAGGCTATATTTAGGTCAATGACTATCACCGCCCCTGTAAGAGTTTATCAATCAAATTATCATGGGAGTGAAAAGAAAATATTTACTATTTAGCTGTCAATCTTTGCTTCCAGGCTTGATTTTATCAAAAAGGTGCTTCGCCAGCGGTGGATTAAATAAATAAAACTGATAAATCAACGTCACTTTGTATGTGGCCTCAGTGTCGCAGTCGGTACGGACGACGTCTCAAGAGTGATTAGAATTGGTTTTTGTAGGATCAGGCGCAGGTTCGAATCCAGCTATAGCCAGTTATTTTTATTTTTTCTCATTTGAATAATTCTTTTGGTGAATTTTCTGTTAGATCTATTTCGTCAACATGATTTTTATGCATATTTACAGAAAATTAAAATAGTTCCATGGTTATAGAATCATAACGCCTATCTACTAACCTAATAAACCTTCTACTAACGGTATATGATGTTTATTTAATATCACAAAAGGCCATATGACATTATACCTTATCAATTATCAATCCAATTCACTCCATATTTAAAATAGGCCAGTTTCTAATGACAATACAAATAGCAAATAAGTTACCTTCTTCTTATCACTCTTTCCCTTTGATAACGTCGTAACGCTTCGTAACACTACTGTGGGTACTGATTCAGGACTGCAAAAGAAAATAAATAAAATGTAACCATAGGTCCAGATATGATGTATAAATTTAAACATTGTCAAAAATAACTCCTCCATTTCTACTTCCCATACTGTGACCACTTTTTAGAGTTTAGAATCATTTCGAAGAAAGTTTTAGTATTTAGCTGTGCACCTTTAGCGGTAGCTCTGTACCCCCTCCCCAAAAAAATGCCAACTAGAAGTATCTCCAATAGCTCATTGAGTTGTGTATTTTTGAATTCATGCTAGCATGCTATCATGAAGATCTGAAGCGACTTTTCAAACAAGAGGGCCATCTGAGGCTCTGAAGGGATCACCTGAGATAACCTCTAGGGCGAGGCCATTTGTGACCCAGAAGTCATCATTTCTACAACCCTGGTAGAGATTCACAAGGCAAAGCAGCAAGAGTTTTGAAGGATTATGCAAATCTGATAAACCCCAGGGTGGGGCCATTTTGGCCTGGCCGGGATCATAATTTGAACAATCTTGGTAGATGACAATTAAATAATGATATACCGGTATACCAAATAATGATATATACCAAATATCAATGGTCTGGGTATTTTAGTTTAAGAGAAGAAGATGTTTAAAGAGCCTGGGGCGGGGCCATTTTCAACCCAGTCATCATAATTTGAACAATCTTTGAAGAGGACCATTAGGTCATGCTACACACAAAATATCAACGCTCCAGGCTTTACATTTTCAGAGAAGAAGATTTTCCTATGAAAAACTAATAAGCCTTGGGGCAGGGCCATTTTCGACCTAGGGGTTATGATTTGAACAATCTTTGTAGAGGACCATTAGATGATGCTACATACCAAATATAACAAGGTTTAGGCCTTCAACACTTTCAGAGAAGAAGATTTTTAAAGATTTTCCTATGAAAAACTAATAAGCCCTGGGGCAGGGCCATTTTTGGCCTAGGAGTCATAATTTGGGCAAAATTTGTAGAGGACCATAATAGATCATGCTAATTACATACCAAACATCAAAGGTCTAGGCATTAAAGTTTCAGAGATTTTACTGTTTAAAGAATTTCCTATGAAAAACTGATAAGCCCTTAGGCAGAGCAATTTTGGTCCAGGCATCATAATTTGAACAATCTTTTGTAGAGGACCATTAGATGATGCTACATACAAAACATCAAGAGATCTAAGTCTTACAGATTCAGAGAAGATTTTTTAAAGATTTTCCTATGAAAAACTGATAAGCCCTTGGGCGGGCCAGTTTTGGTCCGAGGGACATAATTTGAATAATCTTTGTAGAGAATCATTAGATCATACTACAAACCAAATATCAAAGGTCTAGGCCTTACAGTTTCCGAGAAGATTTTTAAAGATTTTCCTATGAAAAACTAATAAGCCCTTGGGCTGGGCCATTTTTAGGCTAGGGGTCACAATTTGAACAATCTTTGTATAGAACCATTAGATCATGCTACCAATAAAGTTCAATATTTGACAAACTTATAAGGGGATGAAACTGTAAACTTTCTTTTTGGACACCCTGTATATACCAAATATCAAAGGTATAGGCCTTACAATTTCAGAGAAAATGATTTTTAAAGATTTTATATGAACAAGAGGGCCAGAATGGTCCTGAAGAGCTCACCAGACAATCAGAGGAGAAGATTTTCAAAGTTTTCACTATATGTTTCTATAGAAAACTAGTCTGCCCTGGGGCAGGGCTAATTTTGACCCAAGTGGCACAATTTATAGAAATTTTGTAGTGAACATGAATATGATGCTATGTGCCAAATATGAAAGCTGAGAACCTTCCAGTTTCAGACTAGAAGTTTTTCAAAATGTTCACTATATGTTTCTATTGAAAACTGGCTTACCCTGGGGTAGGGCCAATTTTGACCTGAGGGGCATAATTTATATAACTTTTGTAGAAGACCTGAACATGATGCTATGTGCAACATATGAAAGCTGAGAACCTTCCAGTTTCAGAAGAAAATATTCAAAGATTTCATTATTTGTTTCTATTGAAAACTGCCCACCCCTGGGGCTGGGCCAATTTTGAACCTAGGACCATAATTTATATACCTTTTGTAGTGGACCTGAACATGATGATAATTGCCAAATATGAAATTCTTCCAGTTTCAGAAGAAGATTTTCAAAGATTTCAGTATTTGTTTCTATTGAAAACTGCCCATCCCTGGGGCGGGCCAATTTTGACCCCAGGGCCATAATTTATATAACTTTTGTAGAGGACCTGAACATGTTGCTATTTGCCAAATATGACAGCTGAGAACCTTCCAGTTTCAGAAGAAGATTTTTCAAAGATTTCACTATATGTTTCTATTGAAAACTGGCTACCCCTGGGGCGGGGCCAATTTTGGCCCCAGGGGCATAATTTATACAAATTTTATAGAGGACCTGAACATGATGCTATGTGCAAAATATGAAAGCTGAGAGCCTTCTAGTTTCAGACGAGAAGATTTTCAAAGATTTCGCTATTTGTTTCTATTGAAAACTGCCCACCCCTGGGGCTGGGCCAATTTTGACCCCAGGGCCATAATTTATATAACTTTTGTAGAAGACTTGAACATGATGCTATGTGCAAAATATGAAAGCTGAGAGCTTTCCAGTTTCAGACGAGAAGATTTTCAAAGATTTAAGTATCTGTTTCTATTGAAAACTGCCCACCCAGGGGCGGGGCCAATTTTGACCCAAAGGGCCATAATTTATATAACTTTTGTAGAGGACCTAAAGATGATACTATGTGCCAAAGATGAAAGCTGAGACCCCTGTAGATTCAGGAGAAGATTTTTAAAGGTTCAAATTGTTGACGACGCACGCCGACAGGTGACGGACATCAGGCAATCACAAAAGCTCACCCTGAGAACTTTGTGCTCTGGTGAGCTTAAAACTGATAAGCCCTTGGGCAGGGCCATTTTTTTCCCCTAGCCACTGATGCTTCTGACAAAATTTGGTTAAAACCAGGTTAGCGGTTTCAGAGGAGATGTCGTTTGAAAATGTGGCTTGATGACGGACACATCGCGGTCACAATAGCTCATCCTGAGTCTTTGGCTCAGGTGAGCTAAAAAGCTATAGCCCAAGAAGTGGTTATTAGAGATAGTATGGTATTTTTTACCCTTAATTACTCCATGAATTTATACAAGAAATAATGACGTCATGAATATTAATTAGATTCATTTTTATGATGGTTATTGCAGAAACTGTAGAATCAGATCTATATCATATTATAAGGAAATAGAGCAGACTATGTTCAGATGGCTCCTCTTGGAGCAGTCTGATCTGGATCTACTCTGTTTGCAAAGGCTTAGAGAGGCTTTTTATGTAGTAAAGGGTTATCTCTTTCCCTGTTCTGCATTTATTCCAAATTTCAACGAGCTGATTTTTTATAATAGCATTTTAATTATAATGAATGACAGTTTTTGACCATGGCTAAAAGTGTAGAATCAGATCTATATTAGTTCATAAGAAAGCAGAGAAGAGCTGTCTGATCTTGGTCTACTTGCAGTCAATGTGATCGTGATCTATCTATATATGAAGTTTGAAGTCAATTAACTTTTGGCACTCTACCGACTACTTTATGGTAACATTTGCAAACAGTTGGGATCCAGATGAGTTACTCGGCGTCTCATCAGAATCCAAACTGTTTGTCACCCTAACATTTTTTTCAAAAACGATATGGAACGAAAGTGTATATTTAGAATTGAAGCAGACTATAAAATTTGCAGACGACAATTGCTCAGAGTGCAAAAGGTTAATGGCTATTATACTTTGGAAGTTATGATGCGGACATGCCAGACAGACGAACGGACGGACAACTTGACGGACATGGTGACTCCAGTATACCCCCAAAACTTTGTTTGTGGGGGTATAATAATCTAATCAATATTCATGGCGTCATTATTTTTCACAGGAATATACAACAGGGAAAGGGTTAATCACTCATGGCCATATAACTTTATACTAGATTATACCTATCAATTTGATTCAACCAATACTCACACTTGACCAGTATCTAATTGCAAATTTCATGATCTCATTATTTCTTACATGCATCAGAGCTCCAAATAAGATGCATAAATTTGAACATTTTCAACAAAAGCTCCTTTATTTCTCCATCAAAACCCCTTACTGTGACCACTCTTTAGAATCGGCCCGATGAGACAATTCTAAAGAGTGGTCACAGTATTGGTTTGGTGGAGAAATGAAGATTTTAGTGATTGGGTACACACCATTATCTGTTGCTCTGATGCATATTCATGGAGTAAAAGGTTGTAGTAATACATGTACACATTTTATCTGACAGTATAATTATGGTCAATAAGTGAGAAAATATAAAAATATTAGAGTTTCAACTTGATAAAATATTATAATTTTTGATAAACGAAGGGCTCGTCAATCTAGACCTGTTCATCGGTTTTGATCATTAGGCTTGCAATGGCTAAAGACCACAGGTGACCTCTGAAACCGGCGATTGTCTGCAATTTTTGGCAACTTATTTTAAAAATAACTAGAGGTTTTTGTCAAAAAAACGGATGTCTCCCCTCTAATAAAAACAATATGTAAAGGGAAATCACTAAAAATGTTATGGTCTTGATGAATGATACTTCCCCTCATTATGTGTTTTCCACACTACATTTTTCAAGAAGAAAATGATAACAGCTAATAACTCCAAAAATACTGATACCAGATTTATGGCCCTTGTGCATGACACTTACTTTCATCATGCTCTTTCCAAAAATAAAATGTCATTCCAATAGCATCAGTCGAACAGGAGTTATTGATCGGCCAAAAAATGTAACAAAGGGCAATAACTCCAAAAGTATTGAAGCCAGAATTATGGCCCTTGTTCATGACACTTTCTCTCATCATGCTCTTTCCATGTATGAAGTTTCAATACGATGGCAAGAGCCATGTAGGAGTTATCGTCCCGACAAGAAAGAATTAAACAAATGTACAAGGGGCAATAACTCTAAATTTATTGAAGCTCGAGTTAAGGATCTTATGCATGACACTTTCTCTTATTATGATCGTTCCATGTATGAAGTTTCACTCCAATGGCATGTGTCACATAGGAGTAATCATCTGGACAAAAAATTGTGATTGTTTTTACAAAGGGCAATAACTCCAATATTAGTGAAGCCAGAGTTATGGACCTTGTGCATGACACTTCCTCTCGTTATGATCTTTCCATATATGAAGTTTCAATCCAATGGCATGAGCCATATAGAAGTCATCGTCCGGACAAAAAAGTGTGATTTTTTTTTACAAAGGGCAATAACTCCAATATTAGTGAAGCCAGAGTTATGGACCTTGTGCATGACACTTCCTCTCGTTATGATCTTTCCATATATGAAGTTTCAATCCAATGGCATGAGCCATATAGAAGTTATCGTCCGGACAAAAAAGTGTGATTTTTTTACAAAGGGCAATAACTCCTATATTAGTGAAGCCAGAGTTATGTACCTTCTGCATGACACTTCCTCTCGTTATGATCTTTCCATATATGAAGTTTCAATCCAATGGCATGAGCCATATTGAAGTTATTGTCCGGACAAAAAATTATGATATTTTTTACAAAGGGCAATAACTCCAATATCAGTGAACCCAGAGTTATGGACCTTGTGCATGACACTTCCTCTCATTATGCTCTTTCCATATATGAAGTTTCAATCAACTGGCATCAGGCATATTGAAGTTATTGTCCGGACAAAAAATTATGATATTTTTTACAAAGGGCAATAACTCCAATATTAGTGAAGCCAGAGTTATGGACCTTGTGCATGACACTTCCTCTCGTCATGATCTTTCCATATATGAAGTTTCAATCCAATGGCATGAGCCATATAGGAGTTATCGTCCGGAAAAAAAGTGTGATTTCTTTTTACAAAGGGCAATAACTCCAATATTAGTGAAGCCAGAGTTATGGACCTTGTGCATGACACTTCCTCTCATTATGCTCTTTCCATATATGAAGTTTCAATCAACTGGCATCAGGCATATTGAAGTTATCGTCCGGACAAAAAGTGTGACAGACAGACGGACAGACGGACAGACGGACGGACGGACAGACAGACAACTCTCACGAAAACAATATGTCTCCCCCATATAAATATGGGGGGAGACATAATTATATAAGAATGCGCTAAAAGAATACAGTAACACCCTTCTAGTGCGACAACCTAATGGAGGCATAATTCATAATGACAAAGGCAGGTGGTAGCTTAATACAGGATGAAAGTTATGCAGAAAGCTCCTGTAGGAGCTTTCTGCATAACTTTGGTCATGTATTAAGGAACCACCTGCTTATAAAGACAGCCATGTTTATTCATTCAGTGGTCGCATTAGATGGGGTTTTACTGTACAATCCGCGTGGAACATGATTATTACCGGCTCTTGGTTTGCTATTTTTTGCCACAGTGTATTACGAACAATCCGGATAATCACGCCGAAATTTAATCGAGTCTCAGGTCAAATTAGGAGGATAATACAGTATATGATGTTCATTTAATATCACAAAAGGCCATATGACATTATACCTTATCAATTATCAATCCAATTCACTCCATATTTAAACTAGACCAGTATCTAATAACAATACAAATAGCAAATAAGTTACCTTTTATCTTATCACTCTTTCCCTTTGATACCGTCGTAACGCTTCAAGTATATTTGGCAGGACACTATAGGTACTGTACTGATTCAGGACTGCAAAAGACAATAAATAAAATGAAACCATAGGTCCAGATATGATGCATAAATTTAAACATTGTCAAGAATAACTCCTCCATTTCTACTACCCATACTGTGACCACTTTTTAGAGTTTAGAATCATTTCGAAGAAAGTTCTAGTATTTAGCTGTGCACCTTTAACGGTAGCTCTGTACCAAAAAAAAAAAAAATGCCAACTAGAAAGTATATCTAATAGCTCATTGAGTTATGTATTTTTGAATTCATGCTATCATGACGATCTGATGCGACTTTTCAAACAAGATGGCCTGAGGCTCTGAAGGGATCACCTGAGATAACCTCTAGGGCGAGGCCATTTGTGACCCAGAAGTCATCATTTCTACAACCCTGGTAGAGATCCACAAGGCAAAGCAGCAAGATTTTTGAAGGACTATGCAAAACTGATAAACCCCAGGGTGGGGCCATTTTGGCCTGGCCGGGATCATAATTTGAACAATCTTGGTAGATGACAATTAAATAATGATATACCAGTATACCAAATAATGATATAAATATCAAAGGTCTGGGTATTTTAGTTTAAGAGAAGAAGATGTTTAAAGAGCCTGGGGCGGGGCCATTTTCAATCCAGTCATCATAATTTGAACAGTCTTTGAAGAGGACCATTAGGTCATGCTACACACAAAATATCAATGCTCCAGGCTTTACATTTTCAGAGAAGATTTTCCTATGAAAAACTAATAAGCCCTGGGGCAGGGCCATTTTCGACCTAGGGGTTATGATTTGAACAATCTTTGTAGAGGACCATTAGATGATGCTACATACCAAATATCAAAAGGTTTAGGCCTTCAACACTTTCAGAGAAGAAGATTTTTAAAGATTTTCCTATGAAAAACTAAAAATAAGCCCTGGGGCAGGGCCATTTTTGGCCTAGGGGTCATAATTTGGGCAAAATTTGTAGAGGACCATAATAGATCATGCTAATTACATACATGTACCAAACATCAAAGGTCTAGGCATTAAAGTTTCAGAGATTCAGAGATGAAGCATAACGAAATTCAAATTTGAACTGTAACTCATTATAATAAAGCCTGAAAAATAACAAAGGGCAATAACTCCAAAAATACTTAAGACACAGTTACAAACCTTGTGCACTGCACATTCAGTCAATGTGATCGTGATCTATCTATATATGAAGTTTGAAGTCAATTAACTTTTGGCACTCTACCGGCTACTTTATGGTAACATTATTAAACAGTTTGGATCTAGATGAGACGCCGAGTAACTCGGTGTCTCATCAGAATCCAAACTGTTTGTCACCCTAACATTTTTTTCAAAAACGATATGGAAGGAAAGTGTATATTTAGAATTGAAGCAGACTATAAAATTTGCAGACGACAATTGCTAATGGCTATTATACTTTGGAAGTTATGATGCGGACATGCCAGACAGACGAACGGACGGACAACTTGACGGACATGGTGACTCCAGTATACCCCCAAAACTTTGTTTGTGGGGGTATAATAATCTAATCAATATTCATGGCGTCATTATTTTTCACAGGAATATACAACAGGGAAAGGGTTAATCACTCATGGCCATATAACTTTATACTAGATTATACCTATCAATTTGATTCAACCAATACTCACACTTGACCAGTATCTAATTGCAAATTTCATGATCTCATTATTTCTTACATGCATCAGAGCTCCAAATAAGATGCATAAATTTGAACATTTTCAACAAAAGCTCCTTTATTTCTCCATCAAACCCCTTACTGTGACCACTCTAAAGAATCGGCCCGATGAGACGATTCTAAAGAGTGGTCACAGTATTGGTTTGGTGGAGAAATGAAGATTTTAGTGATTGAGTACGCACCATTATCTGTAGCTCTGATGCATATTCATGGAGTAAAAGGTTGTAGTAATACATGTACACATTTTATCTGACAGTATAATTATGGTCAATAAGTGAGAAAATATAAAAATATTAGAGTTTCAACTTGATAAAATATTATAATTTTTGATAAACGAAGGGCTCGTCAATCTAGATCTGTTCATCGGTTTTGATCATTAGGCTTGCAATGGCTAAAGACCACAGGTGACCTCTGAAACCGGCGATTGTCTGCAATTTTTGGCAACTTATTTTAAAAATGATTATATAAGAATGCGCTAAAAGAATACAGTAACACCCTTCTAGTGCGACAAGCAAATGGAGGCATAATTCATAATGACAAAGGCAGGTGGTAGCTTAATACAGGACAAAAGTTATGCAGAAAGCTCCTGTAGGAGCTTTCTGCATAACTTTGGTCATGTATTAAGGAACCACCTGCTTATAAAGACAGCCATGTTTATTCATTCAGTGGTCGCATTAGATGGGGTTTTACTGTACAATCCTCGTGGAACATGATTATTACCGGCTCTTGGTTTGCTATTTTTTGCCACAGTGTATTACGAACAATCCCGATAATCACGCCGAAATTTAATCGAGCCTCAGGTCAAATTAGGAGGATAATACAGTATATGATGTTCATTTAATATCACAAAAGGCCATATGACATTATACCTTATCAATTATCAATCCATTTCACTCCACATTTAAACTAGGCCAGTTTCTAATGACAATACAAATAGCAAATAAGTTACCTTCTTCTTATCACTCTTTCCCTTTGATAACGTCGTAACGCTTCGTAACACTACTGTAGGTACTGATTCAGGACTGCAAAAGACAATAAATAAGATGTAACCATAGGTCCAGATATGATGCATAAATTTAAACATTGTCAAGAATAACTCCTCCATTTCTACTACCCATACTGTCACCACCAGGAGTGTTTATCAGAAATAATACAGTATAATTATGATGTTTATTTAATATCACAAAAGGCCATATGACATTATACCTTATCAATTATCAATCCATTTCACTCCATATTTAAACTAGGCCAGTATCTAATGACAATACATAGAGAATAATAGGTTAGTGCCGTAGATGAGACGCTTTATCCGAGGAGGGGAGAAAACGTTGAGGCGAAGCTTGTCGAGCCTCAACTGTTTTCTCTCCGAGTCGGATAAAGGCATCCCATCTACGGCACTAACCTATTATTCAATTTATCAAGTCTATTTAGTTGAATCGAGGGTCAATAAGTTATTTCAAACAGACATGGTTATAATTATTCTCTGGTCAAATTCCGAGTTCCGTAGTCTCGGTTTCTATTTTTAGATAGACCTAGAACGTCACTCATAAATCGATGGAACTAAACAGGCTATATTTAGGTCAATGACTATCACCGCCCCTGTAAGAGTTTATCAATCAAATTATCATGGGAGTGAAAAGAAAATATTTACTATTTAGCTGTCAATCTTTGCTTCCAGGCTTGATTTTATCAAAAAGGTGCTTCGCCAGCGGTGGATTAAATAAATAAAACTGATAAATCAACGTCACTTTGTATGTGGCCTCAGTGTCGCAGTCGGTACGGACGACGTCTCAAGAGTGATTAGAATTGGTTTTTGTAGGATCAGGCGCAGGTTCGAATCCAGCTATAGCCAGTTATTTTTATTTTTTCTCATTTGAATAATTCTTTTGGTGAATTTTCTGTTAGATCTATTTCGTCAACATGATTTTTATGCATATTTACAGAAAATTAAAATAGTTCCATGGTTATAGAATCATAACGCCTATCTACTAACCTAATAAACCTTCTACTAACGGTATATGATGTTTATTTAATATCACAAAAGGCCATATGACATTATACCTTATCAATTATCAATCCAATTCACTCCATATTTAAAATAGGCCAGTTTCTAATGACAATACAAATAGCAAATAAGTTACCTTCTTCTTATCACTCTTTCCCTTTGATAACGTCGTAACGCTTCGTAACACTACTGTGGGTACTGATTCAGGACTGCAAAAGAAAATAAATAAAATGTAACCATAGGTCCAGATATGATGTATAAATTTAAACATTGTCAAAAATAACTCCTCCATTTCTACTTCCCATACTGTGACCACTTTTTAGAGTTTAGAATCATTTCGAAGAAAGTTTTAGTATTTAGCTGTGCACCTTTAGCGGTAGCTCTGTACCCCCTCCCCAAAAAAATGCCAACTAGAAGTATCTCCAATAGCTCATTGAGTTGTGTATTTTTGAATTCATGCTAGCATGCTATCATGAAGATCTGAAGCGACTTTTCAAACAAGAGGGCCATCTGAGGCTCTGAAGGGATCACCTGAGATAACCTCTAGGGCGAGGCCATTTGTGACCCAGAAGTCATCATTTCTACAACCCTGGTAGAGATTCACAAGGCAAAGCAGCAAGAGTTTTGAAGGATTATGCAAATCTGATAAACCCCAGGGTGGGGCCATTTTGGCCTGGCCGGGATCATAATTTGAACAATCTTGGTAGATGACAATTAAATAATGATATACCGGTATACCAAATAATGATATATACCAAATATCAATGGTCTGGGTATTTTAGTTTAAGAGAAGAAGATGTTTAAAGAGCCTGGGGCGGGGCCATTTTCAACCCAGTCATCATAATTTGAACAATCTTTGAAGAGGACCATTAGGTCATGCTACACACAAAATATCAACGCTCCAGGCTTTACATTTTCAGAGAAGAAGATTTTCCTATGAAAAACTAATAAGCCTTGGGGCAGGGCCATTTTCGACCTAGGGGTTATGATTTGAACAAGCTTTGTAGAGGACCATTAGATGATGCTACATACCAAATATAACAAGGTTTAGGCCTTCAACACTTTCAGAGAAGAAGATTTTTAAAGATTTTCCTATGAAAAACTAATAAGCCCTGGGGCAGGGCCATTTTTGGCCTAGGAGTCATAATTTGGGCAAAATTTGTAGAGGACCATAATAGATCATGCTAATTACATACCAAACATCAAAGGTCTAGGCATTAAAGTTTCAGAGATTTTACTGTTTAAAGAATTTCCTATGAAAAACTGATAAGCCCTTAGGCAGAGCAATTTTGGTCCAGGCATCATAATTTGAACAATCTTTTGTAGAGGACCATTAGATGATGCTACATACAAAACATCAAGAGATCTAAGTCTTACAGATTCAGAGAAGATTTTTTAAAGATTTTCCTATGAAAAACTGATAAGCCCTTGGGCGGGCCAGTTTTGGTCCGAGGGACATAATTTGAATAATCTTTGTAGAGAATCATTAGATCATACTACAAACCAAATATCAAAGGTCTAGGCCTTACAGTTTCCGAGAAGATTTTTAAAGATTTTCCTATGAAAAACTAATAAGCCCTTGGGCTGGGCCATTTTTAGGCTAGGGGTCACAATTTGAACAATCTTTGTATAGAACCATTAGATCATGCTACCAATAAAGTTCAATATTTGACAAACTTATAAGGGGATGAAACTGTAAACTTTCTTTTTGGACACCCTGTATATACCAAATATCAAAGGTATAGGCCTTACAATTTCAGAGAAAATGATTTTTAAAGATTTTATATGAACAAGAGGGCCAGAATGGTCCTGAAGAGCTCACCAGACAATCAGAGGAGAAGATTTTCAAAGTTTTCACTATATGTTTCTATAGAAAACTAGTCTGCCCTGGGGCAGGGCTAATTTTGACCCAAGTGGCACAATTTATAGAAATTTTGTAGTGAACATGAATATGATGCTATGTGCCAAATATGAAAGCTGAGAACCTTCCAGTTTCAGACTAGAAGTTTTTCAAAATTTTCACTATATGTTTCTATTGAAAACTGGCTTACCCTGGGGTAGGGCCAATTTTGACCTGAGGGGCATAATTTATATAACTTTTGTAGAAGACCTGAACATGATGCTATGTGCAACATATGAAAGCTGAGAACCTTCCAGTTTCAGAAGAAAATATTCAAAGATTTCATTATTTGTTTCTATTGAAAACTGCCCACCCCTGGGGCTGGGCCAATTTTGAACCTAGGACCATAATTTATATACCTTTTGTAGTGGACCTGAACATGATGATAATTGCCAAATATGAAATTCTTCCAGTTTCAGAAGAAGATTTTCAAAGATTTCAGTATTTGTTTCTATTGAAAACTGCCCATCCCTGGGGCGGGCCAATTTTGACCCCAGGGCCATAATTTATATAACTTTTGTAGAGGACCTGAACATGTTGCTATTTGCCAAATATGACAGCTGAGAACCTTCCAGTTTCAGAAGAAGATTTTTCAAAGATTTCACTATATGTTTCTATTGAAAACTGGCTACCCCTGGGGCGGGGCCAATTTTGGCCCCAGGGGCATAATTTATACAAATTTTATAGAGGACCTGAACATGATGCTATGTGCAAAATATGAAAGCTGAGAGCCTTCTAGTTTCAGACGAGAAGATTTTCAAAGATTTCGCTATTTGTTTCTATTGAAAACTGCCCACCCCTGGGGCTGGGCCAATTTTGACCCTGGGGCCATAATTTATATAACTTTTGTAGAAGACTTGAACATGATGCTATGTGCAAAATATGAAAGCTGAGAGCTTTCCAGTTTCAGACGAGAAAGATTTAAGTATCTGTTTCTATTGAAAACTGCCCACCCAGGGGCGGGGCCAATTTTGACCCAAGGGCCATAATTTATATAACTTTTGTAGAGGACCTAAAGATGATACTATGTGCCAAAGATGAAAGCTGAGACCCCTGTAGATTCAGGAGAAGATTTTTAAAGGTTCAAATTGTTGACGACGCACGCCGACAGGTGACGGACATCAGGCAATCACAAAAGCTCACCCTGAGAACTTTGTGCTCTGGTGAGCTTAAAACTGATAAGCCCTTGGGCAGGGCCATTTTTTTCCCCTAGCCACTGATGCTTCTGACAAAATTTGGTTAAAACCAGGTTAGCGGTTTCAGAGGAGATGTCGTTTGAAAATGTGGCTTGATGACGGACACATCGCGGTCACAATAGCTCATCCTGAGTCTTTGGCTCAGGTGAGCTAAAAAGCTATAGCCCAAGAAGTGGTTATTAGAGATAGTATGGTATTTTTTACCCTTAATTACTCCATGAATTTATACAAGAAATAATGACGTCATGAATATTAATTAGATTCATTTTTATGATGGTTATTGCAGAAACTGTAGAATCAGATCTATATCATATTATAAGGAAATAGAGCAGACTATGTTCAGATGGCTCCTCTTGGAGCAGTCTGATCTGGATCTACTCTGTTTGCAAAGGCTTAGAGAGGCTTTTTATGTAGTAAAGGGTTATCTCTTTCCCTGTTCTGCATTTATTCCAAATTTCAACGAGCTGATTTTTTATAATAGCATTTTAATTATAATGAATGACAGTTTTTGACCATGGCTAAAAGTGTAGAATCAGATCTATATTAGTTCATAAGAAAGCAGAGAAGAGCTGTCTGATCTTGGTCTACTCTGTTTGAAAAAGAATAAAACTTCATCTTTTTCAAGTGAAAATTTAAGCTAAACAGTTTGCAGCAATGATTAATAATTTCTACCCTATGTTGTGACCATGGTGACCATTATACAGTAAAACCTCTATGTAATGGCCACTAAATCGTGTTAATTAGTTGGTATATTAGGGCAGGTGGTTGCTTTAAGCAACGTGAATTTTTAGTACAAGAGGGCCAGAATGGCCCTGAAGCGCTCACCAGACAACCAGAGGAGAAGATTTTCAAAGTTTTCACTATATGTTTCTATAGAAAACTAGCCGGCCCTGGGGCGGGCCAATTTTGACCCCAGGGAAATAATTCAGAAAAACTTGTAGGGGACCTGAACATGATTCTATGTGCCAAATATGAAAGCTGAGACTAACCTTCCAGTTTCAGTAGAGGATTTTCAAAGTTTTCTCAATATGTTTCTATTGAAAACTGCCCACCCCTGTGGCAGGGCCAATTTGACCCTAGGGCCATAATTTAAACAACTTTTAAAGAGGACCTGAACATGATGCTCTGTGCCAAATATGAAAGCTGAGAGCCTTCCAGTCTCAGAGAAGAAGATTTTCAAAGATTTCACTATTTGTTTCTATTGAAACTTGTCCACCCCTGGGGCAGGGCCAATTTTGACCCTGGGGCCATAATTAATATAACTGTAGTAGACGACCTGAACATGATGCTATGTGCCAAATATGAAAACTGAGCGCCTTCCAGTTTCAGAGAAGAAGATTTTCAAAGATTTCACTATTTGTTTCTATTGAAAACTGCCCACCCCTGGGGCGGGGCCAATTTTGACCCTGGGGCCATACATTATAAAACTTTTGTAGAGCACCTGAACATGATGCTATGTGCCAAATATGAAAGCTGAGAGCCTTCCAGTTTCAGAGAAGAAGATTTTCAAAGATTTCACTATTTGTTTTTATTGAAAACTGCCCACCCCTGGGGCAGGGCTAATTTTAACCCCGGGGCCATAATTTATATAACATTTGTAGAGGACCTGAACATGATGCTATATGCCAAATATGAAAGCTGAGAACCTTCCAGTTTCAGAGAAGAAGATTTTCAAAGGTTTCACTATTTGTTTCTATTGAAAACTGCCCACCCCTGGGGCGGGGCCAATTTTGACCCTGGGGTCATAATTTATATAACTTTTGTACAGGACCTGAACATGATGCTATGTGCCAAATATGAAAGCTGAGAGCCTTCCAGTCTCAGAGAAGAAGCTTTTCAAAGATTTCACTATTTGTTTCTATTGAAACTTGTCCACCCCAGGGGCGGGGCCAATTTTGACCCTGGGGCCATAATTAATATAACTTTAATAGATGACCTGAACATGATGCTATGTGCCAAATATGAAAGCTGAGCGCCTTCCAGTTTCAGAGAAGAAGATTTTCAAAGATTTCACTATTTGTTTCTATTGAAAACTGCCCACCCCTGGGGCGGGGCCAATTTTGACCCTGGGGCCATACATTATATAACTTTTGTAGAGCACCTGAACATGATGCTATGTGCCAAATATGAAAGCTGAGAGCCTTCCAGTTTCAGATAAGAAGATTTTCAAAGATTTCACTATTTGTTTTTATTGAAAACTGCCCACCCCTGGGGCGGGGCTAATTTTGACCCCGGGGCCATAATTTATATAACATTTGTAGAGGACCTGAACATGATGCTATGTGCCAAATATGAAAGCTGAGAACCTTCCAGTTTCAGAGAAGAAGATTTTCAAAGATTTCACTATTTGTTTTTATTGAAAACTGCCCACCCCTGGGGCGGGGCTAATTTTAACCCCGGGGCCATAATTTATATAACTTTTGTAGAGGACCTGAACATGATGCTATATGCCAAATATGAAAGCTGAGAGCCTTCCAGTTTCAGAGAAGAAGATTTTCAAAGATTTCACTATTTGTTTCTATTGAAAACTGCCCACGCCTGGGGCGGGGCCAATTTTGACCCTGGGGCCATAAATAATATAACTTTTGTAGAGGACCTGAACATGATGCTATGTGCCAAATATGAAAGCTATGAACCATCCAGTTTCAGAGGAGAAGATTTTCAAAGTTTGCACTATATGATTCTATTGAAAACTGCCCACCCCTGGGGCGGGGCCAATTTTGACCCCAGGGCCATAATTTATATAACTTTTGTAAAGCACCTGAACATGATGCTATGTGCCAATTATGAAAGCTGAGAACCTTCTGGTTTCAGAGAAGAAGATTTTCAAAGTTTTACTATATGTTTCTATTGAAAACAAGGCACCCCTGGGGCGGGGTCAATTTTGACTCCAGGGGCATAATTTATATAACTTTTGTAGAGGACCTGAATATGATGCTATGTGCCAAAGATGAAAGTTGAGATCCCTGTAGATTCAGAGGAGAAGATTTTTAAAGGTTCAAATTGTTGACGACGGACGACGAACGACGAACGACGAACGACGACGGACGACGCACGACGCACGCCGACGGACAACAGGCGATCACAAAAGCTCACCCTGAGCACTTTGTGCTCTGGTGAGCTAAAAAGGGACGAAACTGTACAAGAATTCGCGACGAGATTGAAGCACCTATCGCTGTCGTGCGAATTTAACGACAGTAATGACAGGATAAGGGACCAGATCGTGCAAAAATGCAGCTCATCCACGTTAAGGAGGAAATTCCTCACAGAAAAAGAGTTGACCCTGGAGAAAGTTATTGAAGTTGCCTCGACGTTTGAGCGCGCACACGACAGTGCCAGTCAAATGGAAAATGGGCCAAAACGGGAAGAGCCCGAGACCGGAAATACGTTTCAGGTGCGAAGACCGGAAAGGCAAAATATTCAGGGACCCAAAAGATTGGAGCAAATAGAATGCTATAGTTGTGGCCGTAGAGGACACAGGTCAAAAGACCCGATCTGTCCAGCGAAGACGGCAAAGTGCAATAAGTGCCAGAATAAAGGACATTTTGCTGTAAAGTGCAGAGCATCGGCAAAGAACACACACAAACAGAAATTTCCAAATTCAAAACATTCAATTCGTTCACTTTCCAAAGACAACGAATCTGATGACGAAACGTTCATTTTCACCTTAAAAGACGCATTTTCAACAAATAGAGTAACGGTCAATGTGGGAAACGTGCCAATTAATATGATAATTGACTCTGGTGCTACCTGTAATGTGATAGATAGGAACACCTGGAAATTCCTGAAATCACAAAAACATTTCAAATGCATATCGCACGAGCTCACAGGTAAGAAAATATTCGCATATGGATCTAAGACGCCTCTGAAGCTAGCTGGAACGTTCCGTGCAGACGTCGAAAGTAACGGCGTGACGACGAACAATGTAGAGTTCACCGTGTTAGACGGAAAAGGACAGTCCTTGTTAGGAAGGGACACATCGATTGCTCTTGACCTTCTTAGAGTCGGACCACAGGTGTGTAATTTGCACACAGATATTGAAAATAGCTACCCAGAGTTATTTTCGGGTGTCGGAAAACTGAAAAATTTCCAATTGACAATTCCTGTCGACAAATCGGTCCAAGCGGTTATTCAACCGATCCGGCGAGTACCTTACCATTTGAGGGAACGATTAGAGAAAAAGCTGGAGAGTCTGGAACAACAGGGTATTATTGAGAAGGTTGACACACCGAGCCGATGGGTGTCACCAGCGGTGATCGTTCCGAAAGGAGAGCACGACATTCGTCTTTGTGTTGACATGCGACAAGCAAATACGGCGGTACGAAGGGTACACCATACGATACCTACGATAGAAGACGTGCTCCAAGAAATGAACGGCTCGAAGGTATTCAGCAAACTAGATATCAAAAACGCATATCATCAAATCGAGCTAGACAACAAATCACGAGAAATTACGACATTTGTAACGCATACTGGACAGTACCGTTACAAGCGGCTTATGTTTGGCGTATCCTGTGCCAGCGAGTTATATCAGAAAGTTCTGCAGCAGATTCTACAAGGTTGCCCGAACGCACAAAACATCATGGACGACATCATTGTTCACGGGACCACTCAGGAGAAACACGACGAGAGCCTCAGAAATGTGCTGAATGTGCTTAGTGAAAAGGGGTTTACCCTTAATCGAGAAAAGTGCGAGTTTAATATGTCGCAAATAGTGTTCATGGGTAATGTGGTCTCGGAGCACGGGGTTGGTCCTACACAAAGCAAAGTTCAAGACGTTCTGGACGCCAGGACGCCGCAAAACGCGTCAGAAGTTAGGTCATTTCTAGGCCTAGTAAACTTTAATGCGCAGTACATACCCGATCTCGCTACGATATCCGAACCGCTCAAACGACTAACGCGCAAAAATGTAACATTTAGTTGGGAATCTGAGCAACAGAGAGCTTTTAATGAGTTAAAACGCAGACTCACATGCGCGGAAACACTAGGTTTCTATGACAGAAATGCGAAAACGCAGGTATTCTGCGACGCCTCACCTGTAGGAATAGGCGCGGTCCTGTTACAGGAACATGGTGGCGAACAGCGCGTCATATGTTACGCGAGTAGAAGCCTAACAAAGGCAGAGCAAAAGCTTGCACAGATCGAGCGCGAAGTTTTAGCTATTGTATGGGGAGTTGAACGCTTCCACGTGTATTTGTACGGTACAGAGTTCGAGCTCTTAACAGATTGCAAACCGCTCAAGTTCATTCTGTCACCTAGGTCAAAGCCGTCTGCTCGTATTGAAAGATGGGTGTTGCGACTTCAAAGTTACAAGTTCACAACGCGACACATTAAAGGACAAGACAATATTAGCGATTGTTTAAGTAGGCTGTTGAAAAAAATCAAAAACAAGGCGATCAGGAAACAAACGCATTCATTTCAAGTGTACACCGAGTACGCGGAAAAGAAAGAAAAAGGCAAACTGTATAGCGACAGAAAACGCGGAGCTCGCGAATCGTCGATTAATGTAGGTGATTTGGTTTTGTTAAAACAGCAGAAGCGAAATAAACTTGACACTAATTTCGACCCAGAACCGTTTGTAGTCTGCGAGAAAAATGGCAATTCAGTGACCATTGAGCGAAAGGGGGTAAAGTACACGCGAAACGTGTCTTTCGTTAAGAAACTATCCCAAAGGGATACATTGACAAGTACGCCGCCTTCGCAGACCATAGAACCCATGATAAAAGATAGTGATCAGGTTAAACGAAGTACACGGAATGTCAAATTGCCGAGAAAACTCAACGAGTTTGTTTGTAAATAGCCATTTAGACATTAACTTGGCAGATAGTATGGCCAGCAGCAATTAATTCAAAATCTAACAGTCTGGGAAACGGCCGTGCAGAGATAACATGGAACACTTTATGGATGCTTAATTTCATGGTTTATCATGACTGTTTCACACTTTGTTTATTTTAACAAGATGAACTGTGGTTATCTCAGGCAAGCATCGTGAGACTGACCGGAACGAGTGAAAGTTTTATTGATTCATTGCCCTGGGAGAGGGGAAAGAGACCATTAATTAGCAGAATTTCATGGTTAACTGTTTAGAGAGAAAATGTTAGGTAAAGTCCGCTCATGATTGAGATTATGTCATATACACTACCTTTCTACTGGCTGCAATATAGAATCTTCCAAAAGTTTAGAAACGTTAGTTTTCATAAATTGAGATTTTCAAAACATATAAATGATTAAAATGAGATAACATTTATATTAAAAAGCAAGGGAGAGATGTAGTGTATGAGTTACTGTTAATATCAGGTTACAGCCTCTGTGATAGGCTGGCAGCATACGCTGCAGGTCAGAGAGTTAGTAGTAGTCCACTGTAGTATCAAGACGTGTAAATAAATACAGTATAGAACTGACAGTGTCTCCTCTCTATATCGATAAACACCACAGTCAGTTAGTTTTTTTTGCTTTTAATCCACTTAATCCGTTTCCTCGTAGCGCTTAACAGTAACCACTATATTGCACTCGTGTGTATACACTCGCATCGCGAGACAACAACAGTGTGGGTAGCAGTACGCTTTAATTTCAGACAAGAATCGTATTCGGAGTTTACATTTTCGTTCAAATCATCAAATTACATTTACGCAAATATTTTGGATCCCGACCATAGTAACGCATTATGAATGTATCTAATCATGATCCATGCTGCATTTTAATAATTTCAGTTTAAAAAGAAAAAGTAGGGAAATTGAACTTGGAAAACTTGTAATAGATAACACTTTTTTGAAGAGGAAAGTACAGAGTAAAAATGGACAATACAATACAAATACATTTTTTTTATTTAAAGTCAGTATGTCATATAACTGTAAACATTAGCTATGGATAGCTATTGACCGACAGAGTACAGAAAGTATAACACAAACTTACATAATTTATTTGCTCACAGTACTCGCAGTAAGTTGGGTTTTTTTTTAAATTTGCGTAAATAACGGTAACGTTAACATTCCTTTACTCTATGAATATTTATATAAGAAATAATGACTCCGTGAATATTAATTAGAATTATCACATCGGCACATGAAATATTGCCCATGACAGGAACTGTAGCATTATATAATCATAATTATTTTATTTCATAAGCAAAAAGAGCAGACGCTAATCAGGCGGATCCTACATGAGCCGTCTGATCTGGGTCTACACTGTTCGCAAAGTCGTAGAAAGGAGTATTTATGGGCTGAAGGGATACGTCTTCTCCCGTTAACCCTTTTCTTCATATAAACGTGTTTTCACGTATTTGCAAACACAGAGTAGACCCAGACCAGACGGTTCAGTATTGGAGCCGTCTGATCAGGGTCTGCTCTGTTTGCTAATGGAATTTCAAAGATCTGCTTCTTAACTTTTTTAAATGACTTCTATTTTCCACTTTCCACACATCATTATTACTATTTATTATGTCTATGAATATTCAGTAGTTATTGAAATTTGGAATAATTACAGTCACTTGACTGGCAGTTGCAAACAGCTTGGATGTTGGTGAGACGCTATGTAGATCGACGTCTTATCCAACCTGTTTGACACCCAGCCAATAATTTCTCAAATTTTCCTTTACAGCGGAGGAAGGGTTAGAAACTCACAAGTTCTTATTACAGAGAAATTGCAAGGCACTTGAAATTATCATAACTATACCGCAAATATGGACAGAAAACCAAACTTGAAACCAGTATAGATCCCGGACACAAAGACGGCAAATAAAAGAACAATATAAAATCAAGTTATATAATGCACCAAAGTACAGGACCAGCGATTGACAGTTACTTCAGAAATCAAGATGTATGTGTCCAAAATATGAAGGTTTCCAATATAGTGCTTAAACAAAGTGATAGAAATACCATGTATGTAACACATATATTAACCCTTTACTCCACGAATGCTCATTTTTTTAGAATGTTAATTAGATGCACTTTATTTTAGCATGCGAACACGGTGATTTTTGGCCATGACGGAAAACATCTATTTTATTTCATTACCATAAGCAAATAGAACAGACCCTGATTAGACGGTTCCTACAAGAGCCGCTTGATCTGCAGCAAACGTCATATCTATGGAGTTGAGAATGTACTTGTAGTCGTGTACATTTTCATAGAAATATCCTTCTGGACAGTGTCTAATTTATTCCTACTAAGTGCACTAAGCATTGTGACAAACACTGCAACACAAACATCTCTCACATTCGCATGTATAAATTACGTCGTATGACCGTTAGCGTAAAAAGAAACAATCAAAACGTTGCAGACGGTGCAGTTTTATTTGCATGGGATTAATGTGTTGAAAATCAAATTCCTGATATCGAATAAATGCGCTTTGGCATGAAATTGCCTATATATAGGAGAAAAGATTAACACTCTTTCAGTGGACAATTTAATTGCAGTTTGCTCTTCAGTCGTTTACCGCTATGCGTATTATCAAACTGACCATTCGCAGCCGACGCAGATTATGTGCGTGATCGGCACACTTCTTTATTCATTGAGAAAACGCCGCTGGGAGAATGCTTTTATTCATATTATGGTCATGTGATTTCGTCATGTGAATGATATTTTTATATTCGTGCACCCTTCTTACATTTTGCTATGTTTTATGGATTTTGTTGCAGTCATACAAAACCAAAGCTTATGTTACGAAGCATTTTCATGTCAGAAATAGAATGCCATGATTGTTACCGGATGCCATGTTATTAAACGCCGTTTGTATTCATCGAATGCAGGTCAATAAATTGCACTAGACTGTTATGCGGAATGGTAGTTCCCAGGTAGGCAGGTTTACTATGGGTTCGATGGTGGAACGCCACCTATGTATCCATTGCTTACGCAAAGAATACCAAAAAACTGTTGAACAGTTATTTTTCTGTCTTATTCGTCGTGGTAAACCATTCTCTGAAGTACTGGAGCAATCAGCTGGAATTTGAATTCGTCAGACTAAATGTTTAATTGTCAACCCATACTAATACAAATTTACGTCAACGTAAACGTTTGTTTGCTTTTTTTGCATGTCATTTTGCTTACATGTAGATGCATGTACTAATCAGACACCAAGTTATACGGTGTATCTTCATCCATGTTTCGCGTCCATATTGTCAGTAGCAGCATATAGGTTAAAACTGCATATACTTTATCATTTGCGATCTTGATAAAGTCAGACGCCGTTGGTTAATACATGTATAAGTATGTTCCTTCTGTCTGCAAATACATCCATTTCTGCTCGCATTCGGCGGAGAGAGAGAGGTGAGAGGATACAGAGAAACCCGGACGCGTTGCCCTACTATTGTAAACATGAATTGAGAAAATATGAATTATTATAGAGTACTTGTATAGTTTGACGGTGTTTCCATTCTAGTGTTTCCATTCTTTTTTATCCACATCTGTTCTGTAACATTTTCTAACGATTCAAGATCACTTTGCTATCATATACATGTAATTCAAACGTGTTTTACATTTATGAAATAATCCCACTGATCTAGAGCTTCCTTTGGTTAATTTCGTAAAGATGAAGGACAAAGTTGCTTCAAAATCGCATTCTATGTGACTTGGAACTAAGTTCACACTAAAGTATTTAGCTACGAAATAGTTGTTCGTATCGAAAAAACGAGTGTTAATACCTCGGAAATAACAGTTCTAAACACGTCCGTCAGACACGGAATTCATTGTAAATATAGTTTAGTTTATTTTTTCAAATGATTCCATTGAGCTTCAAAGCCCATGAGGATAAAATATATATGTAAACACTGACAGTATGAGAGAAATATTATTAACAATGCAACAAAAACAATGTAACAAAATATCGCGGAGAAGGTTTTACCGCTATACGGAAGAACGTGATAACTATAGTAGGAATATATATTGGAACTCAATATACATGCACGTAAAGTATCACGCAATATACCTTTTATTCTCTCGACTGACATACATTAGCTGTTTGTTTTTTTACAAAACTCTATTAATATTCATAGCGTTGTTCAGAAAGTTATGGACATTGGCCGACGTGTCTGTTGTAGACCCTAATCGACGACGTTTTCCGGCTCATAAAAAGTCGGCGGTTTTCTAAGAATTTAGCAGTATTCGGATAGCGATAGCATCTATCTGATCTGAATATACATGTATATATAATTTATATACTGCGAAAATGGGCTATAGACATTATTTTAATGATACATGTATGAATATGTGTACAATTTTTGGTGTTGATTGATACAAAAAAATGGGCAGACTATGACTTAACACACACTCATCATTTAACTAGTTCTTCTCGCGGAATGGCTAAACTAGTTAAGAAAAGTCAAAAGCCAAATTGTATAGAACTAGACCAGTGTAATGTAAGCTTCACATGGCATATATTAATCATTAACTGCTGAAAATCGATGTCTACTCAAATTCTGATAAACAAGAGGGCCAAGATGGCCCTTAATCGCTCACCTGATTACCATAGATTTAAGATTTTTGCAGGGTAGCCCATGGGTAGTGTCAATATTCACCTTAGGGACAATATATGAACAATGTTGATAGTGGATCATGAGCAGTGGATCATGAGCAGTGGTTCTGCAGAACAAGATTTTCAAAGATTTAGTATATTGATTTTATCAAGACAATGATTCTGACTAAGGGTGAAACGATTAATCGCGATGTGAATTGAACCACGATCTTTTGCTCTCGTTTCGGTTCGGTTCAATTCGGTTCAACAGATCCCATTTTCGATTCGATTTTTATTATAAAAGGCTAGTTTCTTAATGATTAGTAGCGAAATGAAACTAACCTATGAAAATTCGCCATGAAAAGTCGAAATACTTGTTTTCCCGCATTAGAGCTGTCAAAACAAACATACTCATCGAATTCTGATAGACCCATATCGATTGGATGAGGGCCAACTGTTTTAGCCAATCAAATAACACGTTGCAATCGTTGCACATAGTCTGATCGTCTGGGCGCTTTATTCAAGCGTCTTTGTGTTCTCTCAAAATGTCGGATGCTGAAGCTGTCGATCTTTGTGCTACCCCGAAAAACTATCGCTAAAAAATGTGGAGATTTCAGATTTCGCGAGAGCAACAACACAAATAAACCAACATGTAAGATTATTATTCAAATATTCTCTGCAACACAGGAAATACGACAATTCTGTCAAATCATATGGAACGGAAACACGGTATTGCAATTTACATTTCGTCTTCTTCCAGTAAACTTGGTTGCAAATTTGTGTATGCTTAAAATTTATGAAGCTGTGTATTGATAACTGGCTAAAATATACCGGCAGCGATGTCTAGTGCTTTTTGCTCAGAGACAGGGAGATGTCATATCTCTCTTCAACTGATAGCTATCTGTATCAGATGAAGAGAGACATGAATAACATCTCCAAGATCTCAAATTCTTTTTTCAGAAAAACTTACATGTTCTACAGAGTTAGGCTATTTAGTCCATTAGACATTTAGCCAAGACTGATTATGCTAGTGTTACCATTTTGCTTGGTTTTAGTGACCAGTTATAAAAAGAACTTCCAACAGCAAACTGCAGAAAGGTTTGGCTGTTAAAGTCAGAGCTATCTGTGACTAGGCTATTATGATTTTTTCCACCTGTATATGTCCAAGCAGTCTGTTTTCAGAGTTGTTAATACACAGGATTTATTCTACATATTGCATTCTTTTTATTACAATCTTAAATCGAATCGAATCGAAAATAATCGAATCGTGTTGTAAAAAATCGAAATCGAATCGAATCGAATTTTTTTGAATCGTTTCACCCCTAATTCTGACCAATGAAGATTGGGCTAAAAATGTGCTCTCTAAAGTATTTTTTCTAAGATTTGACCTAGTGACCTACTTTTTATTCCCACCCAACCCATGATCACACTCAACCTTGATATCACAAAGACAAACACTCTGAGCAAGTTTGAGGAAGATTGGGCTAAAAATGTGGCCACTAGAGTGTAAACTATATTTCTCTAAGATATGACCCAGTGACCTACTTTTTGACCTCACATAACCCACTTTCAAACTTGTCCAAAATTTTATTAGGACAATCATCCTGACCAATTTTCATGAAGATTTGGCTATAAATGTGACCTCTAGAGTGTTCACAAGGTTTTCGTACTATTTGACCTAGTGACCTAGTTTTTAACCCCACATAACCCACTTTCAAACTCATTTGAGATTTTATCAAGACAATCATTATGACTAAGTTTCATGAAGATTGGACTAAAATTGTAACCACTAGAGTGTTCACAAGGTTTTTCTACTGTTTGACCTATTGACCTAGTTTTTAACTCCACTTGACCCACTTTCAAACTCATCCGAGATTTTATAAAGACATTCATTCTGACCAATTTTCATGAAAATTGGGACTAAAATTGTGACCACTAGAGTGTTCACAAGGTTTTTCTACTGTTTGACCTAGTGACCTAGTTTTTCACTCTACTTGACCCACTTTCGAACTCGTCCGAGATTTTATCAAGACAATCATTCTGACCAAGTTTCATGAAGATTGGACTAAAATTGTGACCACTAGAGTGTTCACAAGGTTTTTCTACTGTTTGACCTAGTGACCTAGTTTTCAACTCCACTTGACCCACTTTAAAACTCGTCCGAAATTTTATCAAAACAATCATTCTGACCAAGTTTCATGAAGATTGGACTAAAATTGTGACCACTAGAGTGTTCACAAGGTTTTTCTACTGTTTGACCTAGTGACCTAGTTTTTTACCCCACATAACCCATTTTTCACACTCCTCCGAGATTTTATCAAGACAATCATTCTGACCAAGTTTCATGAAAATTGGCTAAAAATGTGACCTGTAGAGGGTTCACAAGGTTTTCCTACTATTTGACCTAGTGACCTAGTTTTTAACCCAACTTGACCCACTTTCGAACTCGTCCGAGATTTTATCAAGACATTCATTCTGACCAAGTTTCATGAAGATTAGACTACAATTGTGACCACTGGAGTGTTCACAAGCAAATTGTTGACGACACACGACGCACGACACACGACGGACATTCAAGTGTCCCAAAAGCTCACCCTGAGCTTTGCTCAGGTGAGCTAAAAAACAACAACAACAAACTATTCACACATTTCAAACAGCTGGGATCCTGGTTAGACGACGAATTACGCTGCGTCTCATCTGGCTCCTATCTATTAGCAACTGCCAGTCATTTCGTACTAAACATGCACAGGGATAATCCCAGGTTTTCACAGGAATTAAACAAAATATTGCTACTGTAATGAAGTTCAAAATAAAGATCAGACGCTACGTCGATGATTCAGCTGATTTGGTTCTATACTGCTTTCAAAGCATGTATACATTTTTCTTTCATGGATCTACACATACTGTCATTCATGTTTCATGATGAAACTATCATCGTCGTGCTTTTCAACATATTTATTGCTGTACAATTAAAATCCACAAAGCGAAATCATCGAAGTACACATTCAATACAGTGGATATCTACGGTAGTTCACAGCTCATGCGCAGAAATTCAAACTGAAGTAAACATGTCTCCATCATCGGTAGTCTGCTGCATGACTATCGTTAGTGGAACGGCGATTTATGAGCGTATCTGAGGTCAGTTGTTGTTTTGAATGATGCATGTACATCAAATATGCAGAGTTACATTGAAAATTAAGTTCAATATGACCCGATTGTAAATTCGAAAATTAATGATTTCCAGTCAGTATTTGACGTATTGCCATGAGACTGTAAGACGGCACCTGTCACAAAATTAGCATGCTGTCTTACGGGTCATTAATGAGACTAGGTCATACAGATAAAAACAATGTCTGCGTGAGATTTAACTTGCGAAAAATGACAAAGAACAGTGAACAGTTAAAGATAGAGCACTCCTGACATACTGTCCCTTCTTATGAAATCTTATAACGTCGTCTAAAAATAGCGTAACATCACTGGGTCAATATTTACATGACCCACATTTCTACAAAAGAAACCCTCAAGAGAATCAATGACATTCTTATGATGTCATGGAATGTTATTACGTCATAATGTTTGCACACAGAGAAATGATCAGCCCAATTATAATGAAACACGAATGGATTTA